>JANIIA010000008.1:31284372-31299128 GCA_027478495.1 Erythroxylum alaternifolium
AGAAACTTTGGAGATTTAATTGGGATTGAATTTGGCTGAATTAGTGAATATGATCTTCATGGAAGTTGAAGATATTTATGTTAGCTTTAAATTTCCATATAGTGTGCAATTTTTTGAGATCCGGAGTGAAAGTTAGCAATTGTAGAAATTCGGATTTCAATGGAACAGTAACTCAATGGAACAGTAACTTTGTGATCTCTGACTTCTGAGTCCAATTTTGAATTTTTAGAGACTGAATTGGAGAAAGTAGTCTAAATGAATGTTGTAGAGGATTGTGAGAGCTTTTTAATGAGATATAATATGAAATTTTTGGCTATGTGAATTGAGAGATATTAATTGTGGAAGTCTGGATGTGCTTTAGGTATAAATGAAACAAATCAGAAACTTTGTTTGTGAAATTGAACCAGTTTGAGTGAAAATTGATTTTTGATGTCTTCATAAGACTTGTAGAGCTTGTCCTGAACTTTCCATTGCTATAACGAATGGAATTTTTGGATAACAGGGTAGAGAGTTATAAGGTCTGAACGTAGTGACATTATTCTGGCAAGTGATTGAATGAACAGACCAGTTTGAATTGATTTTTGATCCACAAATTGGTAAAATTTGATTGTGAGTTCTACATGAAAAATGTAGATCCTTTTGTTAGCTTTCCAACGAGACCTTAATTGTGATTTTTGGAGGTCTGTGTAAAAAGATATGTATTTTGGAAATGGGATAGGTCTCGGATGTGTGTGAAAGGCGTAATGCCTTACATCGAGTGTGTGAAAGGCGTAATGCCTTACATCGATGTGATATTATGTAGTGATGCGCACTATCTGTGATAAGGCTTAATGCCTTATACTGTGTGACCAATGTGATGTGTGACCAATGTGATTAGATTGTGACGTTATAGCATACTTGTCCAAGTAGTTTCAATCTGTGGTTTTGTAATGGAAGAAACTGAAGGGACCAATGTTCTTAAATGGGTGGCTGTAACTGTCTCCCTAAAGATGGGGATGGTTTTCAGGACTTGAGTCATTTTAACTCTAGTTCTGAGAGAGAATAGATGAAGATAGAAATTATGTAATTTCTTCCGCTTCAGTACTTAATTGCTTTAATAGCCTAGCTACTAAAATTATTACGAAAATGGTAAATTCCCTAAATGTGACTAGGAATAGTTATGTTATGGAAATTTTGATATTTTAATTCTCAATTTCTGGAAAATTATCAAAAATTAGTTTTAATCTTATTTTTAACACTTTGAAACTTAAATTCTCACTTTATAATAAACATGAGTCTAACATTAATTTCTCTTAGTGATCGTTATAAATTTAAGTGATGTGAATTGATAGATGAACAATTTAATTAATTTTGGTTTTTTTTTAAAAAAAACTTCAATACTACCATCTTCTTTGCCATATCCACGAAAAGATCATACTGCCCATTATTTATGACATGTTGTCGTCTGTATTTAAAAATAAACGTTACTCTCACAAATTTATATAATAGCGATAGTAAGAATCGATCCAGCTGAGAGTGACCGGTCTAGATTTTTGCTTTTGAACAATAACAGATAAGGGAGATTTGGTTGTATTAAAATAAAATATAACTAACAGATAATGTGAATTAAAATATGACAAGGACAATGATAAGCAAACATCGGTCTAAGCCACATCTACTTTGAAAATTGCACATCGGTTATCGATATAAGAATAAATCGATTCATATTTTGAATATTCACTGATAAAATTAATTTAATTATAGTTAATTAGAAAGCGATGCAATCCAATTGGTCTTAACTACTAAACAATCTAAGTCAAATGCATGAAGATTTATTTTAATTGTAACTTTCACTATAAGAAAAATTGGTTTTAGAGATGGAAATTACCAACGGAAAGAGTCGTCAAAGAAGCGGCCGTAGGTGTAGCGACGAAATTTTGTAATTACCTCGAGAAATTTTAGCGACGGAAAGCTCTAACTCCATCGATAATTTAGCGACGAAATTGCAAAATTTAGTGACCATAAGTTTTCTATCCATATTTCGTCAGTAAATTTACCAACGAAATTACAATATCCTATCGGTAACTTTTACATATAGACAAGCAATGTCTGTCGCTAAATTTACCTACAGAAAATGTAATTCCGTTACCTACAGAATATGTCATTATGTTGATAATTTACCTATAGAATTAGCAGTCCATCTATAAATTACCGACAAAATATCGTAATTCCATCGGAAAATTTACCTATGATAATTTCAACCACTATTTCTCACTTCCTGAGTTTTCTATTGATAACCTTTTAATTTGTTTTCTACATTTATTTTTTTCTAAATATTAAGTTGATTGACGATATAAAGTAAAAACTATCTTGATTGTTAATATATAATTAGAAATTATAATGTACAATAATAAGTATCTTGAAAATAACTGTAAATTAAGAATTCAGACAAAATTACTTAATAGTAGCAAAACATTTACATTCACTTATCGATCTAAGCTATACAGATGGTGAAGGTAGATGCTTTGACTACTACAATGAGGTGTTGCCCCTCTCCTTCAACTCATCCATCTCATCATGGAGCTGGGCTATGTACTCCATCAATTATTGCAACTGAGTGCCAGCTTCTCTACTGTGCTCTCAAGCTGACCTGCTATTTCATTTGATGCGGACCACTAACTAGATTTAGCTGTAGTGGACGTGGAAGATTGCAAATAGCATATATTTGTAAATGAACCTAAGCCAAAGATACTTCCACAGAGGTCCCTACCACCCACTACACCAAGATATGTCTAATTCTCATCAACAGTTTTAGAGTGCTGAGGTTGTCATTGAATGCTTTCTTGTATTTAGTCCTATCATTATAATTGTTTATGTTAATAAGTGATAATTTTTAAGAATTAATATTAAAATATAAATTTTACATACATAAGTTCTATGCATCGAATATTGATGAAGGTCACAACATCATGCTTCTTAGTGTGCATGTACAAAAAGAGCTGATGTAGTGTAAGCTTCCTATCCATCGATTTTCCTGCATCAAAATTAAATGTTATAAGTGAACTACAATTTACAAAAATTTTGGCAGAATTTTCTCTATTTTTATGATATTTACCTCCTGTTAAACAAAAAAACTTACTCAACAATACAATCATTAATGGCACTAGACATTTATAACATTATCATTCTCCATAATACATATATATTTTCATTCTAATTTTGATAAATCAAATTACATTGAAATCCAATTTCATACATCAAAGGACAAAAATTAGAATATAAGTGTAAAGTTTAAATGCTTACAAGTTTCTTTGCACGCTCCTGGTGGGTCATAGATCTTCCAGTGTGTATGGGTAGACTTTCTCCCTCTGGTCTCCACATCTATTTACAAAATTGTGCTTTGAAATGGACATTATCTCGATTGATGCCCAATACTGCTATCAATTAGTCCATATCTCTTTAGATATATAAGGAGGTCGTATATCATTCTTATATATCGAACTAAGAAAGTCTCCATAATGTGCACGAGCTTACCTCTCCCATACGTTATAAATTACAATATCAAATTTTAAATCCTGAAAAAATTCTTTATGAGAAAAAAGAGAAACATACTATAAGTACTTATAAACTACAATATTTATCTAATTAATGTATAAAATTAGATAAAATAAAAAGATTTAAAAATATATTTTTTGTACCTCAAACTCCTGATAATAAAAATCCTTTGTCGCTTGAAAGATATTCTTCTACATATAACCCTCAAGATTTATCTTTTCCTTAAACTTGGATGAGATATTTCTGAAGCATGTTCCAGATAAAGCCAACCTAATATATAAGCTATTTTATATTATTTTCAAATTAAAACCTATGACTTCAGTATAAATCTATGATGTCATCATGTATTACAAAACTTTTAGAATTTCACTCACAGATTGTTGACAATTATGATGTAAGTTCTTCCATCAACTCCCTTAGTTCCAGGTTAGAGGTCGTCTCCTTTATCTGCAACATTAACCCCTGATATCTTTATTGGTATAGGGGTGGCGGATGGTGTAACAAGACTACTGGATGGTATAGCAGCAGGTACAAAAGGTGACTGTAGGTCAAGAAGGTGATGCCTCATCTGGATGTGCAGTAGTTGGACTTACAACACCTAATTTTATAGCATTTGCAGAATGTGATCATTCACTTGGACCTATACTAGCTCATCCAAATGGTGGTAACCTGACCCTTGGGCACTGCATCATTTCTTGTTTTCTCTTTTGTGGCATATTTTTAACTTGAAATTTACATTTTATTAAATATTCCAGTAATAGAACAATATAAATTAAATATATAATAATATATTGTTGATGCAATAATAGATATATTCATATAATATTCTATTACAAACACAAAAATTAATCGCTATCATTACTTATTTGTAAATCAAAATCATCATCATCTTTTTTCTGAAGAATTAGAATCAAACTCAGGCTCCTCTTCAGATCTCTCGCCCTCCTCATCCTCTGCAGATGAAATTTCAACATATTCATTATTTGGATGGTTCAAAGGTTCATTCTTGTCATATGTTACATATGTATTTATTTCATAAACATCTTCCTAAAACGCTTCACTTTCAATTTTCTTATTTTCTCATTTTCCATGTAATTCAAAAACATCTCTAGGTTTTACTTCACAAATGGCCAACCAATCTGACTTATTTCATCTTAAGCTGGGAAAAGGGACATAATACACTTGGATCGCTTGCATCGCCAACACAAAAAGGTTCAAATTGTCTAAATCTTCTTCGCTGGTTAATTTCAACTAGATTATATCAGTTGTGCACTTTTATTCCAACATTAGGAGTTAGATCAAACCATTTACACTTAAATATCACACTTTGTTTTATTGGCAATCCAGGGTACTCAATTTCAAGTATCTCAATAATTTTACCATAGTAATCCATCAATTCTCCTTGTATGCAAACCCTACTATTTACTATTTCCATGCTATGACCATGATATTTTGTATGAAATTTGTATCTATTAACAAAATACACTGGATATGATTTAACAGTTTGCAAAGGTCTTTTCACAAGATAAGATATGAACTTGTTCTCTATTGGATTTTTTGAGGCCCACACAAAAAAAAGTATCATATTAAATAGTATAATGTCATTTAATCAATTTGATATGATAATTCAACCATTTCAATTAATTCAAGTAAAAACTTATATACTTCTTGAATCATCGAGGAAAGTGTCTTTCAACTTCTTTATTAATATTATCATGTGTTTTTTCTAGCATTAGCTCTCGTAACCATTCCTCATATAATCTAAAAGCATTATTATGTATTTTAGTTGTGAACGACACTAACTTCAAAAACCCAAATAATCAATTTCAAAATCAACTTAAACTTACTACACGAAAGATTGAACCTCTTGACAATTCAATAAAATGTAACCATGGACAGCCTCTATTTCTTCTTCTGTTAACACCTCTATTTCTTCTTCTGTTAATATTCTTCTTGTTAACTGTCCATATATTTGTCCAAGATATGTGAAAATAGAAAAATTACCATCAACATCACCCGCTTCTCCCTCATCATCGTTACGAGGAACTTTTCTTTCTCTTGTGTGCACATATGGCTTAAAGTAATGTGAACAAAATGTGCTTGATTTGTCCACTAAATAAGCATTACATATGGAAGCTTCAACTCTAGCCTTGTTTTTGACATTTTTCTTCAAATGATGTAAATACCTACATTACAAATAAGGATATTACAATTATGTGATTAAAATATGCTATAAGTTTTATTTAAATATTAATTATAATTACCTATTAAACGAATACATCCATCAATATTGAATTAGACCTGCAAGTTGTGCTAAATGTGCAGGTAGATGCTCCATACATTCAAAGAAGCTTAGAAGGAAAATCCCTTCGAATTTGCACAAGATAACTGGAATTTTCCTTTCTAATTTTTCCAATTCAGCTAACTTTATTTCAGATAATGTTAAGCTTTTGAAAAAAAAACTTAATTATGTATAGCTTCCCAAACCTTATTCGATAGCAACTCCCGAAATGCAATTGGAATTAACCTTTACATAAACATATGACAATCATGACTTTTCATCCACAATAATTTGTACTTCCTTATGTCCATATACTTTTGTACTTCCTTATGTCCATATACCTTGCCAAGTTTGAAATATAACCATCGAGAAACTTTAGAGTTTTCAACCATTCATACAAAATTTCCTTTTATTTTTGTCCAAAGTGTAACATACTTTTAGATATTTACTGGTTTGAAGATCTTTATCTAACTTATTCCTTCTACAAAAATGTTTCTAATCAAATTGTGATTTTGTATTGTCCTTTATCCTCCCTTCAATGTTCATTATGGTGTTGAACAAATTGTCGAAATTTTTTTTAATATGCATCACATTTAGATTATGACGTATCATATTAGTTTTCCAATATAGCAAATCCTAAAAGATACTTCATTTTCTCCAATCAAAGTTTTTACTATTGCTTTTATCAACTTCTTCTGGTTCAAGTACTATAACTTTCGACAACCCTAAACCATCAATCTCTTGCAATATCTCTTCACCATCTTTGTGAGGGGAAGGAGATTTTTATACCATCCTATTCTTAATGAACTTTTGTTTATTGCATCTAAATGGATGATTTGGAGGAAGAAATTTTCTCTGGTTGTCAAACCAAGATGTTTTGGCCTCGTTAGGAAGATTAAATGCATCAGAATTATTGTCACAGTAAGGACAACCCAATTTCCCTGCTGTGTTCTATCCAGACAACAAAGCATACATAGGGAACTCACTAATAGTCCATATCAAAGCTACTCTCAACAAAAAATTTTGTTTAAGAGACACACCATATGTCTCCACACCAAATTCCCAAAAATGATGCAATTCAGATACCAATTGTTGAAAAATACATTAATTTTATGCTTTAGATTTGTAGGCCCTGGCACAATCACCATCAAGAACATATATGCCTCATTTATACACATACATGAAGGCAAATTATAAGGAGTAATTATGATTGGCTATGATGAATATTGTTGGCCAGATTGACCAAAAGGTTAAAATCCGTCTATCGACAATCCCAACCTAACATTTCGACTTTTAGTTGCAAACTCAAAATGAGTGTTATTGAAATGTTTCCATGCAAATACATCCAATGGATGGCTCATTATTTCATCTTCGTGTTCATGTTTATTATGTCATCTCATGTGAGATGTGGTAACATCAGAGGCATATAGTCTTTGAAGTCTCGAAGTTAGCGGGAAATAATGCATCCATTTCCAAGGTACTAATTTTTGTTTCATATTACGCTTTCTAAGTTTGAACCTAGATTGAACATAAAATTTGCACTCTTGTAATTCTACATCAGCTCCCTAAAATAATGTGCATCCCAAATTGCAACAATCAATTTTTTCAACTAGCAAACCAAGACTCCTAATAAGTTTCTTCATATTGTAAAAATTATCAACCATTGTATGATCAAGAGGAAATAATTCATTAAACCAAGTAAGAATTTTATCCAAACTTTGATTAGAAATATGCCCTTTAGACTTTATGTTCAATATTCAAGCAATTGAAGATAATTGAGTCAGGTCTCATAATTTGGCCATAATTCTTGGTTAGTTGATTTTAGTAAGTTAAAAATGTGGGTTTGGTTTTTCTTTAAGATTTTTTATATTTACTTGAAAGGTAAAACCGGCTACATCATAAACCACTTGGATGTGAGGATTTTCAGTTTCATTCGTACTATTTGCTATAAATCTAGTCCCCTTTTCAAACCCATCCATATTTATTAACGAGTTTACTTCATTACCCCTTGAGGTGCTATAAATTAATGGCTCCCCATGTTGTGTCCACTCAAAATAATTTGGAACAAGCCATTTTCTTGAAAAATGGAGATTTACTTCATCAATAGGAAGAAAACAAATATGTTTGCGATTTTTACAAGGACATGATCTTTAAACTATCCATATATGCAAGTTGAGAACATGCATAGTCAATAAAAGCTTCAAATCCCTCAACAAACTCAGGATTAATGAAACCAGTGGGTGTTAATCTTCTATACATCCAAGATCTATCAACATTACTCATTTCTGCAAATTTTTTATTTAAAAAAGTGATTTCATAGTTAGATATAATAATTGTTATGGTAGGATCCATATTAATCTTACAGAATATTTAATCTTTACTTTACACATCATTAGATCCTTCATTTTCCTTAAGGTTTTACAAGTCTTTGGCCATTTCCCCTCTAAATTGAAACCAACCAATCCTTCCATATGATTTCATAATTAGAAAACTCAATCACAACCAATTGCACCTTAGTGATTAGACAATCACCATATTCTAAGTCATTTCTTAACTTAAAACTAATTTTGAATTAATCACCTACAGGTTCATTTCCAAAGTTTGATTTTAAACAAGCACTATAGTATGTGGTGTTGTTACACCACATGAATCAAGAAAGCAAGTTCTCGTAGTGACTCCTAGACTCATGAAATTTTAAACCAATAAGCCTAATGGTATTTGCATCATGAGTTTCCAACCTATATACCACCCTAGGGGTTTATTATTCAAAGGATTTTCATGTCAAATACATAAAATTTTTATGTTAATACTAATTTTGAATTAATCACATTGAAGTTCAAGTCTTTATCTACAAACTTAAATAATGCCTAAACATAAATACTTAGACTATTAAACCCAAACCTAAAAACTCATCAATCATTGTTAGAGGTAAAATTGTAAAGAAAAACACAAAACCATCACATTGTAGACATTACTTAGTTGAACGACTTACTTTGATAGATGGACAATCGTAAACTACCAAGAAGACTAACGAGGTTGGATAATTATCGATGCTTTTTAACACAAAACATGACCTGTAATCTGACCTATATATAAATAGATAGTTTTTATAAATTTTAAATTGAGCATAGGTACGGATATGCATGAAGTAGCAAAAGTTGACAAAATGAAAAATGCCCAAGACATAAGCTGTAACAAGTCCCTGATTGCAGCCAACATAATCTAACCAAAAAGAAATTAACTTCGCTCCAACCAATCAATAAAGCAACAGTTGTGAGAATAAAATAAAACCATATAGTCATTATTGAAAGAGAGGGAAAACTATTATGATTCATCAAATTGAACTCTATACAACAGGTAGGATTCAATTATGAGTAACAAATGGAATTTATGAAATGGTCATCCTAGTAGCCTATTCACTTCTAATCAATCTCTTCCTAATATTGTAACGTATGTAATTTATGAAATGGTCAACCCCCACTTGTTGAATGATTAAACTAAGCTTCTTTAATAAATGAGAAGTTAAATATGTCAAGTTTAGGAGCTTTGTTAAGCTTTGTAGCCTTCAATATGTACTATTAGACCTTTCATAATAGACTCTTCAAATCGACTGGCTTTGATAAGGTAAATTTTCAATTTAAATATCAAAAACTTATATGAAGGAGTATTCTAAACATAAGGAATTACCAAAATGAGCTCAACTTGATGGGAAGCTACCTACCTAATCTAAGTTTACCATGAATTTGTCTAGTTTCTTTCTTTTGAACTAATATCCATTCTGCTTGTAGGTTTAGGTGAAGAAGTGACCCCAAAATGTCAAGTTTGTGACCTTTAATTAAGAGGTACACGAAAATGATCTCATCAGTAATTTGTATACCATTCAATATCTTTCCTTCTACCTAATGTGGCTTATAAGTAAGTTTAAATTGCTCAAAAGTAAATAGGGATTTTGGTTACTCGCACGAATATTCTTGATATCATTCCATGACATGCTCCTCTAAAAGCTAAGCTAGTTGTATATTGATCTACTAATTCCACTAGCATGTTAAGTCAATTATAGTAACTAATTAAGACTAGAATAAATCCATAATATCAATCTTACATAAACCATATCATTATTTCTATTAATCTTAGTTAAAAATAAACTAAATAAATTGGATGATTACTAAAGATAATGAAATCATTAAAATAACAAAAATAATGCAAATATTCTATTGAAGGAAAATTCAAAGTATTAAAAGTTAGGGATTCAGAGCTTTCTTATATAAAATTCCAATTTTTATACATGATTAATTACCTAGATTGCAATAGTAATTAAACTAGAGTATCTATGTTTCTCTTAAAGTACACAAGTATATCTCATTATTCAATTACTAGCTCTCAATATGCAATTTAACTTACTTAAATTCATTTAACTATGGAATACTTTCAATCTCTAAAGCTAAATTGTTTATTCTCTTAGCACACATATCATATTCCACTTCTTATTCATTCATACAATCGCTAATATTGTATATATATTGGCCAAGAATAAAATAATTAAAAATGAAAAGAATAAATTTAAGAATAAAATAATCATAATATGCGTTAATAATTGAAATATTGTTTAAATCTATATCACTAACCCTAACTATTCCAGCCATTAAACATGACAAAAACTAAAAATAAATAAATAAATCTCAATATAAAGGAAAGAATAGAAGAAAAGTTTGATGAGAAACTGTCAAAAGCTCATCTAATCTTGCTTTAAATCCTCCTTCAATGTTAAGAAAGGATGAAACTATAGAAAAAAATGCAAGATGGCTCTCAAACATCTTTTAAAAGTCTTTTATGTGAAACTTAATACAAGCATTTATATTTAGGGTTATTAGTATAGAGTCATAAAATGCTTAAACTTGAGAATTAACATGTCCTTGTAATTTATGTGCGAGAACTGATAACAAACTAGTATTAATATTGATTTCAATTTTGCTATGAGACTTTTATGTATCATAAATTAGTGTGTAACCAGCACTTGACACCAAATTATAACTATTTTCATTTTTGTTCTATAATATGTATCACAAAATAGAGTGTAACCAACACTTGTTTCTTTTTACTTCTTAACCTCTCTAAACTTTGTGAAAGACAAGTGCTTATTTCCTTGGTAAGTATGATACCTGTTATGCTCTTTTCTACCAGTTTCTCCGTTTTTTTTTATATCTTTAAACTAGAAATAACATCCAATATCCTTTTCAAAGTTGTTGTCCACCTTCTTATCTTCTAAATGACTTCAAAATCTCTTCAATTGGAAATTTATAAAGAAAATTATAGTCAATTTTTGTATTTATCCTTAAGATCATCACCTATATAATAATGAACTAAACATAGGAAAACATTATATAATCCATGTAAACATCTACAAACGTACCAAATATTAAGTAAATTAACCCCAAATTTAATATTAAATACAAACCTAATAAATTCTCATATATTTAAGCATATCCTCAAGCAATCATTAACAAATAAACCATAACTACTAAGATAAACTTACCTAACTAAACAGGAAAATTCCACTTTAGTATGTGTATGGTGACATCGAGCATATGTCATGACCCTCTAAACCCCTGGGTGTCCTTAATAGAGGAGTTATAGTCCCTAAGAGATTCCTTTAGTGCTACCTATAACATTAACCTAAACTCATTAATTAACTTCATAATTAATACCATAAAACATACAAAATTTCAAGTCTTAATTGAAACATATAATATTTCTCAAGTAATCACACTATAAACAAAACAAAGTAAATACTATTCTACCTCCTTCATTAAGTTCAAATACTTTAATTAATGTATTCTCATAAGATACTAGTCATTCACACAAGTTTTTGAAATGTGAGAAAGAAGCTCTCATCATCTTTTCAAAAGTACTTTGAATAGGATTATAATGGGGCCTAAGGTTTAAGTTGGCTAACCAAGAAAAGGATATATGAGAAATAAAACTATTCACAATTAGTAGAGCAATATCAAATAAATCAAAAAAACATGAGTCCACACTCCATTAAGTCTTCACCTTCTTTCAACCACACCTTTCCTTTCATTTTCTAAAAAAAAAAGAGTCCAAGCCAACCTATTTCAACACTTTATTTTTTTCACATTTTTATTTTTAACCTTTTTTGAATTACAACCAAGCTCCTTTTTTTTACATTGCTTCTTTTATACAATTTTCCATTTTCCCTATACTTATTTCATTGCATCTCATTTGTAAAACATCAAAATACAAGTAAAAACTCTACTAATTATTAATTCAAGAACAAATACTTATTTTTTTTAGGCTTAAGGTTATTTAGGAAAGATTACAAAGAAAGAGCTTGATTTTTAAATTAGGCTAATAAAGGATGCACTAATATATTAATGTATAAAAGGGCTACAAGTTGCCTTAAATTTAAATCCTAGGTGGCTTTATCATTTTTAATATTTGTTTGCATCTTATATGTAATCTCAAAAAGATGAAATTCAAGTTCTAGAAATTCATAATCAAAGAATGTATCCACATAAGAAAAGAAAATTTTTATGAATTTTTAAATCCTTATACGATCACTCATTTCCTTTACTTAACAAATTCAATTTCATATTGTTCACAAAGTCCAGATTTGCATAACATCTGCTTAATTATATTATGAATTTAATTTTTAACACTCAATCTCAATCTTGAATTATGTATAAACTTACTTCATCAACCTAAAGATACTAATGATAAACTAAACTCATAACCTAATAAAATATAAAAATATATATAAATGATTAAAAATCAATGGAATTAGATTTAACTCTAGTCCACCCCTACGCCTAAAACAATATTATCCTTAAGATTGTGCATCAAGAGTAATAAAAGGATATAAAAAGCTCCTTGAACACCTAGACAGTTGAATTGGAACTTATTTTTTATAAAAAATTCTTTTATACTTAAAATCTACAAGATACTCAACATTGGTGAAGAGTTAAAAAAATAAAATATAAATTGCGATTAGATTTTCAATAACTTCAATTTAATGTAAATAACAAATCACATGTTAGTAAAACAATACACATTATAAAACATCCTCAATTTTAGTAAAACAATACACATTATAAAACATCCTCAATCTAACTACATATATGTATATGCGTAGGGCCAAAGTCAATGGGTTAATGATGTTAGTGACCTTTTACAGAAATTTCATCGAATACTTGGTATGCTTTAGAAATTCATCCTTAGTTTGTTTCAAAACTATTTTCTTTTTCCATTATTCACCAACATAACCACACAACAACACACAATGGCCTGTAAATAACCCAAATAAACCATCACAACTCAATCCATTGTAATAAAACCAATGAACATACAACAGTTTACATACAAAAATTGAAGCAAAAAAAAATAACCCAAGAGTAGTAAGTGGAAAACCAACCGTGAGACAATAAACTTAAGACAATGGAACCAGTTGGTGGAAGATCGAAAGAAGATGAGGAACCACCACTACAGGCAAAAGAACATAAAGGACCAACGAAGAAGAAGAAGGAAATGAAGAAGAACAACAGGGGGTTTCGAATTGTTGATTTAATTAACGATAAAATGACGTCTTTTTCCTTTAACTTTAAACAACAATTCTGACATTGTTTGAATTTACCAACGCAATGATAGTTTCGAAGGTAAATTACCGACAGAATGGAGTTTTCATAGGGAATTTCCCTACGAAAAAATTTCTATTGGTAAACTTTGTTGTTAATTTTTATCATGAACCATTGCCGCCTATTTTTACGATGACTTTTACTATTCCATTGTTAAATTTCGTCGGCAAAGTTTCATGGATAAATTCCCTCCTCTTTTACTAACGAATTTTTTCTGTAGCAAAATATCATTTTTCTGACAAGTTTATTGACAAAAATTTACAAAAAATTTTATCGATAATTTGTAATTTTCTTGTAGTCTTTAAAAAATGAAAAGATCAATGAAATCAGACAACGCAAGCCAAGCACTTGCATTTATTTCAATCAATTATTTTGTTTTAAGATCTCTCCCTCTCTTAATCTTCACTTCTCTTAGATGAATTTCTTGCTTTTGCTACTTCTTCGTCGTTTTTGTCTCTTTGTCGGGTCCTTGCTCTACTCTGTTTCTCTATCAGTTTGCTTCTCTGCTCTATTTTTCGCTACTTCATCCACTGCTACTTCATCTGCTACTACGTCGTGTCTTAGTCCTATCGCCTGCACGTGTTCTGTTTCAATGTTTTCTACTTTATGTCCATTTGAGTATATCACTTTCTACTTACAAAATATAAAAGTTTCCCCTTTTTTCATGCTTGCATTTTTGGTTATTTGTTTATTCTTGTCCAAGGCAAAAAGATTAAGTTTTTGATCCTTATACTACCTTTAAAAGTAAAGTCATTATTGCTCTGAAAAAGGAGGGTGCTTTACTATGACCAAAGAAGCTGGATGTTCTTGTTATTGGGAAAGGTGAAGTAGGTATTACTTGAAATGATGTTTCTTGTTTTTGATTTCAATATTAAACTCTTAGAGCAGGAGTACCCATCAAATAAGCCTAGCCTTGGCATCTTTCTTGGTGAAAAGGTAATGTAATGCTGCACGGTTTGTAAACACAATAACTTGTGAACCTAACAAATAAGAATGAAAATTTTCACAAGCAAATACTACCGCAAGCAGTTCTTTTTCAGTAGTTGTATAATTCAATTGTGCTCCCATCAACATCTTGCTTGCGTAATAGATAGCATGCAACCTCTTCTCCTTTTGCTAACCTAGCACACACCCAACTTCATGGTCACTTGCGTCACACATGATCTTAAATGGAAGAGACCAATCTGACGATGTTAAAATTGGTGTTGTTATCAGTGCCTTCTTCAACCTGTTAAAAGCATTCAAACAGTCATCATAAAAAACAAAAGGCACATCTTTTACCAATAGATGAG
>JANIIA010000008.1:31410025-31436782 GCA_027478495.1 Erythroxylum alaternifolium
GTTAAATGGTGTTGAATTGGAGTGGAAGATATAGGATGAGAGATTAGAGCAAAATCTGGAAAATTTGTGTTTATAGGTATGTTCAGTGTTTCTGCCATAACTTGGTACGTGGGTATGCAATTGATGTGATTTTTAGCTTAAATGAAACTAGAAGAGTGTAGCTACATTTCATATGAAGAAAGTAAAATTTAATTCTGAACTTAAGAGTGCTTAATTTGGACTTGAAAGTAAACATTGGTGTAGGCATGAACAGTGAATGGTGATGACCTGAAATTGAATTTTGTGAGCAGAAAATTTAGAGATTTAATTGGAGTTGAATTAGGCATAATTGGTTATTTTGGTCTTCATGAAAGTTGGATATCTTCTTGTTAGCTTTCTATTTCCATAAAGTATGCATTTTTTTGATATAAGAACTGGAAGTTATGGTTTGTGGAATTTTGGATGTATAATGAAAGAGTAAGTGCTTTGTTGTGAAGATTGCCTCAAAGTGTAAAATTTTGTGAATTTTTTTGGTCTGAATTAGAGAAAGTGTTCTAAATAAATGTTGTAGATATTTTTTATAGCTTTTTATTAATATATCATATGCGATTTTTGGATGTGTGAATTGAGAGATATGAATTTAGGAAGCCTGGATATGTTTTAGGTGCACATGCATCAAACCATAAACTTTGATTGAGAATTTGACCCAGTTTGAGTTAGAATTTGCTTTTGATCTCTTCATACGAATTGTAGAGATTTTATTGATCTTTCCATTGCTATAAAGCAATGGAAATTTTTGGATAACAGAGTAGGGACTTATAAGGTCTGAAAGTAGTGTCATTGTTCTGAAATGGGATTGAATGAGACAAACCTATTTGAAGTGATTTTTTATCCGGAACTAGGTAAAATTTGGTTGTAAGTTCTTCATGAAAAACGTATATCTTTTTGTTAGCTTTTCAGTGATACCAAAATTTTAAATTTTGGATATCTGTGTAAAACGTTATGCATGTTGGAAGTGTGTATGTTTCAGATGGGGGGAGGACTCGGCGAGTCGCGATCGGTCGGACGAACGATCGCGACGTTGCACGAACCTCGCATCGTCGCTAGCGCACGCGCGAGCCCATTGTTTTGTGTTTTTCTGATTTATTTGGTTTTAATCCGACCCCACTTTAATATTTTGTGTATAACTTTTGCGTCCGACCTCCGTTTGACTCCGTTCTCGAAGCGTTGAACTTCTAAAATAATTCTCTACCTCTCCATACCAAATTTAGGATTTTTCAGTGATCATAGGAGAAATTGATTTTAAAACCCTAAAGTGGACCGATTAGGGATAATGTCAGAATAAATTTCTGATTGATACCGGGATTGTCATGAACATGCATCGTACATATTTTACATCAATTAATTGCTTATAATTGTGCAAATTATTAATGTGTGTGCAATGAATTGCACTCAATGATTGTACAGGGTAAAAGTCCGCAGTCAGGCGGCAGTCAGACGTTCCAGGAAAAGCAAGCTAATCTGGAGCGTACTGTGAGTAGACCTAGACGGTCTCACTTCATTGATTGTTTTTTTTATTTTTTTGCATTAATTAGTTTCTGATTATTTATGTGATTTGTGATTTATTGGGTTCCGGACAGGAGGTCCGATGAATGTGCTACTGCTTGCAAATATCGAAGTGCTACTTGAATGTGAATTGGGTGAACTAAGTGTGTGTGCTTTGTGATTTATAAATGTGTTTTGGATACACATTTTATCAGTGATAAGTGCCGGACTACGGTCCGATATGAGTGATAAATGCCGGACTACGGTCCGATGATAAATGGGTAGTTGTTTGTGATTTGGTATATGTATGTGGGTGATACATGGTGAGTATAGAACATCTCAACATTCACAATTCTATCATCAAACTGTTATTTCCAATTCTATACAATAATAAAAATAGAAAATAACAGGAAATATGATTCTAAACGGAGAAGGGAGGTAGCAACGTCGGAAACTTCTAATCAGGGAAGTACGTCAATGTCGACTTCTTCTCCACTTCTCTTTTCCTTCTTCTCTTTCTCATTCTCTCAACAATTCTCTCTAGGGTTTCTCTCTAAAGGTGGCTGATGCAAAAGCTCAGTCATCTTCTTTGTCTTATCCTTTATATACCTTTTGTGTTCTGGGCATCCCTAGGATTTTTCCCGGGTTCGAAAGGTCCAAAAATTCCCTCAAAATTGACGTTTTTTAGTGTCTGCACGTCTGCCCGACGTAAGCCACAACTGTGGCTCACATCTGAGCCTTCTGTCACAATTGTGGCAAGCAGGCCACGTCTTGGGCTTCTGTCACGATGGTGGCATATTGTGGGCTAACTCTAGTACTTTTGTCACGATCATGGCATACGTTGTTTCAGCTCGAGTGTCTTTGAAACTTCTTCGTTCTTCGATGTTGACCCTGAAATACTAACAAACACATTAAGGTATCTTAAAGACACAATAATTAAGCTCAAAGACTTGTACTAACCCATAAAAAGACTTAAACGCAATTAGTTAACAAACTAATACAATCCTAACATAAACATATACTAAACAATTGAATTAACAATTAAATACATATCGAATTAAGTCCTCAAACATCATGTAATTCACACTTATCATACTACAACAAGAATAAAACACATAATTGAATCACAATAAATCAATCAATATAATTGCATTAAATAAAAGATTAAAATATAATGTTATCACAAATTAGGGCTCATCATACTTAGACACTAAACACGTTTAGTTACTCATAAAAAATGAAATCAAAGATAAACATGCAGAAAAACTAATAAAAAACAAAGAAACCATGATTTTAAATCTCCATTTCTCTTATATTGAATCTTCTAGTTATCTACCAGATCTTTTGATGTATTCTTCATGTTTTCTTCATCCCTTGATCAAAATCGTCGCCTCTCTAGGTATCTTATGTCTAAAAAATGCTTAATAATTTGGCCCTTTTTTTTGCCTCCACTCACATCAACAATTTCGTAAGTCAATAGTAATAATTATAATCATGTCAACAATCTTATTGAACCCAAAAGTATAAATCTATATGCCCTCACTAGCATTTCACTCAATGCACTTAAGTATTTAGGATGAAAAGTATCAAACTCTCAAATCAATGTAAAGTAGAACTCTTAACTATAAGCTTGCAATATTATCACATCTCTATCACATATATATAAACTAGAAACAAAAATCAAGTGGTCTTTATAAAGTTGTAATGGGCCTTAGGTAAGGCATAGTTAGGATAATAAAAATGTTTCCATCGTAATAGGCCAAAACTTCAAAGGCCTACATATTAAATTGTTAAATTAATTCTTTTAATGTGTATTAAGACGTGAATCATTTCTAACGTAACTCACTTCTCTTCTGATAATTGCTCATTGTTATCACCAAAAATCTAGCAAAAAATGTTTTCTTTTCCAAAGAGCATGTTCAGCCGATAGACATGTTAACCAAATTATTGGAGGCCCCACGACGGTGACGTCCACAAAAACTTTATTGGTCTAGTGAAAGAATTCAGATATAAACATATATATCTATTATTCGGCTTTGAATTACAAAGCAAAATAGAAAATAGAACTATCTAAATGTTATCGGCCTTGGAATCTTAATTTCTTTCGCTGTTTTATTGTATTGTTTTCCCTATGTAAACCATTAAAGTCCGTTCATGACCAAGATGGTGACAAATTGACAATTATAACGATTAGGACGTAAACAGTATCTTACAACGGTTTCTATCTTACAAGTTCATAGATGCGGTTCTGGAAGTAAAAGGCACAAATATAAGACAGATGTGAACAAGGGGAGGTGTGTTATTTTACACGTTCTTGCTACTAGATTTTTTATTCAAAAGTCGGAGAAAGCCAACTCATACCATATTATTCTTTTAGTTCCATATTATGCATTATTGAATTGGATAAAATCAAGATAAGATATCATAAAAGCCAGTTGCTTTGCTTTTTAGTTTTTGTCCTTCTTTTTATGTAACTTTGTTATTTGTCAAAATACAAATGCAGTTGGCAATAAGGAACATGAAAACAGAAAACGTCAAAATGACAATGGCAACAAGGAATGACCATTTTACTATTCTTCCAAACAGAGGAAGTTATCATCATTGGTACATTACAACATTTTCAGCTTTCTAATTTAAAAAAATACAAGAGATCATAAATTTGCAATGCACAGGAAAAGATAAATAGGAATGTGGAAGTAGTGGCCTGTAACTTCGCATATTATACAGCCACCTCATTCTTATTCCTTTTATCTACCTCTTTCAAACTGAATTGATATTCTTCAAATAATTGTGACTAAATTGAATGTAACGTAACAAGCCTATAAGTATTTGAAGGTCATTCAAAAACTAGATTGTGGCAAGTCTTATCGCAAGGGTAGGCGCAATCGATTGCCCTAAAACTTGATCTGTCAAAGTACCAATCTCCAACAGCAGTTGCAACAGCCTGCAATTTTAATGCAGAACAAATGACATGCTTGATAAGAACTCTGAGAAAACAAAGCGTATTATTAGCTCCAAAAAACATCAAGTTTTATTTAAATTACAGGTCTTTTTCATCATTATCAGATTTTCCTCAGGTTATATTTCTATTCCTGGATGATTTTCTTAGGACTATATCTTCCACAATTACGGTCTCACGTCATTTTACAAGCTGCCATATGATTCTAAAACAGCATATTTCAGAAAACTACAATCATTAAAGAAACATCAAACATACTATTCTTTCTTGGATGGTATAGAAGTTCAAGAACTATCGTATGTAAATACAACACACACCTTGTTCCCAAGAACAGGGGAATCATCAGCAAACCATGTGTCTTGTCGTTCAGTTTGGCAATGAGCAAAGCATGAATTTATAAACAGTCCATTCTGTCTAGACATTGCAAACCCTTTTATTGCATTCAGCATGTGATTCCTAAATCCTGCCCCAAATGAATGAAAGTTCCTTAATATGTGATAAGTATCCGATATAATTTCACCACCTTCATGAGACAAATGGAATGAACAAAATTACCTTGAAGATATCGAATCTGTGATGCAGAGCATTTAGCATGGTTCTTTCTGCACTCACTCCAGTAGCCATGGGGATCTGCAGACGGTGGTGCTAAGCTGGTCTGTATCTGATTTCAGAATGCAGCATGAGTCAATAATCTAGTGAAAGCTTTCTTTAAGCAATATATTAATTGTGCATCCCATTCATGAAGGCCATCCAGCAATTCTCTTGTGTGCCCAAGTCTGGCATCTAGACCTTAACATATTATTCTGCAAATTGACATTACGATATACAAGAGTGACATTCTTACCTGCCATGAATCATATGCCGCGTTGACAAGGAAAAGTGGAGTCTTCACGTTATTGATGATGTTCTGCGGGAAGAAGCACTGGGACAAAAGAAAATTACAGAATTAAAGGTGAGTTTGAGGATTACAGAATTACTTGGTATATACAAAAAAGGCAGGCAACCCGGCCATCCTCTCCCACCCCCAAAGGAAAAAGAAAAGGAAAAGAAAATAAAGAGAACGAAGTAAACAAGATTACGGAAGTTGGATCAAGGTGGCTAGTGCACAACCGAGGCAGGTTATTTTGTACACCCTGTGACAAATGTAGCAATTTAAATAAGCATGTAATATAAACGTAATTCTCAATTTACCCTGTAAAATTACCAAAAATTTTCACATCAATAGTTTACCTGCAAAGCCACAACACCTCCATATATGGTCCTTAAAGTGCGGCCACCAGCAACATCAACTCTAAAATCCAAAGACAAGGGCTAATTGGTAATGCGTGGGACAATATGCTCTTCAGAAGATATTAATACACAAGAATGTAGGAAACAAGTATAAAGAGTAAAGAGAAATTACGCATCAAGGAATAAACCAGCATCACTCAAGCATTTCACTTTGGTCATTCTAGGAAACAGGCCTTTGAACTCATCACAGTGTAAAATGGAAGCTAGACCCCCAGCAGAGCAGCCTGAAAGAAGAGCCTGGGGCAGAAACAAAGAAAGTTATTGCCAGAAGGATTAAGGTGGAAAGATTGAGAAAAAAGACAAAATTCAAGCATAAAACCTGATGGGCATAACGCATTCCCTTTGACATCAAATCCTCCATAGCAGCTAACCAAATGCGTTGCCCTCTAAATTGCAATTGTGCAGCCTAAAAACAAAACAATTCATAATATTTGATATGAAGTTAACAATTAAATAATACAGAAGGAAAGATGACTAATCAAGATAAGATTATAGCAATTATAAATGTTAGGGTGCCAACCTTATTTTCACTGTCTCCGGTAAAAGAGGCACCGTCACAATATCGCAACTTTACTCTGTTCCAGTTGAAAAAATCTGATGCACCGCATAAAGTAGAATAAGAAAGGCATTCCATATGCATAAATTGACAGAAATAAAAAGGAAATATATAAAAACAAAAGATCAGGAAATCTCTGCAAAAATTGAGGTTTGAGACAATACCAGGGTTTTCTTGAGGTTTATTACTCAATATTCCAGTAAATGCCAACTGCTTTTCCATGTATCTGGACGAACCACGGCGAGTTGTTTTGCGATAGACACAATTTCGAATGTTGTTGCACCAACCTCCTCCCTGCAGATGATGTTTGACAAGTCAAGTTTTCTATCTGAAATGCTGTGAAATTAAGGATCTGCGAGACACTTACGGAACAAATTAAGCTTAGCACTACGGCATTACATCTAACATGTAAACCAAAAGTATCCTAACCTTCATATACACCAAAATTCTGTATAAGAACACAGGAATTTATACTTTATTTTGGGCAATATCGTATGCAACAGGAAAGTCTGAGTCATCATTCCTCGAGCACATGACCTTTTTTTCCTATTTATTGTGTGCTGCACACTAACATGCAGTTAGAGAACTCCAGAATAGTACAAATAAGACTATTTGTGCAAACACTGCATTATCAATGACAACTACCAGAAGAGATGCTTAATTTTGCAAGAAGAAGCATTATGTGGTTATGGTACTCATCTCAGCCAGTTGAAGAATTGAACAGGTAAAACTGAGCCAGAAGAGATGAAGATAGCAAAGCATATAACTCAGAATCATATCAGAAAAGAAACACAAACACTAGAGGCAAAAAAAAAAACAAAAAAAACAATTTCATCGTCAATAATATATGGACTACAAACCTCCAACTGGATAAGCCAACTATTTGCTCCTGAACCATATCCACGATGCAAATGATATCCAGGTAAAGTTCCATCAAGACAAACTGCCGAATTAGCAAGAAACAAAGATAAGTAAGAGGCCTTGATTGCATTCATATTAAATACAATGTGTACCCATATGAAATAGGTAAGCTTTGCCACATGTTGAGGAGATTAAAATACTAACTAGGAAGGTTAAATTCCTAATCGGCATTTAACACAATTCAAATTGAGGTGTAAAATAACCAGTTGTCGTCGAACCCGCATGCACAAAGAGAGACAGACACAGATGGATCTAAACCCTCTCAGATCGAAAACGCAACGTCATATTTCACTAATAAGCTCAAAGAAGAACAGATACAATTTTAGATCAAGCAACATTATTATCCCTTCATTGTCTGGAAAACAGCCACATCAAACCAAGAAGAAGAAAACAGGAAACGAAGATGTGAACGGTAGAGAATGGAATCAAAAGTCTCGTTAGAGAAGCAAAATGTGTGAACAAGTCATAGTATGTTCCTAGATAATAAAGCAAAATATAGAGAAAAAGAAACCATGGTGTTTTATCTTCTTTTACATTTTGCTAATAACATGTGTGGAAAGAGAACCAGGAAACCAAAAGCAACTCCATTAGCATCCTCATTAATCAAAGAATCATAAAAGGAACAGGAGTTAGTGAACAAGAGCTGAATGAAGAAATGTGTATTATAGAGGAAAAACTAAAAGGATGGAATTAATTTGATAGGTAAATGAAAGATGAACAGTCGGAAAAAGTAGAGATATTGAGTAACCTGCTCCTTTTGCAGCAGCTCCTTGAATGAGAGTAAGTCCTACCCAGAGAGCGTTGAGAACCGGCTTAGATTCATTAAAATAAGAAAATGCTTGAGTGTAAAGAAATTCTGTTTCATTGAAATCCATAAATCCATCAACCCGAATTCTGGAAAACAAAACCAAAACGATCCAAACCCACAAAAGCTTCATGCCTTGAGCAACAGAAGTTAAGCCTTGAAAATGAAAGAAGAGAGCAACTCAAAAAGCTTCAAGTTAAAAGCAAGCCCTCATAAGGAATGAGCTGAAGGCTTGGCCTCTTATTTATTTGATGAATATCCGTACTTTACATAGACGCTAAAATGTGGAAGAAAATCTAACTCTAACCAGAATGTATGAGAGAGAGAACATGAGCTGTTTCCCAAAGAACAAAGTTTGCCGGGCTTTTCTCCAAAGTTGCACGTTTCGAATCAAGGCAAAATATACAAAGACGGATGGTTTAAAATTTCAATTTTTAATTACAAAAATCTTGATCGTTTCAATTTATTTAAATAATTCTTGTTTTATTAAAAATTGATGAAATTTATTGATTAACTAATTACTTTTGTAAATTAATAAATTTTTATAATCTAAAATAAATTAATCAATGTTCTTTTAATAATATTTTAAATTTTTAATAAACAAAGAATAATTTTTAAAATTATATTTCAAAATTTTTAGTTAATTTTATGACGGTCTAATACCGGTTGAATCTTTAAACCCCTAATCTTCTTATGTTACAGATTTAACTTTTGGTTCAGTTTTTAAAATATTAATACAAATACTTAATATTTGTAATTTATAAATTAATTGTAAAAAATTAATAATAAACAAGTAAAAATCTTAATCTGCAGTTAAGCCATTGACTAATTGTCACAAGTGATCAGATACCTTTCTTATCACAGACACGGGCGGACTTACGGTTGGCAACTCCGGACATTTACTTGTTACTAATTTTAACAACTGCCTGAGTGATACATTTCACAAGTCATACGCATATTTGTTAAGGTCAGTCAGTCATACTTAAAACTATATTAAAAGATTAAAAATCTGGTATCTTTGTTAGCTACATTTTCCATATTTATAGTTATAGAACAAACATAATCTTATTCTTTTAATTTAATGTTCATTTTTATTTTATTTTTAAAATTAAAATAACACAAAAATCCAATAAGAAGAAGGGGGAGAAAAGTTTGGGAGTGCGCGTCATGTCATTAGTTGGATCCGCAAGTGGAATGTATGAATTAGAGGACAGGCGTGGAGTTTCTGAGAACAAACCCTAGGGCATAGAATGATAGTGACTTAGGAGAGTTTATCATCATGTCTCCAATAATGGCATCCACCCTCCTCCACCACCCATTGCAGCATTATATCGCATCATACAATGATATTCTGATTAATTAATTGAAACGAAAGCATTTTTATTTTATTTTTTTCGTATTCAAGTCGCTTGAAGAGAGTATAATTCATTAGGGAGAGTAAACATCAATAAGATCTCTCTTATCACCTAGATCTAAATACAAGTATGTAGCCTCCGTAAAATATGAAACTCATTTAATGTTAATAATAAATAAAAAAGCAACAACGATGGATGGGGGGAAAAATAAAGGAGATCACGTGAGATGAGGTGCTGATCCTTTAATCACATGATCCTATTCATCAGGTTTAGGGGGCTTATTGACAAAATAAGTCCTAATAATATTATAGGTTGCTAGTTTTTTTTAATCTATTAATTAGATTTTAAGTAAATTTAAACAATAATGTCAGGTTTTAAGGGCCACTTCGCTATTGGTAAATGAGTAATTTTAACTCGGTAATTAAATAAGGATGAAAAGTAAGTTAGATCTCCAGAAGTTGCACATGCAATTGACGGTTGACAGAACACGATAAGTTGTTCTACATTGCAAATGACCATTTGAGCAAGTAAATTCCATGAGAAGGATAATGCTCTTCGTCGCTTATTACACATTTGATATGTATAACTATTACACTGTAAATTAATAATTCATTACCCATTTTATTCCCTCTTAATTGCCTCAACACGACATATATATCCTATAAATTTAGTGAACCGAAGAATTGCATTGATGCGTCCTCTCTTTCTCTCCGCCCCACGTCTTTATCGTTTCTTTCTTTCTCTCGTTTTCGCAGTAATTAAAGAAACTGGACAGGAAGACCATTGTCCACCGACAATACCGTGAACTGTAGACCGCAGAATCTGACAAACAAGTCTTCGACACATGATTCCATGCAACCCCACCTCTTGCATGAGAGGCTTTTCTTACATTATCATTAGTTTTTAAGTCCAAGGTGCGAGATGCCCGTAACCATACCCATCATGGCTAACATGTTGTTTTCCGCGTAATTATTAGTCGGTAAATATGACTCCAGTATTCCGACATTAACAATTCTAGCTCCAGCATTTCAACAACGTTAAATTATAGCTCACCCTTCATAGATAATTCAAACCATTCTATTAAGTATCACGTAAACGCTGACTTAGCACTAAACAATTATTATTTTATTCAAATAAGTAGATTTCCTTCGCCATGTCATCACTAAGGAAGCAAGTGAGACTTACTTTTAAATTAAATTAAAAAATAATTTTATTATTAAGAGTAGGACCTACCAATATATTAAAGCTTAATCATATCGTTAAGACCCTCCAATTTTGTTAGGCGGAGAGATTAGACGAGTGGTAAACAAAACAATGAAACCTTCATCGTTTTGTTTACCCATCATTTTGATTAGAGTCATTGTTCAACTCTCCTCATTTCATTCTCCGTGTGGAATTCATTAGTATCTATTTAGGAGAGAATCCACCGCAACAAGCACCGTCATTCATAGGTGAGTGTCTGTGTTATTTGGTTTAGCATTAGATGGGTATGGCATGTTTTGTCTATTAGCTGGGTTCTATTCTGCTCACTGTCTTGATCTTCCTTTTCGTAGGTTGTGCTGGGAGTTTGGAAGAAATAATTGGTTGTTTAACATCTTTTCCCTCTAGTACAAACATCCCCTTTGTGTTAATCTTTTATTAACATTTGCATTTCATGTTAGAAAATTAACAAGCATGAACCATTTGGTTTGGTAATATTTCAAGAAAGTGTGTCACAATCTCTTTAAGTACTGATAAAGTTAAAAAATAAAAAGAAAAGAACTTCTTTTGGACCCTAATATTTAGTGGCTTTTATCTGACCTTGTTTATTTTTTTGATATTTTCCTTAGAGAGGACCCTAAAATTCTCTCTTTCTTGATATTTGCATATTGACGTGTCTATGAATAGATATATACATTCCTTTGTGAGCCTTCACTCTTGTTCCCGAGGGACTTGATTAAATTGGATGTTCTTTTTGTTTGATTATTCTCTATTCGCTTCTTGCTTTCTGATGTAGTTCATAAATCATTTCGAGTGACTATTTGTCCTTTAATATTTACTATAGTTTCCTTAGTTAAGAAGCAAACACTTTATATGCTTAAACAATTCTATTTGCCTTACATGAAGCATTTCAAAATTGAAGGTGGATGCAAAACTGATACATTTAACTAAGTACTAGCTAAAATGGTTATAATGTTATCAAATTCCTTTTGCTTTTCCCTTGCTTTTATCAATCACATGTCCTTATTTTTAGGGATATGTTAGACAATTTGGATTGCAGAATGAGAAATTAGAGTTCAAATTTCTGATATGCAGGAATAAAAGACCATGCTTATTTATCCAAGAATGCATATTGTCTTTTGCTTTGTCAATTAAGTGGCCAGAATGTTCATTATTGACCTTACAAATGTTGTCGTTCAATGCTTTCCAACTAATCTCAATGGTGGGACTCAGATCGTTGTTGAGAAATAATATAGTAGAGTCTTAGTGATTCACATACTGCATCATGCAAATACAGTAAGTCTTTTAGTTGTTGTGGTTTAAAAAGCTCCAAAATTTTCTACTTCTTTATGTTGCAATCATCTTGAGCTCCTCCCTTATCTTGTCTTCTTCCTCATGAATTCAACATCCTGAGATATGATTTTAATAGATCAACCCCATCTTCATCTTCCTAAGTTCTTATGTTTTCCTAAAGATATACTTAGAAACTATGTGATCTAAATCTGTTGAAGCTTTAATCATCTTTCCCTTTTTTTTTCCAATACCTAGCAATCTCTGCAACTTACAAAATAATTAAGGCCTAATGTGTTGATAAAATATCACCTCCATTGCACTATCCATGGCTTTTGAGAATTTAACTTCTGGGAAATCTAAGGATAGACATTAATGGTCATAGACTGCATTTTAACCCAATCATATATTATCTTATTATCATCTTTTAAGTATGCAGATGGAATCATTATCATCGACAAATACAATAGTGAGTTCAAAGTTTGGTAATGTTTTTTTCTATTGTGGGCTAAAGTCCCCATTGAGGACTTCATGGAGTGATCGTAATCCTAGTTAAAGGTTTTATAGATGCCCTAATTATCCAGTGAGAATTTATTATTATTAAATTAATGAAGTTAAATGTTAAACTTTGTTTAAGGTTTTTTTTCCTAAAATTGAATTGAAAGTTTTAGGTTAGGAGATGTAAGTTTTTCAAATGGTATGATGAAGAATTTAATGAACGAACCATTGAAGTGATTCAAAATTTAAGGAGTGAATAATCAATGTCAAAGAAAGAGGTTAAAAGAAGCACGACAAAGGAGTTTGAAGAACAATTGAATCTTTTGAAGGAGGACATACATTTATTGAGAAAAGAGAAAAAATAAGTGTTTATTAATGAACATTGTAGTTGTAATAGGATTACTTATGGTTGTATTGCTTTTTATTTGTAAATATGTTATGAGGATTTTGTATTGAAATTGATCAATGTAATGGCTGATATAATTTCATGTATCTTACAAAAATTTTGATTTTGAATATATAACTAAGATACAATGGTTATGTTGTAAAAAAAATCATAATGAATGTGATGTCTATGAATAATAAAATTTATATATGAATTATTTAACTCAATTGAAAAAACAATTCTACTTTATATAACCAACTCATAATTCATATAATGAATATGTTGTATACGACTAACAAAATTGGTATATGAATTTATATACAATGAAGAATTTACTAGATTTTTATACAATTAAGAATTTACTAGATGCATACATAACCAATATACAATGACTAATTTACTTATTGCATATGTTGTCAAATATGGAAAACAAGGCAATGTAAGAGATATATTGACATAGAGAGAGAGAGAGAGAGGGAGAGGTTTTATAGCAAATCATATTAATTAATAAAATTATTTACATTGTATTTAAACAACATAAACATTCATATGTATACAACACAAATATATATGCTGTAATATCCTGCCTCCTAAAATTGTTAAGAGATTAAGCTGTTAAATTAAGTCACATGAGTTATTTCATTTAAGAATTTACGAGGTGCATTTCATTCACATGCATAATATTTGTATATACATATGAATCATGATTTAGAAAACATTGCAAGATAGTATATGCACTCAATCGACATATTCCGAGGTATGGAATGAAAATGAATGTGATATGTGTGCATTCCCAATGTTTTGTATTTTAATTTACACATGAATTGATGGATTATAATTAGTAAATTGGGAATTTATTGTTACAATTGAGTAATTGATAAGGTGATATGTGCACCTAGTCTAAGAAAAATGTTAAAGAACAAGACAAATTGATACATGAGAATTTAGGTTGATTAGGCCTATGAAATGGTGACATGTGGCATTGGGAATAAGTGAAAAATGGCTCAGTTAAATGGATAACAAGTGGCTTGAGTATAATTGCGACAAGTGGCCATTTAACATTGTGACAAATGTCACCTTAGACTTGTGACATATGGAGCAATGGAATGGTGACATGTGTAGCTTTACAAATGATGGCATATGTAGCCTTATAATTGGTGACATGTGTAGCCATATAAGTAGTGACATATGGAGGCTTAAATGAGTTACATATGGAGCCTAAAATAAGTGACACATGGACCAATAGAATAGTAACATATGGACTAATAGAAGGATAACATATGTACCAATAGAATGGTAACACATGGACCAATGGAATGGTGACACATAAATTAGTTTCACTTTCTTTGAATTTTCTAGAGAAAATGAATGAAAAAGGCAATAGAAGTGACAGTGAAGGTCGGCCAGAAAGTTAGAAGAGGGATAAAAACAAAAATAAGAAAAGAAGGGCAGAAAAAGGGGGAGAGACGAGGAGAAGGAAAGAGGTTATCAAGGTAAGTTGAAATTATGGTTTCAATTTCATCTTTGTCTTTCGATCTATCTTTCATATCCTTAGAGCACGAATTTGAAGAAACCCAAAGAATGAAAGTTGGAGATATATGTCTTAACTTATTCTTTGTGAAAGTTTCTTGAGAAAAGAGTTACTAGAGCTCGAGTTATGTCTGTTTCTCCAATACTGCCTGTGACAGACCCCTGCGCTGGAATATGTTAGATGAGGGTGTTTCCACTGACCAGACATATGTATTTTAGCCATATCTTAATCTTTAGATGTCTAAATGGGATGATTTTTAATTTATATTATACTAGAACATATGGATACAATTTTCATGAAGGAATAGAGTTTGAATTCTATCTCTAAGGGTCTCTAAATTTGGATTGAAGTTGAGTACTGAGTGCTGTTATTGTTTAAGAACAGTCCAAACTGTATGAATTTGGTGTTATTAGAAACTTAAGACATATTGGAACATTTTTTTAGAAGAAGGTGTTGCCTAAATACCTCATTTTTTAGGTTAAAATGGTCATAAAAATTGACCCGAAAACTAAGTTAGAAAAGTTGGAAAATGGGAATGGCTTTTACATGAAATATGTTTCTTTTATGTGATGTTTGAGACAACAAGTGATATGAAACTTTCCTATGATGTATTTAGGCTTCAACGAATCTTAAAATGAACCTAGTATAAAGCTTGAATAAGTGATTAAATGTGTGATTGCTTAAGGTGATAATTGAGGTTATAATTAGGGGAATAGACCGAGATTAATAGGATTAAGTAAATGGATAGATTTTAGGGCAAGAAGCATAACTTTCTCTGTGAATGTCAGATTAAGGTCATTTAAGCATGCTTTCGAAGAGGACTTCGAGTTTTACAACTTCTGTGAAGACTCAGAGGAGAGATTTTGATGTGAGAAGGAGCAAGGACCACCATGGAGATGGCATGCATGATGGGGGCGAGCTTGTCATTCCAGTTGGACCTATGTCTAGAGCTAGGACCGAGAGACTCAAGCAGGCTCTCTATATGCATGTGAGCCAATTTGGGAGAGGATGGAGTGCACCAAGCCTATTGGAGGAGAGCTATCTGAATCACAGCCTAAATTGATTCATTTATCTCAAATCCTTGGATTGGACTCATTTAGGACTTGAAGACCATCGTATTGGGTTGCGCATTATCACTTAAGCCCAAGAGGAGAGGCGTGCCTATGATCAGACTTGGGGGGGGGGGGTTGGACCAGGCTAGGTGTGTTTTTATTATTCTATTTTTGGACTTGTTTTAAGTTATATTTATTTTGGGCTTCTATATATTATTTATCCCAAGTCTTTTATTATTTAACCTAGGTATAAATACCCTCTTTAAGGTTAAGAAAAAGTGACTTTTTGATCAGATTATCTTTTGTGAGCCACCGGCCATATTGCGAGAAGAAACCCCTTTTGTTCTTTTCAACTTAGGAATAAAACATCACTTATCAACTGAAATCAGATTGTGTCGTGATTTTAATCCTAAACAACTTTCTTGGTTTGTTCTTTACCCGTTATCTAGGTTGCTCAAGACAAGTTCTTCGTGAGGTCTAGTTGTAAATTTTAAACTCTACGTATCAGATTTAATTTTAGTTAATTCAAATCTATCTTCTTCTTCTTTCCTTGGATCTAAACTTTTCAATCTTTCAATTTCATGGTGCGCGTTAGATTTTGCTATTTAAAAGGGTCAAAATTTCACATTTCTGTAAGTGTCCAGTGAATGTCCGCCCAGCAAACTTGATGTCCCTCTAAATAGACATAAGCGGAGCTAGAAAGTTGGAAAACCTAAGAATGTCTGCCCGTTGAACATGAAGTCTGCCTAACGAACATTTACTGGCCATTTGGACTAAAATTGCTCTGAAAGACAGTATATATAGGTATAAATCTACCCTACGAACATAAGGTCTACCTAACGGACATAGATCTAATGAAATTACAAGAATAACAATATGAAATTAATGAAAGTGATCTTATGAATGCTAAAGAAATTCAAAGGAGATGAATGACAAACATTAAGTAAAGATGAATGAAAAATTGAATATAATATGATCTTATAATGCGAGAATAACTTCAGTGAATGATTGAGTGATGAACTTAGAATAATCTTGTATAATTGAGGTGTAAACCTAAGTTTAAATTAAGCATATATGAATTAAGATTACAAGATGTGAATTAGGGAAATATACCTAGAATAGTGAATTGAGTATGCATTGAACATGATACATATATATGTGCATGGTTGAACAATTATATGATTGATCAATATAGTAATATGTGGATTATGTGTGTATTGTATGATATAAAAGTACCAGTTGATCAAAAGCATCCAGACATTCCTGGATCATCAAGGCAATAGTTCACCCAGAGTACAATATGAGTCAACCTAGATGTGTCAACTCAATTATATGTGTTTTTCTGTTTGAGTTATATGTGTAGTGAGATGACTTAGATATAACACACCATGCTTGAATTGAATTGCTCTTGTTTAATGTCTTATATATTGAACTGTTACTGGTTTGATTGTGATAATCCCAGACATCAATTGTCCGAGGAGATCATTATTCGAGACTGTATTGGAAGTGCTCATCGTATGTGAATTTGACTTACTAAGTGTTATTTGATATTATTATTGAGCGTTTAACTGAGGTTCGAAAATAAATGTGAATATAAATGTGTATGGAATAAGTGATACTCAACTAAATGTTGAATGCCGAATTTTGATCCGATGTTTGTGATAAATAACTATGTATACCGAATAAAAGTGATTGATAGCATATGATGTGAAATGATGCATTTCATGACATTGATGTACATGATTAGGTAAAGGAGTTGTGACTGGAGTGACCAACCTAAAAAAAACCTATTATCCAAGGGATATGGGTCAGTACCTAAAATAAACCCGGTATCCACAAGGGACATGGGTTGGTACCTGAATTAAGCCTGATATCCATAAGGGATATGGGTCAGTGCCTAAAATAAGCCCAGTATCCACAAGGGATATGGGTTAGTACCTAAAATAAGCCCGATATTCACGAAGGATATAGGAAAATTAATTGGCTTTCAGTCACAACAAAATAAAAATGAAAGTGGAGTCTCTTATGCATTGCATTGCACATATATTTCTTTACATGTTTCATGTGAATAGTTGTAAAAAGTTATTGAATTGTGTTGACACAATGATGAGCAACATTGTATATATGTTGATGAGATGAATGATTAGGTTACTCTGAAATGATTATATGAGATGTTTGTATTCATAATGTGTTTATTGAAATATGTATATATATATTGTGAGTTGATATACAGAATTGGAAGATGTGTTAAATGAGAATTGATTCTGAACAACATGATATACATGTGAATTTGGTTATTGCTTGTAATATTTATGTCCTGACATGGGTGAGCACTTCTATCCTGAAATGAATATATGAAATGCTTATGTTCATAACGAACTTGTTGAAATATGATGAATACTGCGATCAGGTCCTAACTTCTGAGCAATATGATATATAGGATTTGATTCTAAATAATATGAGATACTAATTGAACTGTGTTATATACTTGCGATATTTACGTCTGTTTGAGTGAGCACATCTATGATAGTTCACTCACTGAGTTCGCAAACTCATCAAAATTGCACTATTGTTTTTTTCAAGTTCAGGAGAAATATAGCTAGTTTAGTTGAAGTAACTTCTGCATTCAGATATGGGTCAAATTCGGGATCAATTGTGCCTACAAATGTCTTAGTTATATTTTATCAAGGATTGTATCTCTCAACTATTGTATATTGTACATGTTAATTTTTGGGAATATAATGACATTTGAGATTATATATGTTTGTGAATAAAAATGAAACAATATGATTATTGGAATGTTTTATGTTATATGCGATGCATTAAAAAGTAAAAATGAATTGATTTAATCGTCTTAACGTGCCATTTTCGTAGAGTATGTCCCCAAATGTCCTTCGGTATGTCAAGTATGTGCTCTATGGGAGTGGTATGTTACAGATCTGCCATTAACCAAGCGAGACCTTTAACTCATAAATGGGAATTCAGTTTAAAAGTTAAATAACTTTTAACAAATAACTTAATAACTATTTTTAATCTTTGATATTTATTTTAAATTAATTAATATTTATATAATTTTTATTTAAATCTTATTAAAATAATATTTATTTTATTTTATTTTATTCTAAATTGTTATTTATCATATATTATATGAAGATTATACCTTTATTTTAAAAATAGAGATTTATTTTATTTTATTGAATAGTTGTAATATTATTAAAATTTTGGTGCATATAACAAATAATTAAACATGTCTGATTGTATTTAACAAAATATAAGGAGCCTATGACCTAGATGTGTTACTTGTTTAGATTGGAAATACAAAATAGATATGTTGATTTATATTCTATAACCAGTCAGTTGGTTATATATTTTGTAACAATTAATTAAAAATATTCTTTATCTTATGTGTATTTATTTAATTAACTAATATATAAGATAAAATTCATATGATAAATATCTGCAAACGAAATTATGATTGAATCGTAATTATGATATTTATACTGTATTTATGTATTATCTTTAAATTATTTTTTTCATTACTTCATTAAGATCAGATTAATGTAAATTCTAATTTAGTGTCCTCATTTTGTATAATAATCTTTAAATCTAGGTTATGAGGTTCACACTTTAAAAAATAATTATTAAACACCTTATTCATAATTCAATCATAAACAATCATCACCAATGGTTTATACTTAAATTCATACATAAACATAAGTTATCACATATTTCTAAATTATAAACTAATAATTACCTCATATTGAACATTACTTACGAGAGAATTGTATGAAGAATTTTCTTGAGTTTACAAATCATTAGAGGCTTTTCATCCTTCTCATTTCTCTCACTTAACTTAACAATTGTCTCTTATGAAAAGTCTTTAGTAGCTAAAATTTCCACATCCTACAACATCTTCTAGACTTTCTTGGAGATAATAAGGTTATATTCATCATAATAAAATGCATAAACTCCTTAATTATACTCAATTCAATTACTACTATCTCTATTACACACCATTTGTTCTTTCTTTTCCAATAGCCTTACAAACTAGGGTAATCAACGCATTTTAGGAACCTAAATATGTTTAGTTCTTTGGTTGTTAGGTTCTTTCTTATTTTCAACCCACACTTTTAAGGGTTTTGTTGACATTCTTTGTTTAAGACAATAAAATATATCAACATGCCTATACTTATCACAAAAGTGACATACCATATTATATGAGTAATGATGATACATTTATGCATTTCTATATGTATATGCATAATGAGGAAACTTTCTTTGGGCATTAAAGTTGTTGAATATTCTCTTGGAGAAGTGCAATATCCTATAAGGTTTGCATGTTATCATAGAAATTATGCTTATTCTTCCTTTGATAGTATTTAAACTTTATGTATAGGTTGTGAGCCATAAATAAAACTATGATAATTGCTTTGAGGATTAGTCCTAATGGATGTGGAATGTGCATACATATGCTTAGATTTGGGTGCTCCATATTCATTTGTTATATTAAGCAATAGTTCTTCACTATGCAAATTGTTTCCTTTGACAAATATGGTTTTAGAATTGCATTTACTTCCATAGTCATATCTTATTTTGTGCCTATCATTGAATTTTTTTTATGCTCCTAGTATGTTTTCTAGTTTTTCATTCCTTTTAGTAAATATGGATAAAGACTCCTTAAAGGAATCTACTTTCTTTTTTAATGTTTCATTCTCACACCTTAATACATCAAAGATGTGGTTGTTTTTTCATTCCTTTTAGTAAACATAGACAAAGAGTCCTTAAACGAATTATCTCCTTTTTTAATGTTTCGTTCTCACGCCTTAATACATCTAAGCCATAGTTGTTATCAATAATCACATTTTTGGATGCTTCAATGACATACAATTCATTTTTCATCTTTTTATTCTCACTTATACATGCATTCAACTCTTTCTGAACTTTTTTAAGTTTGGAAGACAATTTCTTCCTTTTCTTATTCATGATTTATAAACTTTCAGCTAATTCATCACAAGTCAAATCAATATCACTATCACACAATTTAGGGTTGGATGTTACCTCATCATCATCCATAGCAGTAAAGCATATATGAGCTATCTCTTCTTTTGAATGCTCACTTTCAGATTCACTTGTGTTATCTCAAGTTAACGCTTTAAGTGCTTTCTATTTACCTTTCTTCCCTTTCTTATAGTTTCTCTCATACTTCTCATTATTTTTAAGTCAAGGACATTGTGACTTTATATTTCTATTTATCAAAATAATAAACACATTAGTATTAATTATGTTTGTTATCATCAAAATATCAATCAGAACCTCCCTTGATTCAACATATATAATGTATGAGACATAATAACAATTTATAAATGTAAGAATACTTGTATTTCATTATATTCACTAATGAATTTGTATAACAAAATCATATGTATTAAATGAAATATCGATTTAATTTTGTTTAAAGTATTTAAATTTAATTGGAAATTAACCACTGTAAATATTGAAGCACTTCAATAAGATTGACGTGGTGAGAACTAAATTTTTTGGATTATCTATAAAGAATGATATTCTCCAGTGATTCTTTTTTCAAATATGGATTTTGTTTTTTCTCTTCCAGCCTTCGAAGTTGTAGAGCGACCTTATGCTTTTGTAGTAGCAATCCCATACCCATAATCCCATTTATAGACAGTTAAATGTGTCAACATTTTAGAATTAACTATTATCTCATAAACTTTAGTGGCAACATATAAGATGGATGTTTAGAGTGAGATAACACAATGCAAATATTTGTAAAAGGTGGAGTTGAAAAGTAAAGTAGTTTAATGGAATTTTTCTACTCAATTTGCCAACATACATAGTGTACAAGGCTCCCTATTCAACCTCTTATGCTCCAATCTATTCCTTTTTTTAGAGTGGATAATTCAAATATGCTTCAGTTTCGTTCACAGCCTGTTGCACTCACACATTGACTTAAAATCTGAATTGCAAAACTTTTCAATTATGGAACACCATTTCTGAATTGATTCCACAAAGAGACTGTAAATTATAAGATAACAAAAGTTGTGTTATAAAGTGATAATTAATTTTCAACAAATAAGAAAAAGGAAATAACTAATACCTGGAGAAAGTTTTCCTCTTTGTTGAACAGCAATTGACATTCCAAAATCTCCATAAGACAACTTATAAAGCTCCATTTGTAAGCTTAAGAGATCTTGCATCGCATCAATGCTAACAATTATTGTAATAGTTAAAAGCATTCCTTTATTAACTTCGGCTTGCTTAGTAAGATCCAGTCTAAAATAAACACTAGGATTCAAAAATGCCCCGGCTGTAAACAATGGAGAAGAAAGTTATCTTTCTCTTCTCTCATTAATAATTGAAAGATATGGTGTGTATAAAGAATGCCTATGTTTCATATTGGCCTTGATTGCTTCCATCGCTCTCTCCATGGCATCAAAAATATAACTCATTGTTAGCGTTTCTTTACTATCAGCCAAGCGAAGCACCCTCACCAAAGACTCACAAATTCGGATAACAAATTGACATTCAGACCAAAATTCTCTATCTTCTAGTATAATATTATAAACCTCCACTCCAGTATTAGACCTAGCATGCTGAGATGCAATCCACTTATCACTTGTAAACATTTGTCTTAACTCTTTCTTCGTCGAAACGAAAGACTGAAGTGATAAAGAAATTTGTTGCAAATCTTGTTACAGTAAGACGACACAAATTCCTACCATTAGTAAATTCCTTTCTCATCAAATTCAATACCCATGTATAATTATAAATGAACTTTGTCACCTTTTTAGCTTTCTGCATAGTGTCATCAATAATAGGAAAATATCTAGGATCCACTATATTTTCCAGCATTAGGTCATTGCAATATGCAATACAAGGAATCCAAAAAAAAATGAATTATACATATTCTGCAACCTTTTTTTGGCTGCTTTATAAGCAGAATCATTGTCAGTACTAAACTGAACAATGTTTTTTAGCCCTATTTTATTCACAACTTCATCAAATATCGCAAACAAAGTCTCAGAATTTCTAATAAGGCCAGATGCATTAATAGATTTCAAAAACATAGAGTCATTTGTAGAATAAACCAAAAAATTTATAATTGACTCTTGTCTCCTATTTGTCCAACCATCACATATGATTGAACATTCATAAGTACCCCGATTCACTCTTCTTTCAGCCAAATAACTTCTAATTTCAGAAATATAACAACTTAAAAGTTTACTTTTTAAGTCATCAATCGAAGGACCTTTGTATCCTGGACTATAAGAGGCTATTGCATCTATCATAGATTGATAATAATAAGATTGAGAAGCATTGAATGACAAACTTGTATCATACCACCATTTAGCTACTGCCATATCGACATTGTAAACCGCATCTCTTGATTGTATTGCACTACAAATTGAAGGTTGGGCTCCAGTAGTTGTTCATGGTGCAAAAAAACTAGTCAGTTGCCTTCTTCTCTTCCTCACATCAATTCAGGTACTTCTTTTTGGGCCTAAGATGGAACACTACCAGTACCACTACCACTACCACCTCCAACATTTCCATAATCACCACAGAAACTAGAAAACGAACTTCCACTACCAATTTCAAAATTCAACCTTTCCCTTCTATCTTTCTCATGTTGATATTCTTCAAGCAATGTTTTCAATTTCCACTTCACATCATGACTTATTTTTTTACAAGGTTCTATATCTCCTTTAACCCCAGCTAAATGCTTCTTCAATCGGGTGATTCCTTCACCTTTCAAATGCTTGTTACAAAACAAACAAATTGTATGATTTTTCATACCTGGGACTAATGCAGCGTGAGTCCAAGTTGGATCATTGTATCTTCCTGAAGTGGGTTGATCAGAAGTACTTGAACTTCCTTCCATTTATCTGTAACAAAAAAATGAAGATGTTAATTTTGTAAGAATTTAATCCTTTAGTAGTTTCATCAACAAAATTAGCAGTGCTAATGCTAAGTCCTTCATGAGGCAATGCAACATAAATAATGTCTTTAAATCTTTATTTTAAGCCTAAAGAAGTAAAGATGCATGAAACTAAAGTAAAATTTAGAAATAGATAGATTTTACTATTAGAGAGTAGTAAAGCCTATGAGTATGAGAATTAAGATTTAAAGAGTATATGTCTTGATAGATGCATTATCTTATTTTAGTGACTCCATATAAGACTTATAATACCCACGAGGCATCCAGTTGCTGATATGTAGAGAACCTCCCATATTCAATGTAATTCATTTGCTGATATGTAAAGAACCTCCCACATTCAATATAATTCACAGCTTCACTATTTTTTCAACAAATTCTTTCTATGTGATTGCATGTTTGGACGACAACTAACCCAATGGTTTGAAAGATCTAGCATTTTATAGATGGACGACAACGATAAATTATATTATTATTATTATACTCAATTAATTATTTTCTCAATATTCAAATACCATTTCAATAATTTTAAGATTATGTCAATTAATTATTTATTTGAATTCTTTCCAATTTACATTCTCAGTTTGTTCATTTTAAGTTAAGTTGAAACTTTAAATCATTTCTAACTTTTAAATCATACATTATAAAGTTAAGTTGAAACTTAAATTTTGAATTGAAATTTGAAATCCTTTCTAAAGTTTTAATGCATGTTGTGAATGACCAAAAAATTTAACATAAATCAAGTCATCACTTATCAATTATCAAACCACAAATGAACCAAAACCAACCAAACCATTAGCACATAGTAACTTATTATATACGGCTTTCATTACCAAAACCAACTGAACCATTACCAAAACCATACTCCTTTCATTCAATTCAACTTCAAATCCAATCCATAATATCCATTATCCAACTCTAATCAATGACACATAAAGTCACAAATGCTTTACAATTTCATTCCAACTTCCCATTCACAATCACAATTCACAATACAAACAATTAACCAAAAAAATTTTAACAGGAACTAAAAAAACACACACACACACACAACTAAACAGAAATTCACAATTGGTGATGGGTATAACAAGATTGGGTCAGGTCGAGTCGAGATCTGGGTATTATTCCTAGATTTGACGGCTGCGTGGTTGCCTGGTTGTTGGTCGTTAGAGACTGGAGAGCAGACGATGGTGGTTGGTGGTCGTCAGTGGCGGAGGAGTAGTGGCGAAAGCTCAGTGGCAACATCGCATGGTGGAGGAAGATGTCCGAAGATGACGTCGCATGGTGGAGGAGTAGTGGAGCACCGTCGAAGTCACGTAGTGGAGCTAGAGCACCGACCACTGCTGGGGAGTGGAGAAGACGGCAAGAGCGTGGGTGAGATAGAGAGAGGATGAGGAGTTTGAGTCTTTAAGAGGGAGAGGAAAATTTGAAAAAGGAGAGGTGTCGGGGTGGGGTAGTTTTGTTAGGGTTAATTTTTCTTTTTGTAAAATGGTCCTCAAACTTTTGTAAATTTACAGTACCGACCCAGTATACGCTGGTCCTCGCGGCCGGTGCCGAAGACGATAACATTTCGTTTTTCGGCCGGTACGGAATGGTATCCACAACTCTGGTTTCAATGTATACTTATAGGATAATAATTATCAAAGATAAGTAGTAAAAGTAGATGAAGTTTGAAAAATAGGATAATGATTATCAAAGATAAGTAGTAAAAGTAGATGAAGTTTGAAAAAGTTCAAATCTCATGATAGTACATCCAAATGAAACTATTACTTTGTTGATACATTTGATGTATCATTTAAATGTTACAAGATTTTGAAAGATTTACTTTTATGATGAATTCAATAAGTTTAATTTTAGAGATGATTTATGATTCATCATTTCCATAAAAAAAGGTTAGTGTGAGTATAATTATCCTTTTCAGAAGCAGTGCATACAGACCTATTATTAATAGGTAATAATAATTCACTTTTTCAAGTATTGAACATGCCATGGTCTAAGAATAACTCTTATTAGATACAAAAAAGATAACAATTTAATTATGAGAATTAAATGTATAAAGATAGATACAAAAGTTATGTACTTATTATAATCTAGGTATATAGATAATGTACTAAAGATGTATAATATTTGAGATATTTACTTATGAAGTATTAAAGATATTTATTAATTTATGTACGAGTTCAAGGTTATGTGGATATTAACTTTGTTTGACATAAGAAAGTCTTAATTAAGGTACAATTTGCTTAAAAATAATATTATTTTAAGTTAGAAAGGTTCCAATATAGCATTAGTTGCTGATTAAGTTATAATACATTTTTCATTTTGTAGAAATGAGTATTTGGATCAAGAAATTCTTTAATGAAATTGATTTAGTTCCTTGCACTGTTGAAATGGTAATATACTATGGAACACTGAAGTCATTAGGCATATAAAAGGAGCTTAAGATCTCATCAATGATCCAATAATGTATTTTGATAGTTTTTCTTAATTATGATAATAATTGAGACAAAAGTTGTAAGATCTAGGCAAGTATTCGCTAAAAAGAATCTTGTAGAATTTTCCCATGTACTATCCTTACATTAGTCCTAATTATTGATTTATCAAGATTGGACATTAACAAAGAGGAGAAACTAGTATACTTTGTGTTTTTCCTCATAAAAGAAGTAGTTGATCTCACATACTAAAGTATGGAGACACTTAAATGAATATGTGAGTATTTATTAGAAAATTAGTTCACTAAACTAGCCAATTATGAAGATCTTGAATAGAGCACTACTTATTTGTCGTGCATTTCCTCATTATTATAACTGTATAATTGATCCTTAAGCTTGAGACTACCAAGGTATCTTATATAGAATTATTATATTTTAATGCTATTTATAAGCTATTTTATTTAAGAGTAATTTGGTTAGTAGTACTTGAAAATAGTATGAACTATGTGAAAATAGATTAGCAGCGATTTAAGAAAACTTATGACTGAGTTGAATTGACATTTGAAAATTTTGTTTTCAAGTATTAATTACAATTCAATTAATTATTATCAAGATAAAAATTACTGTATTTAAATAAAATAGACATTTATTCATAATCATGTCTAATTGGAATATTAAAAGGCAAAAGAATTGATTATATATTATAACCATGCATAAACAAATGAAATTAAATTATTTAGAAATTTTTCATATTTAGGTGGTCATAATATGTTACTAGATGTCAATCTTGTTCTATAATGATAGATTGTTTAATAAGAGAATTAAAGATAAGTCAAAAGAGTTTTAATTTATCTAATTCTACTTATAAATTATAATTATTGTTTATAAGAGCCTAATATGTGATACACTCATATTTTCATATATTTAGGGTTTAATTTAGACTCTTTTATATTCATTTTATGTCCATCTATAGCTGGTTTATCATGTTTTAGCATTAATCGAGGTTCG
>JANIIA010000008.1:31452679-31470550 GCA_027478495.1 Erythroxylum alaternifolium
CTAATTGGTCTTCTCGTAGACCCGTTTCCCTGATCCGACCCGTTAGGTGGGACCGGGATGTTACAGTCAGGTTGTAGCTTGGTTATAAAAACTCATTTGGATCTGATTACATACACATTAGGAGTGCGTAGAACTAATTTCTACATTTCATTTTGATGTAGTGCAATAAGTTCATGAAGCATAGTAACTTTCCACCCGGATGTGATAAGGCTGATTTAATATTTTTTCAATTCACTAGGTATTATAGCAGACAAGGTTACTGTCAAGGCATATTTAGAATTTCGATTAACAACTCCAAGTATGGACTTAGTTATCATGGGATGAGTAACTGGTGCTTCATAAGGTGGCATTGTATTTAAAGAAAGAAAGGACTCAGGTGCAGGCACTTGTTTAAAACATAAGTCAATTAGTAGGGTAGGTAGATTATGATCTTTAGAACTTGGATGATTAAGGATAGTCCAAACATTATCAAGCTCAGGTGCATTATGTGGTGAATTTGGTATGGATTATGAGCTATGAATATCAACAGATGGTAATGGAATGGAAGTTTTCGATGCAGATATTTGTGAATGACTATATGAAGTAAGAACATTGTTAAAAAAAGGTAGCCAAGAATCAAATATATGATGAGCATATGATTTGAAAGTAGAAAGAGATGAAGACTTAAAAGGAAAAATAGTCTCGTCAAACACAATATGAAGAGAAATAAAAAATTTGCGATTAGGTGGATGGAAGCACTTATTTCCTTTATACTTTTCACTGTATCCTACAAAAACACACAAGACAGTTTTAAGGCCAAATTTATGGTTTCTTGTATCCCATGTATATGGAAAACATTTAGAACTAAAAACTAGAAGTGATGTGTAGTTAGGATGAGTTCCACGTAACATGAAATACGGAGTGTCAAACTGAAGAGATGAAGATGGTAACTGATTAAGAAGAAAAACTATTGTCGTAAAGGCTTCTACCCATAAAAAAAGAGGTGCATGAATATGGAACAACGTTGTTATACCTATTTCGCCTATAATTCTGTGCCATCTCTCAACTATACCTATTTGCTCTGGAGTGTAAGGGCATGAAATCTGATGAAGAATTCCTGTCACAAGAAAATATGATGATAATCTAGAGTTAATAAATTCTCCTTCACCATCTGAGTGGAAGGTTTTATTTTGTTATTGAATTATCGTTCAACATACTGTTCAAATGCTAAATAGGTAATAAAAAATCAGATTTATGTTTTAATGGAATAATCAAAGTAAACTTGGAAAAATCGTCAACTAAACATACATAAAATTTAAACTTACCAACAGATAAAATAAGGGTAGGTCCCCAAAAATCATAATGAATCTTATTAAAGATACCAGAACTAGAATGTTCAGAAGGAGCAAAAGAAAGTTTACTTAGTTTTACTAATTGACAACTATCACATCAATGTTTAGTCCGTAAAGGACCTTGGACTTCAATTAATCCTTTATTTTTTAACAACTAAACTGCTGAAGCTTGAGGGTGTCCTAAGCGTTGATGTCAAATATCTATAGTGCTAGAATTAAAACGATGAGAGTTGTGCTTCTGGTATATTAGATAAGATATACAAGTCACCCTTCCTTTTCCCTATTACTAATGGATGTCCTGTTTTCCATTCCTTTATACAAAAATCAATGTCAGTAAATTCACAATTAACAGGAAACTGAGAGGTTAATTGACTTATTGAAAGCAAAAGAAAATTTCAAAAATCAACGCCAGTAAATTCACAGTTGACAGGAAACTAAGAGGTTAATTGACTTATTGAAAGCAATTTTTTTAAAGATTTGGAACTAAATGAACATTATGAAGAGGAAAATTCTTTTCTTTTTGCTTAATATATGAATCACCAATACTAGTTATAGGCATCGAAGAACCATCTCCCATTATGATTGCATCAGATCTGAAATATTTATGAATATTACTCAGCATACCTTGCTTTCCTGTCATATGATTTGAAGCTCCTGTATGAGAAGTCCATTCTATTTTGACAATTGAGTTGTTTAAAGTGAGATCTGAAAGTGCTTGTGGAATTTCATCATTTTGAGTTGTTCATTTTGGTATCCACAAAATTTTTTTAGCAATATGGCCTGGTTTCTGACAATATTAACACGTTTCATTACGATACAAGCCTTATTTTGTTACTGTCATACGTCATACTCCTGGAGGTGGTGATTGTCTTCGTTGTTGTGTAGTTAATGTTGAGTCTTCTGGATAGCTTTGATTTTGGTTTCGAAACTATTGTACTTTAAATCCACAACCTAAGGAAGTAAAGGTACTGTTACGATTCCTTGAACTGGTACTTTGAGATTTTTTATGTTGTTGGCTATAAAAGGCTAAATGTGGAGTAAGGTGAGACAGAGATGCATCTAGTTGGTTTAAAAACTAGTTTCAAAGCTGATCAAGATTTTACAATTGCGACATCAGCTCAAAGCAAGTTGTTCTTGAAGGTTTCAACATCGTTGTTATAAAGGTTTCATATTGTGGATTAAGACTTGCAAGGAGACAGAACACTTTTCTCTATCTTGTATAGGCTTTTCGATAGTAGCAAGATTGTCACACAAACCTTTAAAGACTTTTATATGATCTCCAATGGTCTTGTTATCATCCATGTAAAGATAAGTTAGTTGTTGTTGTAGTTTAAACTCTCACTCTTGAAAATCTTATGCTTAAGCATCTTTTAGTGCTTCCCAAACTATATGTGTTGTGTCTATGCTAATGACAAGTCCAAGAGCTTTTTCAGAGAGAATTCTGATGATCCAACCCCAAAGAAGGAGATCAGACTTTTTCCAAGTAGTGAATTCTTTTATCAACTATGGTTTTCGGTGTTCGAATCTAAGGTAGTATATTTTGTTTGAACTGGTGTTTCATTGGTAGATGACCGACCAAATCTAAGCTCTCTATTAATCCTAAAGCTTGTTCTCTCCATAATGGATAATTGGATTGTGTGAGTTTTAATGTGAAAAATTTCCAACATTTAAAAACAACAAAGTTATGGCTCTTATACCAAGAGAAAAAGCAGAAATGCAGTAAAAAGAAAAGAGAAAAAACAGAGGTGTAGTAAGAGAAAAAGTAAAAGTGCAGTGAAAAAAGAATCATGTTATGATGGAACTGATTTTTATCTCACGAATACTGATCACAAGCCTCAAAAGGATTAATATATGTGTATATATATAGGACTTGTATAAGATAATGAAGGAAACAGATGCAGTTTCCTTTATTTAATAAACTACCACATCTAATGAACTACCACTTCAGTAGGAATTTGTTACTCTTTAGAAGTCCTTGTCACCAACCATATCTCCTTTGATAATTTTGTAAGTATGATCAAACTTATCACTCCATAATTTGTGGGACTTCTTATGATCATCCTTATCACTCCACGGAGGTTATAAATTGTTAATAGGATAGAGAAGCATATCACTGAAAAATAGAAGATACCTAGATGTATAAATCAAGATGGTATCAGCCACACATAATATGAAATTTTACAAATCCGATCTGACATAGAAAATGCAATGCCACATCTATGGAAAATTGCTCATTAACATAGAAACTTCCAACCAAATATTGATTAATTAAACTAGATCGAACCAACAAGAGGGAAAAATAAGAGACTAAGGAAGCTCTTGATAAATTCTAGAACAATACAAGAAATGGCTAATGGAGATGTTGAAGAAAGTAATGAAAAGAAGAATAGTTCCTTGTAAGAAAGAAGTAAACTAGATCTAGGAAGAGGGTGCTAAAGTGAAAATGGAACAAAGAAAGAAGAAGAAGGATAAGTTTGGTTGATCTTACCGTTAATTTAGCAACTACTGCCTTCTAACTATCGTTTCCTTTTTTTTCTAACTCCATTGACTTCGCTAAACATGCGAATGTCCTAATCCTCCCCATCCCTTTTATTTATATGCGTAGAAAAAGAAGATGACATACATTGGATTGGTCACATAGGCAACTTTACATCTTTAGTATCCTAAAATTCCCTAAAGACATTAAAAACATCAAATGCCCACCACATCTAAGAAAAGAGAGGATGGCTAGTTTGAACAATTTTGTTGTTAGAATATCTAAAACAAGATGGCTAAATGGAATGGGACTCATACCACCTGAAATTAAAAATTAAAACACCATATATTCTTCCAAAGCTACAGGATAATAAAGCTCTAATACAGCTATTCTTTATAAGAAAATTAGTAAAGTTCTGATATAGCGTGGGCAAGTGCAAGAGAAAGAAGAAATATGATTTGAACACCAATTCAATGACTTACATATGATTTGAACACCTATCCCATCCTTGAGCTCTTTCTTGGCATAGAAACAATTCCTAATAATTCCAAAAATACAACACTTGTCTAATACACAAAAACTAAATTTATCCATGGTTAAATAAACTAAGAAAGTAAAATGAACACAACCTAATAAATATGAAAAACACATGCGAGGGTGATGCAGTACAGGGACAGTTTGGAATTTTCAATCATGCTATAAGGGGATTACAGAGTAACTTGACCAAGATTCATAATACTAGACTTGATCGAAGTTTTCACCTACAGTTCAAGGCCTTATCGATAAACCCATCAACGCAGGTTGTCTCATAAGTCAAAGTAGCACTAACCTAAGACTCGATGTTATTGATATGACACTAAAAGTCCTAACCTTTGGAACTACTACGTATGCTCTTTAATGGACTTGCATTAAAGCACATCTAACAATTGGTTTGCCATCATAATAATAAGAAGAACTACAAGAACATAAGAAAAGGAGAGAAAAATTAGGTCTAATTAAGAATCATCAGTAAAGGCAGGAAGCAAAATCAAAGAAAAGAGGGGCATTAACTTTTCTTGGGTTTTATTAAAACATCATCAAATTAATCTTGGAACAAAATAGTAACAACGTTAAAGGAACAGGTGATCTAATGGCCTCAAATTGGGTAGTCTATGTAAAGGTTTCGAAATTCGATCATCACAATTATACAATCTTTTAAATGCTACTATATAAGACTATAAGCTTATAATAATATGGAAACAAAAACAATTTTATATAAAACCATATATTTCAGTGAGGAATTGCTTAGCTTCATATTTGCCCGTAGATCAGACATGGGTATATCTGGACTAATAAAACTTAAGGCCTCCATGTATTAACATGACACTTATATCAGTACTCTTGAGAATGAAACTTTCTAAATTCAAAAATTCAAGTTCTAAGTATCCAGTGCATAAGACTCTCCAATTTGGAGGGATTTGGAGAGGTTCATAATGTATGTAACCTTCCTTTTGCATTTTTACAAAGAGACTGTTTCTATGATTTAAACTTGTGACTTTATGATCACAAAGAAACAACTTTACCAATTGTTCTAAGAATCACCCTATAAGAGAATAAGAAGTTTCTTAGATGCATTTATAAAGTAGAATCATAGGCTAATGACAATACTTACAATTTCTGTCACCTCTTTTCTCCAGTAGATTAAAATTCACCTATAGTACAAATGACGTAATTTATCCCTCGTATATATAAGTCAAGCATAGAGCACCAGAGAACTTATCATCATTATCCAAAGTAGATTAAACTTTGAAGTCCTCTTGTTTGGAATATGATCTTTAAGTAGCGATCATTTCAAGCTTACAAGGGGATCCAATTCGATAACGTAAAGGAAACCCTTTTCATAGGTACTATTTGTGTCACTCCAGTTATTCCTTTCTATGCCACGAATATCTTTTTCTATTGTTAAAAGCTTTGTGTCCTAATTGAATGACTTATTGATATATTTGGTGATGTAAAATAAAGAAAATAATGGAAGCAACTGGATCAATTAAAATTAATAAATCCTTTCAAAATTTTAATACAGTCTTAGTTTTAGAAAATTCAATTCCTTTGATATAGTAGTACTTGTCAAACAAGCATGGAATTTAGTTTCTAGCACTAGCTCTCTTTATTCTAAAGTTTGCCAAATATTTCTTACAATGACTTATTCATAACACCTCTTAAGAGCAATGCTTGATTTGACACTTATAGATTTATATGAGTGCTTTAGAAGGGTTATTTATTAAAATTTAGAATCACTTTGACCTTAAAATTTAGAGAGATAATTGACTCCAGTATGGGTTTCAAAGTTATGTAAGATGCCAATGTTGATAAGTTATTTGAAATAAATTTTCTAGTATAGAAAAGGGATCGCAATTCATAAACCTTTTAACATATGAATGCAAACATTATTGAGTGTCCAACCTTATAGTGGTGATCAATTTAGCTATAAACTCTATGATCCAAAGAAGCAAAAAGGGATCAGGAGTAAGGATCTGGTATTATAAGAGCAAAAGAGTTGCTAACCTTTTGAGAGAGGGTAAGGTTACTTATAATAGCTCATCTTATGATGTAGCTAATTCTTCTTTAAATTCTACCACTACTAAATGGTCTACAAGTGAAGGAGATGAAGTGTGTAACCAAGCATACATTGATAGTGTTCAGTTATAACCTAGTATTGATGAGTTATGCAAACCACATCTTGACATTTCTAAAGATGAAATCATTAAGGTTGATGAGTAAGGGGAGCAACGGAAAACAAAATATACAACTTTAAAGTTCAAAAAGGGAGAAAAGGCCTTCTATAAGATATCTAAGTACAGAATATCTGTTATTTACTATTGAGGAGGAGTTTGAGAATAGGCAAGAAGTTTCATTTTATGATGACAAAGATCTTCGGCTCACAGCTATAAAGGAAGAATAAAAATACATATGAGCTTATGAAACTTCCAAAAGGCAAAAAAGCACTAAAGAATAAATTGGTTAAAATAAGCTCCATGACAGTGGTATCAGAAGTTTAACTTTTTTAATGATAGATTATAGTTATAAGCAAATTTATGGCAATACTTGTGTGTATTTCAAGAAGTTCATAACTGAGAATTTATCATTCTTCTTATATATGTTCATGATATACTGACTATTGGTTAAGATGTTGGAAAAATCCAAAAGTTAAAGGATGATTTGTACAAATATTTTTAACACCTGAAAAGCATATTTTAGGCTTGGAAATAACTTGGGATTAGAAGACTAAGAAATTGTAGTTGTCACAAGAAAAGTATATTGAATGAGTACTAGAAACGTTTAATATAAAGCATTTCAAGCCAATTAGCATGCCCCTGGCTCCTCACTTACAGCTAAGCAAGCGTACATGTCCCTTAACAGAAAAAGGAGAAAGATGGCATATCTTTGTTTCCATTCTTATCTATAATAAGGTCTCAAATGTATACAGTGGTGCGTACAAGGCCAAATATTGAACATATTGTTGGGTTAATGAACAAATTCTTGTCTAATACTAGAAAGGTTCACTAGAAAGCAGTGACTAAATGGATTTTGAGAAACTTGATAGGTACTTCAAAGTAGATTTTTTGTTTTGGTATTGGTGAGCCAATTTTAGAGAGTTATACAGATGCAGATATGGTTGGATATCTTGGTAAAAGGAAATACACTTTCAATTTTCTGTTCAAGTTTACAAGGGAGCTATTTTATGACAATCCAATCTACAAAAGTGTGTAGCTCTATCTACGATTGAAGGAGAGTATGTAGCTATAATGGAAGTTAGTATGGAGATGCTTTGGTTGAAAATTTCCTTTTATGAGTTGGATGTGAAGTAAGAAGATTGTAGTATTTTGTGATAGTCAAAGTGTTATTGACTTGAGAAAAATACTATGTATCATTCCTGCATAAAGCACATAGATGTTAGATATCATTGGTTGAGGTATATGATTGAGGAGTAACAATTGATGTTAAAGAAGAATAATATATACTTGACTGGTGCTGATATGTTGACTAAAGCGATTTCAGAAGCAAACATCAGCTTTATAGTAAGCTTGCTAGGATGTCTCTCAAGTAGTTGTTAAAGTATAACAAGTCTTCCCCATAATTAGGTTAGAGAGGGAGATTGTTGACCGTTCAACCCTATTTTGATGTTCAATGATTGTTAACATTTTTATGTTTTGTACGAATAACAAATGAGTGAAGACAAGATGAATTACGGTAGGATGAAACTATTATAAGGGAGACACGATAGTGTAGGGGTTCTATACACAGGTGTCCTTAACTTATACGACAATATGGATCAACTGTGTACATCATTGGAACCACGTGAAGAAAGATGTGAAGGCCAAAGATATATAAGATCATGTACGCGCTCGTGTTTATAACATAAACAACTATATGTGACAACTGTATAGCTCTCTATAACCATATACTTTTGCACTTAAGTGACTCTAAAAGAAACATTGTCACTAACATAACCGTGTATATATGATTGTGTATAATACAAAAACTCTATTTTGGGTATAAAAAAGGAAAAGACATAGGTTTGATGATGGGAGGTGGATAAAACACTAAAAAGGGAAGGAAAAAAGAGAGAGAAAGTAACATAATATTCTCATCCTTTTTGGATTTTTTTTTGGGTTGGTTTAAGAGTTTGTTGATTGAAATATCAACTTTGGTTTCAATCCTGAAACTTTGTTAGATCACTTATAGTTATGGAATGAGATATTAAATTTGGTATATCCTTTTGAGTTTAGTGGATTTGCTTATGTATGTGACCGTGCTTTTTTCCTCTACATTAGAGGGTTTTTTACATAAATCTTTGTACCATCCCGTTTTCATATAAAGGGTTGAACCATAGAAACTGATACACGTGAGATCAATTGGAGAAATTAGGAAAACACATCTCATGCTCATGCAGTATATAAATTGGAAAATGTTGGATTAAATCAAAATGAGTGAACCGAATATTTTTCGGGTTAATTTTTTGATTGACACCGGGATTGTCATGAACATGCATCGTACATATTCCGTATAAATAAATGCTTACAATTGTGCAAAAGTATTAATGTGTGTGCAAAATTGTATAAATAGGTTGTGCAGGTTAAAAGTCCGCAGCCAGGCGGCAGTCAGGCGTTCCAGAAAAAGAAAGCAAATGCTAATCTGGAGCGTACTGTGAGTAGACCGAGATGGTCTAATTTCCTTCTTTGTTCTGTTTTGTTTCATTTGGTATAAATCGATTGTTGAATGTGATAAATTATATTGGGTTCCGGACAGGAGGTCCGATGATTGTGTTACTGATTTGGATATTGAAGTGCTACTTGAATGTGAATTGGATGAACTATGTGTACGCATTGTGATTGACAAATGTGATTTGAATGCGCATTATATGAGTGATAAGTGCCGGACTCCGGTCCGATGACAAATGGGTTTTGTTTCTGAATTTGCATATATATATGGGAATGATGCATTTCATTGCATAAGTGCATAAAATATAATGGCAGTTGTGACTCGAGTAGCCACCGATCAGAGCTTAAAGCTCAACGTGTGACTCAGAGCCTCAGGTTCAACACTTAATGAGCCCTATATGGGACAGTATTAATGAGCCATATATGGTTCACCCCTTTGTATGGAAATGGGATGTTACATATGCAATGAAATTGGAATGTTTTATGTTATATGCAATGAATTAAAATGTAAAATGAATTGATTTATCGTCTTAACGTGCCATTTTTGTAGAGTATGTTCCTGAATATCCTTCGGTATATTGAGTACATGCTCTATAGGAGTGGTATGTTACATATACATTGTATGTATACAACTAATCGATGTTTGCTTTATTTGTACTTGACTATGTAAGATCAGGTTGTGATGATGAAGTCAATAAGGTTCTCCTTCTACTTGTAAATGTTGTGAAGTAATACCAAGACGTCCTCTAAATCGTAAACCCCTTGGCTGATAATTAAAACGTGTGTGGATCAACATCTCCAAATTAGTTTACATTGGCATCTACAGGTATATCAACCTATAAAATGGATGAAAAAATATTACTAACACACTTTATAATTATTACAAGTTAGACAAATTGATGAAAAACTGAAAGTTAGACAAATTGATAAAAAACCTTACAATATTGCTTTGTTGAGTCAGTCCAGCATTATCATTAACCAATTAAATTCCCATCGCTTAACTATAATTATAATGAAAAAAATCTTTGTCAATAATTAGTACAAATAATAAGTAATATAAAACTGAAAACTATATACCTGTGAAGATCCCTTTGTTATAACCTGAGTTACTTAATTATATACATTATTAACTGCATGTATATAAAAATGTATTCATATGATTGAAGTAACGTGTACACACCTATGAAGCCTCATCATGTTGACTTGATGTATTGTTGTTGCATTTTCTAGAGCTATGACCTTGAAGACCACATTTTCAGCATTTATGCCCTTCTATTTTCTGACTTAATTTGTTTGGATTCTTCATCTTCTTAAGCTCATCTTACTTTTTTCTTCTTGCAATTTTTAGTCCACGAGGTATAACTTTTGTAGGTGGAGGATGTTTCAACTCAACATCACTTGAAGGCTAGAAAATGTTAACTTGTATTGGTTGTAACATATGTTCATAAAAATTCATGAAGTGACTTTTGATAGCATGAATCAACGAATGTCTCAACCTTTGTCTCGAGTGATGGATTGCACTAATTGCATGCTTGCATGGATATCCATATAGGTCTCATTCCCAACAACTACATGTATATTATCTATCGATCCTGACAATATGCTTCCCATTGCTTTATGAAACTTCAAAACCACCATCTCCATTCCATACAATTCTTTGTTACATTGCTTCTTTATTGTTCATCTCCAACTTCTTCATTATGTTTGGTGCTATATCATGGTTCCATTCAAGAACAAAATGTTTCCTCTTAACATGCCTCCTCATAACCATTATTCTAATAATCTCCAACATGCCAATCACTGCCTTCTCCCTAGCTAGTAGAATCCACCCATTGAAGGTTTTGTTCATGTTGTTCTCAATAATGGGACATTTATTTTGAAAGGATTGATAACATCTAGCCCACCTCTCTTTCAAATACTTAAACAGCACATCCAAGGCTTATTCTGTTAAGCTTCTTTAGTTGTTCATCGAAATCTTGAACATATGTTGACCAAACGCAATTCCAAAACTACTTTCTTAAGTCCTTTCACTTCCAATTCATAGAACAATTGTGATATATGTGTCTTGCACATATACAATGATCTGCATTGGGTAAAGTGTCCTCAACTAGCCTGACTAATCCCTACAATAAATAAAAAAGATATCATATCATATTTCCTATAATTACCTTCAATCCCAAATATGTTTACATACATTGGCATATTAGATATAACTGTAATTCCTTGACCATCTTCTAATTCCAAAATATATGATAACAAACCAAGTCCAGGAATCTGTGTTTTCCACCTTGATAATTGCCCAGGCCAATGGAAACATTCCTCCATCACCATCTTTACCAACTGCAGTTAGCATTTGCCCTTAAAATTTTGTCTTCAGGAAGCATCCATAAATCCTAATAATTGGTCTCAAATGCTTCCATCCTTATTTCATGGCGTAAAAATAAATATGCAATCTTTTGAACTACAAGAAAATATAAGAAAATATAAAGAAGTATTACTATCCTACAAGAGAAGACATAATGAAGTACAATATAAACTTTATAGTATAACATACCTATAGCAATGAGCTCTCTTGATTTCTTGATAATTGTAACTCAATTATTAACCTAGGATTGCTTACCTTCGACTCTTGTACATATCATTGCAACTTTGCATATTCATCAATATAATCTGTTGCTCTCTCTTTCCTCAATCTTTTCTTTGCTCTTTTACATATGCTTAAATTTATAAAAATATTTAATTTCTCTCTACATTCTTCCACCATATTCTTCGTTGTTATACTAGGCTTCTTCAAAATTCTATGCTTGAAGTGTCCTATTAAGAATTTTGCAGAGACCAATTTAGGTTTGTTTGTAGTGAACAAGTGTGATTAGAATTATATGTTTTCGCCCTCCAACATCACTCATTCTTAATATATGCAGCATACAAAACCTATTGTCATCCACCCACACAAACATACCTAATCATTATACTCTCACACTTCTTCAAACTAACATTTTATCATGTATGTACTGCATAATCGACAACAGTATCTTTAAATTCTTTTGCAGTCCCGTACTCCATTCCTAACCTCCACTCATTTCTAACCTTTGTAGGATTATCCCTAAAAGTTGAGCTGGGTCTACGTAAAGCTTCATCTACCTCCTCTCCATTAGGATATTCATCAGTGCTAATAGGATTATCACAATCCTCTAAATCAATTTCAATTGGATAATGGTCATGTGGAATGTCAAAATAAAAGTTTGATTCAAACTATTCACTTTATTCCTTTATATTCAGATTTGTTTCTGCACCTTCTCCCTTTGAATTCTCATCCATTTGTGCATCTTCTCCCTCCACATTCTCATTCATTTGTGCACCTTCTCCATCCAAATTCTCTTTAATTTTTGCACCTTCTCCCTCCACATTCTCATCCCCTTTTGTACCCTGCCCCTCCATGTTGTCATCATCATCATCAATAACATAGATATGTGTGTCTACACGATGAGTTACATATACATCAACAATCCCATGTATTTACATTAGCTTTGTTAGCCTAATGCAACTTTCATTTGAGTCGATAACTTTCAATGAGTCCTTAAAGTTTACACCAAGCTTTGTATAACATGCCTTATCAATTTTATCATACCTTAACTCTATTCCCATCTCATTTATTATCTATAACTAACAAAGTCAACATCAAATTTATCAAATGTAGTAATATCCTTACCAACCTATGTCAATTCAAAACAAACATAAGCATACACACAAGTTTAAATGAAAAAAAGTAATTCAATTATAAAAAAACAACAACATGTTCATTATCATAAAATGTTCAAAACTCCATTGATGCACCATAGTTAATCCTTGTACACTTCAATAGTACCATAAAACATGTAACTTATTTGATTGGCAATTGTAAGATTTTTTCAAGGATTATCATAAAAATAATTCTATTAGGAGCTACTCTATAAAGATTGATTTCCATAAAGCATGTAACTTATTTGATTGGTAATTTGTGTAACTTATTAAACTAATAAAGCTCAAGATAGGGAATGGTGAAGATATATGGTTATGGTTTGTTATCAACTATAAAGGCTATTTATTTGTATCAACAAGTAATCACTGCATATAGACTCTCCTAATAAAAGATATTCATTTGTATCAACAAGTAATCAATAGGAAAATAATTTGATCAAATAAAATGAGATTCAAAATTAAGAAAACTCCTTTAAAATACTTGTACATCCCTATCACTGAATATAGACTCTCTCACTATGATTGCTTGTTACTATTTGAATTATTGAAAAAGAGAATTGGGAATTAGAATAATAGAAACATGTAATTGCTAGAAAACAGTAATTGATTTCTTCAATATTAAATAGTTTACCCATTTATCGGTTTCCTTATTATGAATTTAATAGCATCAATTAAAAGAATTTGTATGCATAAGGATAAAAATGATGTAATTAAGGCCAAGATAAAAAAGGAGTGAGCTTTGTATATTGAAAGCTAATGGAAGTTTAGGCTTCCATTTTAAATATTGAAGAATAAGTGCTCCTCGTTAAGAGATTCTTGAAACTTTTCTTACACCTCGAGTCTTTGTAAGTTCATAGATACATATATATTTGTTGATAGGAAAAAGTATTTAAATGGTTAAACTAAAGACTTTTAATATCCTGGACCTTTCAATGTATCCTTAAGCTAAGAGAAAGGCTTAAGGTGAATTAAAAGTACTAAAAATGGTAGAACTTTTTATGATATGACAATTGGTAACTTATAGTTAGCCTTCAAAATTTTGTAAATACTGGATCCACAAATGCAAGCTTACTATCTTATTTAAGAGTGTCAATTATAATAAAAATAATAATTGAAATTGGCCTTTTGTTCATCCTAAGTGATTCTCATTTGTTAAAAAAGAACTTGCCCACCAACCCTATTAATTCAATTAGAAAATATTTTGTTATATAAATGAGACATCAATCCCTTAAATTTAATGTTAGATCCTACCTAAAGATCCTTATAGGAGGTTAACATACTATTCATTGCAGAAATTTAGTCTAATTTGTCAATTGCTTACGAAAGATAGATTTCACTTTATAGCTAACTACTGAAATAAGGATTTAAACAATGGACACAATTCTTTTCAATGTATCAAATGATGTTGTTTGTATGCTCCATAATCAAGTAACAAAATCACATAATAATCTCGTTTTCAATTGATAATACTTAACTATAGTTTGGGAGAATTCTCTTATCCTTTGTAATTCATTTTGTAATTTAAACTAATGGTTATGCATTATGAAGTGGGCAGTTAAAATTAAGTTTAATAGAGAATGCAATGGATACAATCTACATCCAGAATTTCTATAACAGATAAAACTGTAACAATATACATAGCTATATTTAACTAAAATCTTCCATCAATTTCTCTGATTCCTCACTTCATAAAGGGCTAAGAAACTTATAGACATTGGTCTTGGCTATTAGATATGTTGCAACTGGTCAGGTAGCTATATAGATAAGTATGTTAATAATGGAGCAGAAATTGTGTGGAGGCTTTAAAAGAGATTGTAAAGAAAAATTCATTGTTTATAGTGGGAAAAGGTGGAAGAGGCATATCTCCATTAAATGTAATTCCTTGAGTGACTGGAAGAGTGTCCAGAGCTAGGCACTATTGGTGATCTACTAGCTTCTTCAGAGCTTGACATTAATGGTTCAGTTTTTTTTGTGAATTTAAAAAATTCATTAAGGAGAAGAAGTTTAGTATACAAATAAGGAGAGGGACTCCCTCTCGTTAGTTAAAACATTAATGGTTCAGTTTTAGTTATTCAACAGCATGGACTAGGAATCATTCATGTCAACAATCAAAGGAACTTCTCTTACATAAAATATCTTGCTATAATCAGATGCCAGGAAGTTAACATTTCCATAAGTTTATGTTGTATGGTGATTATGTAAGGCACTTAGATTGTTTTTTTAGAGTTTTAAGATTTGCCTCCTTGCTTCTGGTTTTAGTTTCCTACTGAGTATTAGGTGTACCATATATGTTTATTGCTCTTTCTCCTTAAGTTATAGATTGTTAGTTACAAAAGCTAGTTGATTAATTTTTTGGATCCTTGTTTAGGGAAAGGAGCATATGTAGATCACAAAACATCCAAAACATAAAAACAAACATTATGGTACCATAATGGGGACCAAAAAGCATTCAAATAAACAATCGGGACCACACCCATCAATAATCCTTAATGTTAATGTTTGTTTAACATTTAGTATATTGGCGAGTCTCACTCTTACTGATAAATAAGTAAGAGGGGGACCCACTTATTTGACTAAAATAATAATTGTTATAACGGTTTGAATTTTTCGTTAGGGTTGGGTTATAATTTAACATTTTTAAAATGTTATGGTTAGAATTGTTAATGTCCAAATGTTTAGGTCATACTTGTCGATTAATGCAAAACTTACGATCAAAAGTGATCCTTTTGGCTAATAATTAAGCATATTTGCCCGTGTGATATTGTCTAAGATTCTTCAACTTATATTCAGAGTCAAAGATATAAAGTTAAGGCTATTGTAAGTTTATACGTGGGTTCCTTTCAAAAGACTTGTAAAATTAAGTGTTAGCGTGTTTTCTAATATTTGACATCCAACAATCAAAATAAGAAAAAATTGGGAAGAGAAAATATAATATTTTACACTAAAAGGAAAGTAGAAATTAGCGATGGAAAATTACCGACGGAAAATCAATTTCTGTCGATAATATTGACGGGAAAAATTTCGTTTAATGACTGTAGTAATATTCATCGGTAAATATGGAGAGAAATTATCCCGACAAAATTTTCAACAAACTTTAGCGATGATATAAAATGCCTATCGGTAAAGAAGGCAGGATTTGTTGGCAAAATAAAAAAAATTTTGAGTTTACCGACAAAAAACAAAAACTTTTTTGTCGGTAAAGTTTCAAGGTAAACATCGTTTTGGTTTACATTTAACTCACATGCAAGCCTCCTCCCCCTACATCTTCTTCTTCGATTGTGCATATCTCCCCTGCATTTTCTCGAGTCATTTTCTTCTCTTCGATTTCTCTGTTATGGATTCCCCTTCTGCTCGTTAGTGTTTGTCTTCTCTGATCACTATCATTGTGTCCTTCGGCGGAGGTATTCTTGTAACCTTTCACCTCGATTTTTTTGTATGTTAGATGAAAGTTTGGGTATTTGATAAGTTTCATTTATCTGTGTATTCTATGATTGGAAAATAATTTTAAGGTATAAATGTTAGTGATGGAAAGGACAAGACGTGATTTTGGTTGTGATGTTAAGATGAATTTTTTATGCATATTAAGGTCTTTTATGAAATGCCTGTTATGTTGATGTTTATTGTATGAGAGTGTTCTGCATAATTTAAATTGATAGAAATCTTTTCCTTTAAATGATGGGAGTGTTATAACTTTGACACAAGTTTGTATAATGAAAAAATGAATCGTTCCTACATTGAAAATTTGATTTCAATTATTAAGAAAAGAAAATGCATAAAGTTGCCACCTATATTTTTCTTAAGGAAAGGAAAGAGAAACCTAAAGACAAGAAAGATAAAGACATAACCAAAGAAAAAAATGAGTTGAGATCTATTATAAAATAGAAAAGGTATATTAGACGCCTTATCTTACCCATTTTAGCAATTGATTAAGCTTTAAAATGATGTTCTTAAAGTTATTAGGGAAATTTGAGGCATGAAGTAAAAATAAATAAATGTAAATGTAAATGTAATAATAGAACAAATGATTTTGGTGTGGTGTAGGAATGACCTATAAATAAAATCTAAAAGTCCCCGTAGAAAAAATTGCGAAACTAATCCCTTTTAAAAAAATTGAAGTTGAAGAAAATTTGATTAAACATAATTGTTGATGAACATTTCTGAAGGCTTATCACATATTCAAATCAAGCATTACTATGCAATTAGTTATTACGTTTAATGCACTGAAGCAAGTACAATTTTAAATTGGATAAACAAATGTAAATTATAATTCTTAAATTCAAAGTTAAACTCTTTACTTCATATCTATTCTAAGTTAGGAAACAAGTATGGTCAGAACACAAGGAATTTTAAATTACTGCCAATTAAAAAAGAACCCTCTAGGTATATTCAAAGAATGCTCAACTTTTGATTGCATTAATGTCTATATTGTTATATAATTTTATATTCTTTTCTCTAATGATTACATATAATTGGTGCATGCAATTGAATTTGCAATATCTAAATCACACAATTCTTCATATTTTTATATTAAGCATCAGACAAGATATATGTAGTTAAGAGTTAATTTCTTGAGATAGAGTTGTAATGATAAACAACCATTTAATTTAACCTGCCACGTCGATCTTGCTGTATTTCAAGGTAGAATATGAGTTTACTGAAATGAATTATTAAACTAGCCAAAAGTTTAACTAAAATTTTAAAGCTGATCTAAGTGGTTAGATATTAAATATTTTTTCCCATGCTGAAGTGGCTACTATTGGCATGAGTTTTTTTCTACATAAGTTGATCAAGATTTGTCTTTATTTTAACGAGACTTGGACACTTTTATCTTCATGTTTACGTTCTTTTTGTTGGAGAAATGTTAGTAGTATGATCGTTTGTTGTCATTTCTAGTAAGTCGGGATTGGTTTTATTGGGTCTGTGTTTTGCGTACTGGGGCGAACTGGACCCCGCATACCTCAAGTTTGCACGCGACCATAACCTTGGTATTGTCCTCTTTGGTACTCGAACTCGAGACCTTAAGGTTTTGTTGCATCTAATTGCTCAATGGTAAGAGGCGTGCAGTTAGATGCAACAAAACCTTGAGGTCTCGAGTTCGAGTACCCAAAAGGTCAATACCAAGGTT
>JANIIA010000008.1:31487869-31498412 GCA_027478495.1 Erythroxylum alaternifolium
CAAAAAAGAAGAAATCAAAGGTAAAACCAAACATAGACAAGAAATTTACCTACGGAAGATGGAGTCGATGAGATCTGCGAAGAGGACGATGAAGAGAAGAGAGTAGCGGCGAGTAGAGAGAGTTTTGTTTTTTAAGAGTCTGGCGAAGATGACAAATGGTCAGAAATGAAAGATGATGGCGAGATCTGCCGAAGATGGCAAGAAGAAAGCTAATTTTGCAGCGATGAAATCTAAGAAGAGAGATGATAGAGGCACCTGAGAAGGGAGAAGATGCTAGAGGTGACGAGAGTTCTACAGAAATTGAAGCATTAATGTTTTACGTTATTATCTGTATATCAATTAACCGGTTCATTAGAAAACCGGCCGGTTTCTATACACAGGGGTTATTAATTAAAACCGAACCGGACAACTGGCTGGTTCAGACTATTTCCGATCGGACCGTCTGATCCGGTTCAGTTTTTAAAACATTGAATAGAACTATGACAAGACGACCGAAAGAGGATAAGAATTTTCCGTATTAATGCCACTAAATTGATTTGTTAGTGGTTAACATCATTTACAGGTAGTTTTGAGATACTATACAACAGTGTAACTGCTCTGAGGTAAATCAAATTCAAAATTTTGGGCATTTGGAAAATCTGCCATGAATATGGAGTAACTGATGAACACAAGATATAATTCAGTCCCTAGTTTTCTTTTCGTCACCTAAGCTTGGTCGTCGACCTAGAATGGGAAGCCCTGCGCTGTCTTGCTCTGTAGTCTAATCCAATATTTTCTCCCCCGTTGAGAAGAGATTCCACACTACAGTGCCCATCAAGTAAAGGCCAACTGAAACCTTAAAAACATCATCCCAAGAACCTAAAAATGAGGACAAGAACAACCAGAATTAGAAGCCAAATCCCAAGCTTCAACCAAGCATCGTGTCAGTAATGAATTCTTACCATGCTGCAATATGTAACCAGTTGCTGCTGTTCCAAACACCCCTGCCAACACTCCAGCGGTATTGGATAGACCAAGCAACACTCCCTGCGATACAATTGCCCAGAAGTATACGACTTTTACGTCAGTGAGAAGCAAACCACATGTTACTAATAGTTCCAGCAATTGATGGTCATGGGTAGTCTTCTTTGAATGAATACTCACAGAATAGCGAGGAGCAATATCTTGATGATTGGAGTATAGGCCTGACTGGGAGAACGCATCAGTTCCCTGTTTAAGTACAAAGTAAATTAAATATTTGAATAGAGGACATCAAATACTCTTCTCACAACTACCCAAGTATGGAAAACCTTATGAAATTCGATGCTACTTATAAAGCTTCGCAATTAGATATAGAAAACACTATAATAGATTAAAAGACCAAACTGCTTCGTACAAATTCGTAAACAACCTGACTGCACGCCATGCAGATAACAGCCATTGCAGGAGAGTTAACATGGCTCAATTGAGTTAGAAAAAAAGCAGGTCCAAGAAATCCAATTGTTTGCATGATCTGCAAAGAAGAATATAATGCAGATCCTATTGTCAAGGGTTGAATGAACAAACTTAACGGAAGATAATAGGGCTTCAAGCTAGCGTAATTAAGATCCTGAGATGGGCAGAGGTAAGACACGAGTAAACTAACAGTATATAGAGTTAAAAACAGTAGGTTGTAGATCAAGTATATAAAATCAAATATACCTTGCGAACTGATGTCACAGATAATCCTCTGCTAACCAGAGAATCCGCAATCCACCCCCCAAGATTTGCAGAAAATGCCATCGTAAGCCAGGGCAAAACACAGAAAAGTCCAGATTCCGTGAGGTTGAAGTTTAGAACCTGGAGGAGTAGAGAAGTAATCATCTCAGTAGTACAATTGCTCTAGCAACGCATTGCAAGTCAAAATTACCAGTAAAAAACAATAGTTTCAAGTAGTAGTCCAGGAAAAGTTACTAGATAAAAGAATAAATGAGAATAATAACTACTAACGGAGCAGTAGCTCCTTATCCTGTCTTCACATACCAACCCTAGGCACAGCGTACTAAACCATCAGGAGTGAATGCCTAAGATCAGCCCAGAAAGGTTCTTTTCGTGCAACTGATCACTGGTTTACCTTAGACTCTTTTAAGTATTAGTACCCAAATCTCGGAAAACCATTATTTGTGATTGATATTTCTTCATTGATTATCTGAACTTAGAAATTTGTAACTAAATTTTTCTAGTACAGTTACAGATATTCTATAAACAATTCTGAAACTAATATCTACAATGAATATTAAAACATATCCATCCAATATGAACAATAATCAAGTTTATTTACAAACTCAAATCCTAACCTAATACCTTAAAATTGTTGGTGAAGATATGGCACTCTTATATATATATATATATATACACAAGTCAAACCTCTTAATTAAGATTAATGAAAATTTAATATAATATCATAGTCGTTTCAACTTCATAACAAATATTCTCTTAGATGTATATTTCTGTTGGTACCCAAAGATGTTTATTATTGCAAATTTTGCGAGACAAATATATATTCTTGGCGTGATAGGAGAATTTATAAGAAACAACAACTAGCGAAGGTTTATTTACAATAATGAATCTTAAGGTTTTGAATAAAGATGTAATACTCATTTCATATATAAATCACTCCTCCCACAAACGGAAGTTAATGGAAATTTTAAATTAAACAACTAGCTAGTTATAGGTCTGAAACTTAGGGTGTGCTTATTTAGTGGGTATGAAAAAAGGAGAATGGATATAGAATGAAAAATTGAGTTTGGTAAGGAACTATGATTATAAAGTTATTATTTTGATTACCCATTTTTGAGTAATACCCCATTCCTCTCCTAATCTAGAGGAATAAGTATTATTATTATATAAGAGTATGCTTGCTATAATTAATTAAAATATAACTAATTAAAATATACTTATTAATTAATTAAAATATAATTCATTCATTAATTAAAATATTGTAATTATTAAAATATAATAATTAATTAATTAAAATATTTTTAATTAAAATATTTTTAATTAATTAAAATATTTTTAATTAATTAATTAATTAGCTAGTTACAATATAAATAATTAAAATAAAATTATTCATTAATTAAAATATTGTAATTAATTAATTAAAATATAATAAATTACAACATAATTATTTAAGATATTATTATTGATTAATCAAAATATAATTAATTATATAATCAAAATATAATTAATTAAAATTAATTACAATATTTTAATTAATCAACATATTGTAATTAATTAATTAAATTATAATTAATTAATTAACTAAAATATAATAAAGTTTTATTTCTCAATAATTTTTACAAACTAATCATTATCAATAGTAATGATAATCATTCCTTCCTCTTAACCAATCATTATAATTATAATAATAATATTCATTCTCATTCTTCACTGTATTCATTCTTATTCTTATTACCATTTTCTCATGCGAACCAACCATCCCCTCAATCTTTCAGAGGGAAGAAGCGACGGAGTTCGCATGTGTTTCACTTATTTTTAAAATAATTAACTAAAAATAATAAAATAAATAACCTTTTATTAAATTCTTGTCAGTTATTTTAAGTAAGTGACAGCGTCTATATAACTGGTATAGGTATAATCTGACATTAATTGCGAGTTTTCTTAAGATAACCCAATAAAAATTAATATTTTAGTATATTTTGAATAATCTTGGAAATTAATTTATTTTGTAGAATGCAAAGGACAATTTTGGACAAAGCAGTGACGAATACAAAAGCTAAGAAGAAAACTTACTTGGTTATAATATGTTGGCATCCATGTCAGGAGAATAAATGTGCCCCAGTTGTGGCAGAAGTGAGAGACTATTAAGGCCCACACAGGTGGCTTCGACAAGATTAATCCCCATGGTATTGTTTTAACGGGTTCGTTGGAAACACTATTAGCAATAATCAGCTTCATTTCTTCTGCACGGAGTTGAGGATCCTCAAGAGGTGAACTATGTGCCTATATGAAAACACAGATATGACTACTGCTATTGATAGGCAATTCAGTCATTAGATGTCTAACTAGGCTAACTCCTTAAAGAGCAAAACTGTTTTTGAGTATCAGTGTCCAACGCCTTGCAATCGCAAAAGAGCGTGTAGAATTAGAGGATACCTTACTTAGCCATACGGTAAACCAAACAGTTCCTAATGATCCAAAGGAGTAAAAAACTGATGGCCATCCAAATTTATGAATCAAGAATGGTGAAAATGCCAATCCGGTAACGGATCCAAGGTACATCCCGCTGTAAACCAGTGCTAGCGATCTACTCCTCTCTGATACGGGAACCCATTTGGAAAGAATATTATTCATGGCAGGCATAGCGACACCCTGAAAAAGAACAGCAGATCAAAACGCGAAACCGATTGCGCATCAAATAACGAGTTAGACAAATCTCAAAACTGCCACGCAAACTTCACAACTTACCTCACCAATGCCCATGAAAGCGCGGACAACAAGTAGGAAAGGCAGCCCAAGTTTGGCGGCAACGGGAGTAAGAGCAGTAGCAACAGACCACCAAACCACACCAAACCCCAACACCGCCTTCCCTCCTACTGTGTCCGCCCAAATACCCCCAGCAATCTGTCACTGACAATTAAAGTCAGCGGAGCATAAGAAAAACTCAAGAATGAACTCAGTTCACATTATCTTATAATTGATCCCAAAACCAAATTTCCAATGGAAAGAAAACAATGCTGGTAACTTAAAAAAGGAAGGAATTATACCTGGGTGAGGAGGTAGCCCCAGAAAAAGGAAGACTGAATCAAACCAACAGTGGAGGGGTTCCAATTGAACTCGGAGGACATTGGAAGTATGGCAATGCTCATATTTACCTGCAAAACACAACCAAATACTTGCAGCTTATTTAATAGAACAGAGTGATAAAAACAAAAGCAAGAAACGATCCTTACTCTGTCCATATTGCAAAGTAGAAAAGCCCAGAAGCAGAGTATCACAATAACCCATCGTTTCGGGAACTCTTCCCACCACGGCACCACCGAACTCTCCGATGCGAACTTCGCCGCTTTCTTAACCCGCGGCTCTGATATCTCGTACGACTCCGACTTGACATCTGCATAAACTTTGTGGCCGTCTCTCCCGCCCGAATTCCTCACTGAAACCCGGAAAACCCGACAAAGGTTATCGGAGTAAAAGCGGACAGCCAGAGAAAGAGGTTCCTTGGGCTTCTTAACGGAAGGTTGATGCTGAGGGCGACATCGGGGAGTAAAAGAGTAGAGAAGCACCCTGGCGCTCATGGCGTAGTGGAGACAGAAAAAGCGAGCAGTATTCAGTCTTCACCACATCTCCGTTAGGAAGAGAAGATTTTGAACGTTGTGATCGGTGACACTTAGAAACAGAGAGACAATGAAAAATAGGATATTTATGGCGTAACTGGTACAGGTTTTGACACGCGGCGATGGCTTATTGAATAGCAGGGGATTGCTGCGCGCGATGTCTGTTTTCGGTTATATTCTGTTTTTATTGGTTGCCAATGGCCCATCACACTGGGCTACAGACTTTTCTAATCATCTGGATTACGTAAATGCTTTGAGATAAGTTTGTAAATTCTCAAGTTGGCCCATTAGCCGAGGTTGTGCGGGAAATGGGATCCAGTTCATCATATGGACCATAATGATGCAAAGCTTTTGGTCGGTTATTTTTCTTTACCCTTACGACTTCCCAGTCGCTACTTTGCAGATGAATTTTAAATAAATTATCATGTGAATATAATAATTTATAAATCACATAACATAAATAAATTATTTGACAAGCTAATAAATTAGACCTAATTAATAAATTCAGCCAAGTAACTTTTTATAAATTTTAATATAACTTCGTTATTAATAAATCATTTTTTCCAAGATTGGTCTCATGGTGATCCCAATTTTTACTTCTTAAATTAGAATAATCTTAAAGATAACTTCACCACTTGAATCACCAGTTTGACATTGCAATTGAATTTTACCTTTCAGATTTTGGAGGATTTCAACTAATTCTATAGGTTTTTTTACTAAGTTTTTCTTATCGGTGGATCTCATTTTAGTAAATTCATTTTAGCTTATTGCTAATTCTTCTTCTTCTTCTTCTTCTTCTTCTTGCAGTTTTAATATCCCATTAATTAAAAGTTTTTTAAAAATTCTTTATAGGAGTTCAACATCTAAGATTAAGATCAATCCTAGTAAGAGTTATATTTTTGTCTTACCAAATAATGTTGATATTTCTTCCCAACTATATTAGTATAATGGATTTAAGCTAGATGTATACTCACCTAAATATCTAAGGATTCTTATTACTATAACAAGGCTTATCTTCAATAACTGCTTGCCATTATTCAAGCTTGTGCAGTAAAGATTAGATAACTAGAATAATATAAATGTTTCATTTATAGGGTTATAACAACTAACGTTTTCAGTTCTTATTAGTTTGCATATATAATAGAGTGCCAACATCTTTCTCTTAATGAATATAGTAAATTGATTTTAAAAACCCTTTAAAAAACTTTTTTGTTAAGCCCCCCTTGAGCTTTATTGGCCTATTTTTCTATACTATCCATATTATATGTTTTTAAACTTAACCAAATATCCTAGCGAAGACTTAGAGCTAGGGAAGCATTTGTTGATTGTTGATGATTGTGAATGTCTAAAAGATAAGTGTGGGGGGTGTGCATATATGTGGATTGGTCATATTTGTCCAAATGTCATTTTATGATATTCCTATATTGATATAGTTTCTTTCAATGCTTAAAAAAAAAGAGAAAAAAAATGTTTACATAAAAGTATCTAGGAGGAATTGTATATGTTTTGAAAAGATGTTTATGATTAGTGTCTCCTTCTAAAGTTGTAATAAATGGGTAATTTAAATATAATGCATATGAGGTAGATGTGGCTTTCAAGGATCACTTTTTGTAATTTCAATATATTGTCATCAACTGTATGAGTGATTCTTTTTGGTTGGTTATGCTTCGTGTGGTTTGTGTGTAAGAGTTGAATTTGAGCTATGAAATTTAATGGTTGCGGCATCGCTGTAAGAAAAATCTGATTTTGCGACGAAAATTACTGACGAAAAACATAAAGATTCTTTCGATAAGTAAAATTACCAACAGAATTTTCCGATGGATAAAGGCGTCTTAGAAATGACCGTTGCTAAAAGTTACAAATGGAAAAATCAAACCGTCAATTACCTTACCGACGACCAATTAAATATACTGTCGGTAAATATTGATCGTCGGTATATTTATTGACAGAAATTTATTTCATCGGTAAATTTACTGGCGGTTTGATTTTTCCGTCGGTAAGTTTTGTAAAACGTTATCGACTTTTGTTTTCTTTCTATTGGTGAGTTTACCGATGCATCGTTCCATCGATAACAATTTAATGACAAAATTTGTTATTCTGTCTGTGATAACCGACGATATCGAGTTTTCTGTCGGTAAATTAGCATCATTTTACCAACAAAAGTTTGGGATTCTGTCATAAAAATTTTTAAAAAAAATATACCGTCAATAAATTTTATTTGATGATGTTATTATTGATGCATAATTTAAACAGTTATGAATTTAATAGTATACATTTAATTTGTTTAAACAGAAATTTGATTGATGATATAAAATTAAAAATATCTTAATTGATCATAAAAGCATTACATTGTACATAATAAGTATTTGTAATTGAAATGAAATGATCAAAAATACACTATTGATATGATGACGGCGGATGCTTTAGTTGGTGCGATGAGATACTACCCCTCCCCTTCAACTGATCCATCTCGTTACGAAGCTGAGCTATGTACTTCATCGACTGTTGTAACTGAGTTAATGTCTGCACTGTGCTTCGAAGCTCTTGGACTTCATTAGTTGTAGGCCGCCTAATAGATGCTGCTGTACTGAACGTGGAGGACCGCGAATAACATGTATTCGCAAATGAACCTAAATTGAATATCCTTCCACGACGGTCCCTACCACCTACTACATGAAGATAGGTTTCAGTCTCATCAATATCTTCAGACTGCTGAGACTGTCGTTGAATGGTTTCTTGTATTTGGTCCTATCAGTAGCCAATGTTTATATTAGTAAGTAATAATTATTAAGCATTAGTATTAAACCATAAATTTCACATACATTTAATTCTCTACAACAACTGTTGACGAATGTCACATCGTCATGCTTCTTAGTATGAGTGTGCAAAAAGAGCTGATAGGGCGTAGGCTTCCTGCATAAGAATAAAATGTTATAAGTGAACTAGAGTTTATAAAAATTTTGACAAAGTTTCCTCTATTTTTATGATATCTACATCCTGTTAAGCAAAGAAAATAACTCAACAACACAGTCATATATGACACCAGACATTTATAATATCACCATTCTTAAGAAGAAACATATATTTTAATTCCAAAATTCACACATCAAATTTAATTGAAATATAGCAAAGTAAAAAAATGGGAATATAAATGTAAAGTGTAGATATTTACAAGTCTCTTTGCGTGCTCGTGGTAGGTAATAAATTATCCCGTAAGTACGAGAAGACTCTCTCCCCTCAGTCCTCCAGGTTTATTGATCGAATTACGCTCTAAAAAGGACATTGCCTCAGGTGATGTCCAATACTGCTGTTAACGACTCCATATTTCTTCATAAATGTAAGGTGGTCGTACATCGGCCCTATGTATCGCAACAACAAAGTCTCAATACCATCCTATATTTCTAAGAATATTGCAAACCAGTACATAAAACCAACACATCATTTGCCTTAACACAAAACCAGAACACATTTTGCTTGAAGTTTATACAAACAAAGTTCGTAAGAAAAGAAGCACTATAGTACGTGGCGTTGTTTATACCTGTGAATCGAGAAAGGGACTTCTCGTTGTGGCTCCTAAGCTTGTGAAAATTTTCACTATAAGCCTCATCGGAGCTGCATCATCGATTTCTAGCCTATATACTATCCTAAGGTTATTATGCCTCAATGTTTCAAACAATACCTATATTAAACGCAATCCTCATGTAATTGTTACATGACAATAAAAGTTACTACTAATTAGAACTTTATGTTAAATCAGAACTTTATGTTATGATCAATGATACTCATAATATAAAAAAAATTCTCACAAATACTCTAACTAGTAAAGCAAAACATATTGTAAATGGGTTGGACGACTTACTTGGATCAACGGACAATCGCAAACTAAAATGAAGGAGGATGTCGGACGATTATGGACGCCCTTCAACACAAAACAAAGCCTGCAAAATAAGGAAATTTTGTATTTAATATAATACATTTGTTCTTTATCTTTTCAGTTTTAAAATAAATTATTATTAACAATAAAGATAGTTGTAAATTACAATATAGTTCTTCTTGTATTCATTTATTGGTAACTAAAACAATTTCAACTTCAAACTTTATATGCATAGCATATCTCTAAGTCTTAGATGAGAAGAGTAACTACATTCATATATGCATAACATAGCTTTCATCATTCTAAATCGAGAAAAGTAATGGATGATAAAACTACATCCATATCAAAGCCACATTACTTAGGAGTTAATTGAACTTCCTAAAGGAAAGAAGAGCATTTGAATCACATGAGTCTATAAGACAATTAAAGCAAAATGGTTCAACTTACTCAAAGTGTGCTTAGTAGCAAAACACTTTCAATAAGAATATCATGTTGATTACAAGAAATTATTCACACTAATTACGTAGCATAATTAGATTTGTAGTTATATTGGAAACATATAATTCATGGTATATGTATTTGTTTATCAATACCCTAGCTATATTAAAGTTAGACAAGAAAGAAAATTACATGCATTAAAGAAGACTTATATTCACAATAATTTTCTCCACCACAAAATTAACACAACTATTCTCATTTGACATTATACCAATGGGCAACCACATTTCAACATTTCAAATTTAACAAAACATAAAGAATTTAAACATGAAAACATGGTAAAAAATCATATCAATATCATTCAAGAATTTCTTCGAACACTTAACGTGTAGCCATATATCAACCTAAATTAACAAAAAACTTCATTATTTTCCCTTTCTTCATCCACAATAACATATATCCACTACATTTCAACCATTATAATCAACAAATAATGCAAACAACTTAACATTCCGCATAAAAATACCTATGGTTATCGACATATACATTCAGTGTTTAATGTGAGATTAAAAAAAAAACCAACACTACTCACCAGTTAAAGGCACAACACAAGAAGACGATGGATGACCAAGAAAGGAAAAGAAAGTTCAAAAGCCAACGTTGGGGTGTGAAAGAGTTTCGGCAATGGATCATCTATGGAGAGGAATTGACGAAAATGAGAAAAGAGGGAAGACGAGAGGTGTTCTGCGCGTCTGTGTTTAAATAGATTAGGCTGAGACGAAAATGGTCTCAGCCTTGTGACAACGGACGGGTGATGGTCTCAGGCTTGCGACATCGGACAGTGACGCAAGGAAGGAGGAGAAAACAGAGAAGAAACAGACAAGAAAACCATGGGGAAGGTTTGGGGTGCATTTTA
>JANIIA010000008.1:31596109-31608227 GCA_027478495.1 Erythroxylum alaternifolium
GATTCTAAGGAGCTAATTCTAGGGATTCTAACCATTATTCCTGATTTATGTTCACATGTAACAGACATTTACAACATGGTGGTTGTAATCATCCGAAGATTTCCATTCATAGTCATTGCAAACATCTAGATCCTGCCATAATCTTTTCAGGATATTGAAATATTTGGTGACATTGTCTCCCCCTTGTCTAATTTCCCTGAGTTCCAATTTCAATTCATACACCCGAGATTGATCACCAAGGTCTAAATACATTTGGTGAATATTGTCCCATAGTTCTTTGGCAATTGAATAACACATATAATTTGAAGCAATGTCTTCATCCATGGAATTAACGAGCCACGCCATAGCCACGGAATTTTCTGCATCCCAAGTAGCAAAGGATGGGTCCTTCACATCTGGCGCCTTGTTATCACCAATCAAATAGCCAATCTTTCCTCTCCCTCGAATATACATCTGCACTGCTTGGGACCAGTGCAGGAAATTGTCTCCATTGAGACATATGGTGGTTATCTGGACAGAATGGGAGTCAGAGGTGAGGCTACAATTTTCAGCAACCCTAGAGGAAATAGGGGCTGCTTCAGAAGTAACTTCTGACAGTGTGAGGGGTGAAGGTTTCAATCTTTCCACGGAGTAAGTCCTGGAAGAATTTTTTTCGTGAAGGGCGAGTGTTGGGAATTAAGCTCCTGCTCTGATACCGTATGGAGAAAAAATAGTATTCTATCTGTTGAATAATGTACATGTACAGATCTTATAGGCAGTACAAGATGCTAAAAAAGGAAAAAATTATACTGCAAATTTTCCTATTTTATGGAGTTGACTATGCCTATAATTTACGCATAAATTACAACTCATCAATCCCTAAGAATCTGCCATGATTTCTAAGTATCAGCAGTAGATCTTTTCTACAATTTTACATGTTAGGAGATTCCATGCTAATGATTTGGCTAATGTTTATGTTATAGGTTTATGCGGTGGCTTCTGAAGACATGGATTCCTTAACCTTTGGGGCACCCAGATTTTTGCGCCATCTGATGGACCCTAGTTCTAGAAAAGTTCCAATCATGGAATTTGAAACAACAAAGGTGCCCAGAAAAGTTAATATTAATATAGTTGCTTTGTTCATTTAGTTAGCATTATTTGAACAGGGGATTTTCTATTTTCAGATTTTAGAGGAGTTAAACCTTAGCATGGATCAATTCATTGACTTGTGCATTCTTTCTGGATGTGATTATTGTGATAGCATTCGAGGTATGAGGAACTTCTATTCACTTAAATAAAGCTTGTAAACAGCTCTTTGGTAATTTTTTCCTGGTGATGTCATCACTTATTATCTCCAACTGTGCTATAGGAATTGGAGGACTAACTGCTTTAAAGCTCATCCGTCAACATGGTTCAATAGAGAGTATCCTGGAGAATATAAATAGAGAAAGGTGATCTCTTCCGTGATGTTTTATATACTTTTTTGCTTCAATGTATATTTTAGACTCAGAAAATAGCAAGTAGTCCAGATACAATTATGTGATTCTGATGTCGTGTTACTGAAGTTGTATGCAGAACCATGTCTGAAATAATTTGTTACCTATTGATTTAAAAGTATTCCCATACAGCTGCTGTGATCTTCTTGGTCTGTCCCAGTGTTGTTTACAAGGGACCGATGCTTGTAAATGGTGAAAAAGAAGTGAAATGAGTCATAATTAGAATATACCCTACTGTTAGGATGTTATCACTTTATTTGGTATCCTTTAATTCAGTACACAAAAATTTTACGGACATACTTGTGGTTTTGCTCATGATGGTAATCCTTTTTGTAAGCAGGTATCAAATACCAGCGGATTGGCCATATCAAGAGGCCCGAAGACTTTTTAAAGATCCACTTGTCATTTCTGATGAGGAGCAAACTGATCTTAAGTGGAATGCTCCAGATGAAGAAGTGATTATCTCTTAATTACTTGCTTATTTTAATGTCCCTTATTTTCTCTTTGACATTTTATGGACTTTGTACTATCTTGTCAAACTTGTAGGGACTGATTTCTTTTCTGGTCAATGAGAATGGTTTCAGCAGTGACAGGGTGATGAAGGTACTGATTGCTAATATCTATGTGCTTTTTCTAGCACCAGGATTGTCTTACACGGTCCTTTTATCATTATCTACTGACTGTTACAGGCAATAGAAAAAATTAAGGCAGCCAAGAACAAATCTTCTCAGGGCCGGTATGTAATGCTTAAACATTTAAGATGATTCTTTGAAAGTTGTTAGCATAACAAAGCAGTTGCTAGGATTCTATGGCATATTTCCTTAAAATGATTGGTTATGTATGGAGAAGCATTCATTTGTCATCCTGCTCTAACAGTTATGCGATAATTATTTGTTTCAGTTGTCTCTCTACAGCTAACCTGTTTGATAGATTAACTGTCTTATCAAAACTTCCCATCTCCTCATCCTCATGGTAAGATGTGCATCACACATCTTTTGTTATCTGTTGGTGAAATTTGTAGGGATGGCAAAATTGGCCAGGCCCGAGTTGACCGTGCTTCATGCTGGGCAAGCTTGGGCTGGCGGACTAGGTTTAGGTCGGGCAAACTGGCATTGCTTTTCAAAGTATAGCCAAAATGATGACATTTTGCCCCTCAAGCTGAAAGAAGTTTGGGGTCTGGTCCATTGCCAGCCTTAAACAATTTCCTATCGTCCTCCTAAAAAAGGTGAAAGAAATAAAAAAGGAAGAGAAGAAAAGAAACATATATTTATCATCTAATCTTTTTCTTATGCTTACATCATCAACTTGGATTCTGAATGCTACAATCTTCGATGACACTATTACATTACCAGACCATGGTTTCAATACTTTTACCTATTACCTCCAGATAGTGTCAATTCCTTTCTCCCTCTTGTTGTATTTGATAGAGATTGATATTTAGTGCTATTTCCTTTAGTTATTCAAAAGAGACAGATAGTTCGTTGTAATTCCTTCAAGCTTTTTGAATATTTGGATCTTGACAAAAGTTCTATTCTTGTGTTTTCCATTTAGATCTCTTGGTTTCATGGATCAATGTTCTTGATGTGGTAATTCTGTCCTGGGGAGGAAATAGACTTTAAGGTTAGGTTGATCTGAGTTGTGAAAGGGCTGGTTCAGGATTATTGAGTAAAAGTTAGCAATTGGTTGATTCTAATTGTTAGAGATTATGAGGGCAGATTTGAATTGGAATTTGATCTTTTGTTAAGGTTATGGGTCTATGCTTCTTACTAATTTTTCATTTTTAATTGTTTTGCTCTTGGGGGTTGAACTGAAGGACCTAGTAGAGAAGAGCTGTTTTCTTGTTTCCATTTTGATTTGAAGGTTTGGTTTTACTTTCTATGATGATCCTCTGTAAGAACATAATTCAGGTGTTAACATAATATCTGGTTATGAATTCACAGCAAACGCTACCTTTTCTTAACATGTCTTAATTTAGAGAGATGTAGGCATGATATGCTATTGTTTTCTCGTTGTTTAATATGTGCTTTATAAATCTTTGTAAGATATCATGGACTATGGGAGAATAAGTTTACTTGTATACAATGGTAGATAATTGTACCTTTTTGGGCTCCTTTGGACTTTCCACATTTTCTTATATTTTTCCCTTTTCCTGGTCTGATTTCTTTAAATATCTTTTGACAGATTGGAATCATTTTTTAAGCCTGTCACTAACACACCTGCTCCAATTAAACGGAAGGTAAAACCTCATGAAGTCTTTCAATTGTCAATAAGTTATTTCTCTTTCTATGTAATTTGAGGTTGGCAGAAATTCATCTTCGTTCTAGATGTTTCTTTGGCAAGATTTAGGGTAAATTTAGACTATAAAATTTAGTAGCTTAAATTGATTGCGGTAATGAGATTGTGTTAAGTTATCTGCAAGTCCTTGAATGTGGCTGGTAAACAGAGGTATGAGGAGATGTATATGGCTGAGTGAGATGACTAAGGCGGTGGGATTGGGTGATGGTGGTAATTTCATGGTTCTCTAACCTTAACCCCCTTTCTGTAAGGTGACTAATACATAAATGCTCCCAATTAAATTTTTCTTTGCATGCTTATTATTATTCTTTCAGGTCCCTGAGTTTTTTTTCTAAACTTTATTTTCTCTGTGTTTTTTTCATATTGTTTCTGATATTTATCGAATCTGAGTGCATACCTATATTTTCTCCTTGGTCTGAACAACTTTAAAGATAACTGACGGAAACTTAAAATGATTCCTTCGGCCTAATATGTATGCTCTCTGCTGGATGATACACAAACACACCTGCATCATTGCAGAAATTAGTTTCCCTTTATGTGCTGTAGTTTTTACAACTTTAGATGACCTTTGCGGTCTGTTGGGGGGCAAGATAAGATGATTACCCCTCTTTTTTGCTTGTTATAGTCATCAAGAAAATGTTTAGGATTTTTTGATACCACTTCTCAGTGCCTTGTATGACAGGAAACCAAATGCACGCTTCGATCTTTTAAACCAGCCATCAAACATAAAATGCCCAAACCCAATGATAGCCTAAAGCTTGCAAATCTTAATCTGGGCTCAAAATGCTGCACACCTCCATGCAAAGATGTTTGCTTTGGCATATGAAGCTGAAAATCTGGTGAACCTCCACAACCAATCTATTGTCATTACTAAACATTGAAGAATGGGATTTATGAGCTTGAACTGTAACTGAAGTTTTGTTCTGGTGCTCTAACTCTTATCATAAAACATTTTGATCTTTTATAGAGTTGAGATTTATGAGATATTACAGAGTTGTGGCCACTGGTTTCTTTCTCTAACTCGGTTTTTTTCTCATTTTTTGGTGTATACATTTCCTTTTTCGTGGGAGATTATTTTATTGATTGTTTGTTTATCATTTTGCAGACTGTTGTAGCTTTTTCATGTAATTATGGGCTAGTCCTACCACAGGAGATCGTGGTTCTAATTCTTCTTTTCTACAGGAAGCCACTGATACTATTCCCAAAGGAGTTGGTGCTAAAAAGGCCAAGAATGGTGGTAAGAAGAGGAAATAGTGAATTTGGTGTATGACCTCATGAATAGGTATCCAAATCAGGTGAAGGTGTTGTTATGTATGTGAACTAGTTTGGTTCTGTTACGTCCATTTGCACTCATTTGAAAAGCAATTAATCTTGACTCTTTTCTCTTGCCTTTTTTTTTCCCTTTAAAAATTTTTACTTTCTTGAGGTAAAATAACTTGATGAGCATGGTGACTTCCTGAATTTAGGAACTGAGCTCTCCTCCTCGTGTTGCACTGCTGAAATTAAGTACTTTAACAAAAGTGGCTGGTTTGTTTTATAGGATATGAAACTTCTTGATTTTCGACCCTCTGATTCATGGTAGTTTGGATTATTCGATCCAAGCTGCTGAACTTTGTTAACTAATGCAGGAATTTGGGGTTTAACTTGTTTAAATTGTTAGTGCATATTTTTGAATGCCAATTCCTGTCAATGCAAGTGAATTGATATTTCTCTGGGAAGCAGTTCTATAAACCATTTTGGTTCCTACTCTTTCATTCATTTTTCCTTTTTTTTTTCATTTTAATTAGAAAATAACCTGAAGCAGTTACTGTAGGTTTTAGGCTGTTGAATATGTTGAAGCTTGTAATAGTAGCGTGGCGTTTCTGATGGTTGAAATCGAATGGCAATCATCCTGTTGTGCAAGTTTTCTGACAGCCAAATGTTTCCACTGTGTATTGCAGGTTGGTATCAAGCTTCTTGTAAATTCAACCGAACATGCGTTGGTAGATATTTTCTTGTATCATAAGTTGCAGAGCTTTATGAGAAATGCTAAAGCCATTGGCAAATGTATCAGACTTTTGCTTTTCCGTATGATGTCACTGCTGAATTTCGCTTTTAACTTGTTTCCAAATTTGGATAGTTGTAGCGTGTTATGTTATGCAATGATGTATTCTGAAGGGAGAGTCAAGTGACTCCCGTCCAGCCCAAACCAAAGGTCTAGGTTTCGACTCACTGGTGGCAAAAAACGAAAATTTAATCTCCAATTCAACTGTTAAGTCTTTAGGAAAGAGATTGGACCTTAAAATTTTTTGGAGAAGATACTAGTTCGAAGATATTTTTGAAATTGTAGCTAAATTTATGTAAAAGGTTCATTGGCCTAACATACAGTTGGAGGTTATAAATCCCTAATATATTTCCTAAATGTTCGTCCTCAAACCCTCACCATTTGACCATCTTGAGAACAAGATTTGTAACTTATTATTAACTGCTTGTTCCATTTTCTCAGTTTGATAAGATAAAATAGGCATGCAACCGAAGAATATATATTCTGTACTATGCGTTCTATAAATAACCATTTCCAACTTACATCATTTTCTCCTGTTCATCCATTTTCAACCTTTGAGAACCAACACTTGTTTTCGCTATTTTGCCATGATATATATATATATAGGCACATAGGCCTTGACTGTACACATCTTCGAGTTTTTATTTGTTTTCGTTTAATTAAAAGAGTAATAAAGATCGATTAAATAGGAAAAATTCATGGCGGCTTTGGGGGGCTTATTTGCTACGACAATTCTTATGATGGTGGCCAGCATTGCTGCGGATCCAGATCTGCTTCAAGATGTATGCGTAGCAGATATTGCTTCTGGCGTTAAGCTGAATGGATACCCTTGTAAGGCGAGCATAAGTGCTGACGATTTCTTCTTCTCAGGGTTGGCTAATCCAGGTCCCACAAACAACTCATTAGTGACCCCTGCAAACGTTCTGAAGATACCAGGACTCAACACACAGGGGCTCTCATTCTCTCGCATTGACTATGCACCAGGAGGTGTCAACCCTCCCCATACACACCCTCGAGCCTCCGAGGTGATATATGTGCTAGAAGGTGAACTTGAGGTTGGATTCATTACCACCACGAATGCGTTGGTGTCAAAGGTCATCAAGAAAGGCGACATTTTTGTGTTTCCAAGGGCTCTGATGCATTATCAGAAGAATAATTGCAATAAGCAGAGTGCTTCAGTACTTGCGGCTTTTAACAGCCAATTGCCTGGAACTCAGTCCATAGGCACTGCGCTGTTTGGAGCTACCCCAGCAATACCTGACCCTGTTTTGTCCAAGGCTTTCCAAGTTGGCGCCAAGCAGGTCGAGAAGATCAAGTCTGCTTTTTCGCAAAAATAAACTGTTTTACTATTATTCTGCTATTCTTTTCTACATAACACTAAGTGATTAATAATCCATTTTAATTTCCAGATCATGTTAGTAAATGTATTGTTTTAATTAATTTCGTCATTTTACGTTAAGCGTACATTTCTTATTCTTAGAATTACAAAAAAAAAAAGCAATAAAAAAATCCAATGTACTTTTTTTTCTTCTTTTTTTGCATAATTAAAAAGCAGCGACTAGACAACCCACGGCCTTGCCAAATAGTTATATATTAATTGAACTATACTTTGTTGGACTAAATGTGTTTGACATGGTTAAAGACAAAACGTAATACCAACACCTGAAATATTGGAAAAGCTTTTAGGAGAACCTATTCCTCCCGCTCAACGGCTCACGTTTTTTTTTTTTTTTTTGAATTTGTGCCCTTTCTGGGTTTTCATCGGTTTTTTTTTTCTTCATGTGATAAAAATGTGAGCCTTTGTTTTGCTTGCCATTGTGATCTCCGACGACAAGCAACAAAAGTAAGCAATTAGTCTAACTTGTTATTGCTCTCTCCTGTTTTGTTGGTATCTTTGATCTAATAAAAGTTCCTTCTTTTGTCACTTGTTATCAAAGTTAAACAACTATTCCCAGAGTTTTTTCTTACGGGTTTCTTTCGGTAACTAGCTAAAACGCGTAAAGATTCTCATCAATGCCTTAAATAATGGTAACCCATTCCCTATTTTTGTTAACTTAGATTTCATTTTTTAGTTGTGACTACTAATTGAAAGTGCAGGTAGCTGAGATTTAGATTTCATTTTTTAGATATGACTCTAATTGGGGAACAGCCGTTTCCAAGCTATTCTATATGTCTAATTTTTGCGGGTCTCATTTATTGAATGGATGAATTTTTATAGAACAGAGTAGGTATAGAATAATGGGAACAGGTGATCTGATCTGCTCTAATTAAAAGTGCATAGATGAGTTCAGATCCTCTGTCCCAATTATCCTGTTTTAACCCTGTTTTCATTTCAACTTAATATCATTTTATGCTTGCTTACACCCAAAACGACATCATGTTGGAGCGAAAATAAGGTTAAAACAAGGTAATTGAGACAGAAGATCTGATGTTGTGACGTTGAAACTCATTCTCTTTAGAATTAGACGAGAATGTGCAATATGATTATAGAGAGGTTAATTAGGTATATTTAATATTAAAATTTAAACCCATTCTTTCCTTTACTAATTATAGAGATTATAAGTTATTATTAGATTGTAATGTTTACTTTTATTTGTAAGATATGTTAATGAATATGAAAAAGCTAATTATTATATAATTAATTTTGTAGAACATTGTCCATTTCATCATTGGAGGTTTTTTTTTATGTTAATGATCATTAAATTCTGGAATATGATCAAAGCCATCTGAATGATGACAAATTGCATTATTACACTCATATTATTGTGAGAATAAGAATACTTGATCATTGGTAAATAATTTTGTTGACCTCCATAATAGATCAATAAAATGAATTTATTGGAGCAATATTTTTGTTCTATAAAATTATATGGAGGTAAAAAGAGAACAGTAATATATCTTTTGTGGTCAGTCAAAATCAAATTTCACAAAGTGGAATTTGATGGCGTCATTGACAAATAAATTAATGCCTAGACTTTAGATCCTCGTATTCTCAAATAAAGGGCAAACACTTGCACACAAAATATCTAATGTGATAAGATGAAGCGATATGTAAATGATGAAGTTCAATAGATGGGAAAAGTGAGTAAACGAGTCAATAGAATAAATAAAACAATTAATGGATGGAGAAAATGAGTAAACTAAAGCATATGTGCAATTCAAGAAAGAAACAAGAACAAGGAGGAATCAAACATATTAAGATTTAAACAAATCATCACAATCCTTTTTGCTTTATCTTGATTATTTCAATGAAGTGAAGACTTAATAATTACATGATCATTTTTATAGGAAATAATGTATAAATACTTTCATAACCAAAAGAATATTTTTTTATCTTTAAAGAAAACCTTTTGACGCTGTAAGAAATTTTATAAGAACTTTTGAATTGATTTAAGATTAAGTTTTTATAGATGAAATATATTTTGATCTTTGAAAGAACTTGAAATTTTTGAAATTTTTTTGAAAAAATGTTTTTAAGTACACTGATTGACTAATATGTGTATGAGGTTAACCATTATAGCACACAAATTGACTAAAACGTTTGTACCATTAGTGTATTAAATATACATAATAGTTGACCAATGCTACTGTTACTAACCATTGTAACGACTAGTTTTTATTGTTAACAACTATTTTAGGTTGTTTTTAATATAAGATTATATATGAGTTATGAGCATTAGTTTGGACATATTAGAGAGTTGTTAACAGCCTTGAAAGAATAAAATGTAAAAGTTTGTATTAGATAACATATTCTGAGTCTTTGTCAATAATGTTAACAAGAAAAGGAGTTTTGAGTTGTATAATTGTTACAATTGAGAAAATTACATAGGATTTACTTTATGAGTGTTCCTCTTGACCTTGAATAAGATTTGTAGAGTATTACTCTTTATCCTAACAAAGCAAGATGATTATAAGAGTTCCTCTTCACTTGTGACAAAAAAGATGTTGCATAAAGGGTTGCTTTTCACCCGTCAAAAAAAGAAGATAGTAATTTAGCAAGGGGACTTAGGAAGTAGATTTATTCCAAGGGTTGTTTAACTAAACTACTATAAATCAATCTTCACTCTCTTTTCTTACTCTCTCTTCAGTTATTATTATGACAACTTTGCGACTATTATATATGAATTTTTAATAATCATTATTAGAATAGACAAGTCAATTGTTAGCTTAAAAATAGGAAAAAAGTAAACACATAAAATTCACCCATTCTCGTGTGCTATCCAAAGACCATATTGGCATTGGAATACCAATACCATTTTCTTCTCCCTCAACCATATATAAATGAAATTGCTTCTTTTGACATTTATGACCAGAGCCATATCATTCATTAGATCAAAAATAAAGGCTTTGGCCCTTTTTTTTCATCAAACTCCTTGTTAATGATAATTATTGACACCTTAATAGTTTGAGAGGGAGATAGTTTAAATTGATTACTGATAAAAGGTAGCAATCTATTTGTTATGCTAGGTTTTATAGTGAATATATTAAGAGGAGAAGTTTGGATGATTGATCCTTGGTTGCAATTGTTCCTATTGGTTGGTGCTCTAGTTCCTCCTTCTCTAAGCTTTTGGACACTTAAATTAGCTACCACTATTGCCTTTTTCTGTTTAGTTAGCGTATATTCTTATTAAATGGTAAAATGTCTACAAATTTTACAATAAACTACAACTCATGTTTAATCCCTTTTCAAAATAAATCCACTAAGTAATCTTCTAGCAATGTTATATAATTAGAATAACAATCAAAACTCACCCAATAATCTTACACTGACCCTTCTTGTCTTATCTTCTTGAAGTTAAAATTTATAATATCAAAGAGTTGTATGAGGGCAATAGTAAGTTCACTCTATCCTACTGGTTTAACCTTATTTGATTTCTCATGTAAAGTTGATGCCACTCTTATGTATGCTTCTCCAAGTCCATCGCTACCATTCCCACCTTTAGATGTTTTGTTATATAGTTGACGATGAAGAACTACTCACACTTGTACAACCAAAAATTGATATGTTCCTTATTAAACACATGAAATTTGATTGGATTAAATCTAGAGGGAGTTGTATATCGTTCCCTCTCTTGTGGAGTTACGATCATTGATCCCATCTGTTCTTAGCTAGTGGTATTGATAGTTCCTTATTCCATACTAAATTTCTGCAACAGTTAAGTAATTATGGATTTGAGCTTTTTCATCTTCTTCCCTTACTTGCCGATTCTATTTTGGTTGTCTAACAAAATTTTTCTATCCCAGCTTGCACCTCAATCAAACTTCTAAAATTTTCTTTAATTTGTGCAACTCTATTTCTCGAGTTCCTTCCATCATAACCCTTTTTAATCATTGGTCAATTTTCTTTAGTACTAATTTATTATATAATTTAATCGCAAGCAAGAGTAAATTGGCTCAGTAAGAACAAAGTATGAATAAAAATGAATCAAAAAGAGAATGAGGAGAGAGAGAGAGAGACATAGATAATTAAATAAGGAAAACTAAAGTTTGTTATAATGCCTGAATGGTTTGTCACATAATGACTACTTGAAAGAAAGTAATAACCAATACAATAGAGACACATGTCTCAATTTTCATATTTAAGTGTTTATTTAAATAATGCGTTTAATATATGTATTACTAACTAAGATACAATGTCATAAAGCCAGTCTTCTTTTTTTTCCCATGACAAGTTCTTTTCCTTTCTTCTTTGTAACATACACCCACCATCTCCTTTAAACTCTCACCATCTATCCTTCTCCTCTCACATGTGGAGCTACCACATTGCCTTAACCCTAAAACTAAAACCTCCCCTATCTCACTTAGCTTTCCTAGTCACCATATCATCATCATAATTAACTTTCCATCTTCTCTCCATGTTTACCCTCTTTTCTAAATCCTCACTCATTATTTAAGCTGCAACATCCCACTACCACAAGGTAAATACCTGAATACCTGAAGGACATTTAAGTACACACCCTATGAAAATGGTTTGTTGGAGCAATAACAAATCCAACTTACACATGACATCATCAAGCATACTCGAAAGTCACTAAATTTTGAAAACATTCACTTCATTCATTCATAAAACTTACACAGTTTCCATCAAAGAAATATTCAGAAAACCTTATACAGGTTCTAGCAAAACTACAAAAATAACAAAAACTGTATCACTTCTGGTGTCAGCTGACAAACCTCTGAGCCATTTCTGTATCCAAAAGATTCCTTAAGTCCTGACTAAGGAACTTGGTCTCCTGTCTCGTACCTGAAAAGTCACATTGTAATTTTTGATGAGTTTTGCAAACTCAATGAGTGAACCATCATT
>JANIIA010000008.1:31680257-31691707 GCA_027478495.1 Erythroxylum alaternifolium
TCCAACTTCTGCATTTTTTTTCTTCTAGCTCCAAAACTCACTTCATCACTATCTTAAAACCCATTGTTCCTTAAACAAGCAAAAACAACATATCCAGATTCTTTCATTTAATTCTTTCATCACCACCGAAAGTACATATCTTAACCACACATGCATATATATCTTTACACAATAAAATATCATTAAATCACTTACTTGATTCGGCCATTCCCAGCAGTAAAGATAACTCAATAAGAACAGTTCACTATTCATTGATGAATAATGCAAGGCTCTCTCTGCTGTATGCTTTGGATGAATACCAGAAGCTACAGTGATTTTTTTTAATCCCAGCATAAGCCACGTGTAGTCTTGCATGACTTACACTTATCACACTGTAATTAAGCCATTTGTCAAATACTACTTAATCATTTGTCATCTACCTCTTATTGCCATGTGTCACTCTATCATTGGTCCATAATATCCCGAATTTTATGAAAATTTCTAAAATTCACCAAAAATTCCTAAATAATAATATGACCCTCCAAATAAATTTTTAGCTCAAAAAGAATTCACCAAAATTTTCAAAATATCCAAAATATACCAAAATTGGCAAATCACATTTAATGCACTCCAATTAAATCCATAATTTCTATTTATAAACCAATTTACCCGGAAATGCCAATGAATGCATGTACAATCATATGAGTGTGCAAAATAAATGTGTATGTTACAATTAACTTATGCATGATGTGCATTTTCTTAATTTCACATAAATTTATCATAATTTATTATTCTAGCCTTAACATGGTTCGGGATGTTACATAAGCAATAACACGTCTTTCTTTTATTTGTTTTATTATCCTATTTTTGTGTTCTTTCTATCCATTTCTAGCTACTACTTTTTCTCTATGTTGAATTGGGCTTTTGACATTGTTATTCAAGTGTTTAATCAATTTGGTAAGAGGTAAAGTGAAGAAGGGTAGAGTTATGGTAATAGTTCTTAGTGGATCCACTCCACGTTTCTTCTTGTACAACCACCACTCACTTAAGAAAACTATCAATTTCTATAGCTATTTATTATGAATCGTATTAGTCCTTAAATCTCTAGTATTATAACTTTCTTTGTTTCTTTATTTGCCCTTTTCTTTTCTTTTTTGTTGTTCGATTTTTAGGTTACATTATTAAGTTAGATGTGCAAATTATATGTTTAGTTTTATAAGCAAGATGTCTTGAGTATTTTTTAGTAATAAATAAACTAACCTGAGTATTTTTTTAGTGATAAATAAACTAATATTTTGCTGGTGAAGCCATAATGTTCATGATATATGTATATATTCAAAAGTTTACATTTTCCACAGTTTTTGGTTTTGGATTTTGATATTTTTCCCTCTCTTCATTGTTATTGTTTTATTGATTATCCTCTTTGGATATTATTTTGCTTTAAACTTTATGGGTATTGTGATTTGATTCATTAGTTTAATTTTAGGGAAACGATGTTATTTGAACCCAAACTTTTGTATGAAAATTTAACTTAAAATGTTCTATTTAAAACCCTAATTGATGGAACCTTAATCTCCCATTTGAGTTTCATCAAATTTGGATATGCTGACTTTTTACTATCTTTTAATGGCATATTATGTCAGTTAAACATCCCAGATAGCAAAATGAGCTCATTAATAGAGCCCCTTATGCTTAATTGTTCCAATCCCTAAATCTTGAATTACAATGGACTATCCTCCTTTTCTCTCTATATCCTTGCCCTTGTTCTCATTTCACATGTAATAAACAATCAAAACATAAACAATTAACACCATCCTTACAAAACACACACAAACCATAATGCCAAAACAATCAATAACAAACTATAATTTAATAACACAAAAAGAATATAAATAATAAAAAGGAAAAAGAAAGACCCTTTTAAAAGCATGTTTACCTTTGCAACCTTTTAAAAACAAGCTTAGCTTTGCAATGTTTGATATGTCCAACAATATTTATTGATATTTTCTTTTCGCTCTATTTGACTTTAATCACTTTCCACTTTTCATTTAATATCAAATTGTGAAGAGACCCTCCAACCTTTGGAAGTATATATATAGGAGTCATAGGCCTAATGCGTTGAGTTTTGACTTTAAGAAGAGAAACCATGATTCGATTATTGTTGTTATAGCCTCTAGGATTTTGAAAATGGTGATTATAACCAACATCGAGCCCTTATATAGTTTTCTAGTTTCTTATTCCACTTCTTACTAAAAGTTTTTAACCACTTTTGAGTTTACATTTCCACTTACTATCATATTGGATTATGCTCTCTCCATCTCTAATATAGCTCTAAATTAAACATTTGGGAAAGAGGAGAACTATTGGTAGGCCCATTTTGCCATATGGATAAGATAAGACCTATAAAATAATAAAAAATAAAGTATGTTGAAAGAGTTTAGGGTTTATACAAAATATTTTTATAATGTTGAGATTCTTTTTAAAGTGGTACCAAATGTTTAGGTCTAATTTAAATTTTATGTAAACTTTTAGATTCAAATTGCCCCTTTTCCTTTTTCTATAACTTTTTCACTATACATATTAGAAGTGGCTAATTCTAGATTGTCTTTGGCTATGATGAATTTGGTTGAATGTTGTTTTATTATCAACATTTGTAATTTTAATTCTTTTTTGTTTTAGGTTCTTGGTTAACTTTTTTTTATTTTTAGTTCACTATTTGGTTAATAGATTTTTATTTGTAAACATATTAGAGGTTAGTTTTTAGTGTTTAAGTTTTAATCCCTCTTTCTGAACCTTGTGTTTAGTCCATTTTAAGAACACCTTAACATTTTTTTAGGGTTTTAGTCAAATTTTTCTCATGTATTTTTAATTTGGTGTTTTGAACTATTTGAGTTTTGTTTGTAATAAAAAAGTGCTTTCAGACTTAGGGTTGGAATATTCGAAAAAGATTTTTTTAATTAATAAGTAATTTTAACCAGTGGGATTTTTCTTTGTTTAAGCTCATCATGTTTGTGAATAATCTAGTATTTCTTTTGCACTAAGAGGATAGGTTGACACATTAATTCTAAAAAGAAGCATAAGAAATTAGATCAAACATAAGTCTAAGAAGATAAGGTTTATTTTGAACCTAAACTCAACTTGTGTGAAGTGAATGTGTTATATTATATTGTTTGTATAAATTTTCACTTGGCCTTTGCTCAAATAAATCGTACTTTCTTAAAATATATGTTAGGAAAGATAATCACTTGGTCTTTAGCATAATAGGGATATAGCCCAAATGTCACTTTTCAAAATTAAAATGGATAATGAGTTTGGTTCAAGAGGAACTCACTCAAAAAAAAATTAAAATCAATCCAAATTTTATATAAAAATAAGCAATTCTTTATGTGCAGTGATTGTTTTAATCAAAAGGAGGCAATCAGTGAAGAGAGAGAGAGAGAGAGAGAGAGAGAGATTAAATAAACTTTTAATAAAATGTTATTTCAAAAGTTTAATATTTTTTCTAAAGCCTAATATCATATTAATTGGGCTTATAGGTCTATTAATTAATAATAAACTTATATTCTTTTTTTTAGTTTAAGTTTTTTAGCCATAAGGCCTATTAAGGATGTCTTTCTTTCCTTTGTCTTTTCTTTTTATATTAGGGTTAATTAGCCCATTAAGTCAAATTAGTAGCCACCAAAAATAGTAAACATTCAACCTATTTCCTTGCCTTGAAATAATTCAATCAAAAAATGTTTTGTCTAATAAGACTCAAACTTTTTTTTAGCTTTTATTTTAAATAGTCCAATTTATCATAACCCTTTTTCAAATTTTAGTCTTTCTTTTAAGATTCCTTTTATCAATTCAAATAAAAAATCTTTACATTTTCCTTATTCATTCCTTTAATAATTTTATTTCAAATTGTTTCTTTCATTATCATTGATGTTCAAATTGCATTGACTTACAAGTCAAATTATCATTTTCTAAAAACCAAAATTTAAAGCCTTATGACATAGTATATGCACTCTTAATTGCTTTATTTTCGACCCTACTTCAAATAACAAACTCTTAGAGCCTGTTTGGTTAGATGTGAATTAATGGAATAGAATGGAATAGAATGAAATGATTTATAATGGAATAGAATGTAATATAGTGAAAATTTGTTTAAGAGGGATGGAAAGGTTCATAATTTAATGTAGTGAAATGTTGTTTGGAAGATGAATGGAATAGAATGTAATGTATAATAAATAGCTATTATACCCCTGATATTAAAATGGTTGTTACAAGAGGGTTAACGCTATGATTTTAAAAAAGAAATTATGTCCAATTAAAAAGTCAAGGTTTAAGTCACAACTGTGAAAAATAATTTTTTTATATATTTTCTATTTTATTTTGTCTTAGTTCAAACCAAAAAATGTTTAAACATTCAATTATATATTTTATTTTCTTTCTTCATCTTATTTTTATTTATCTCACATCCAAATTTATTTTTCTTTTAAAAATTCTTAATATTTACTAAAATATTTTTTAAACATATGTAACAACTTAAGCGAGTGAAATATAATGCTTACTTCAAACTCATTTTTTTGTTTAGGGCTTTTTTAGTTCATTTCCATTAGGTTTTTCTCTTCCTTTCCTTGATAAGTTAAGGTGACGACTTGGTTAATCATAATTTTTTGTTAATCATATTTTTCATCATTTAGGTCTCATATTTATTTTAGATCTTTAAAAATATTAGTGACAACTAGACTTTGATGTAATTCTACATTACTAAATGATGGATTAGAAGAGAATTTCTCACTCTTTTGTGACCATTTGAAGTTACTCTATCCTTGCTAAACTCTATATTGAAACTTCACACATGTAATATTTAAGGTTACCTCTAAATGAAGAAAAATTGGTAGGTCTGAAAAATGTAACCACAAAAACACTCTTATCACAAGAAAACTGATAGAATGCTCGAAAGCCCTCAAACATAAAAGGCTAAAATTTTAAGAAGAATAAAAGTCAAGATGGATCTACTTTTTACGACTTAAATAATGATCAGTAATAATCAAGAACAATCATCTTAATGGTTAATATTAAGTGATTTTTACCTACCTGTAAGAAACTCAAACCTCAAATTAATGGTAGATAATTGGGTTCTATTAAGCAAAAAATGTGAAAAATATTAGTGACAACTAGAGTTTGATGTAATTATGCAATTGCTAAATGATGGATTAGAAGAAGAATTACTCACTTTTATGTGACCACTTGAAGTTAGTCCATCCTTGCTAAACTCCATATTGAACTTCACAGATGTAGCATTTAAGGTTACCTCTAAATGAAGAAAAATTGGTAGGACTGAAAAATGAAACCATAAAAACGCTCTTATCACGAGAAAACTAATAGAATGCTCAAGAGCCTCAAACATAAAAGGCTAAAATTTTAAGAACAAAACTCAAGATGGCTCTACTTTTTACAACTTAAATAATGATCAGTAATAATCAAGAACAATCATCTTAATGGTTAATATTAAGTGATTTTTACCTACTTGTAAGAAACTCAAACGTCAAATTAATGGTAGATAATCGGGTTCTATTAAGCAAAAAATGCCAAAAGTATCTTTTGATATACATAATTATGTCAATATATAATATAAAGAGCTATATATATTCCTTTAGTTATGTGCTTATCCTTTTTAAGGATGTATTCTTGACAACTCCCTTTTGCATATCTAGAAGTTAAAGAGAGTTATAGAGTAAATGACGTAAAAAATGTTATGAGACTATAATTTACTAGGTAAAGGAAAATGAAAAAGTTTGAAGATGAAAAAAAAAGTTAAGATCATATCTACCACATTGAGGTTAAGTCCAAATATATTATATCTTTTTTGTATAAACATAACCACAAATTTGTATCTTAACATAAATATTGTTATATTCTAAACCTCACATAAAATTGTGTTAGAACTTTATTATACAACACCTATGGAAAGGGAACATTATGAAAAAATCACTTGAGCATTTTCCTTGTAGGCCTGATTTATTTATAAAAAATGCAAACTTAACAACCGAAAACATATAACACATAATTTTAGGCAACAATATTATTCTATTAGGAAAATAAATTATTATTTGCTTATGCAATACGAGAAATTAATTTTATTAATTATTAAGAAATTAACAATTAATTATTACTTTTATTTGAATATGATAAAAATAAATAACATGAATGATAATAATAAAATAGTTAATTAATTTTATGATCCATATTTTATATTCAGTAATATATTATTTCGTAATACTAAACTATCAACTATTAAGCATTATCTACTTTCCCCAAAAAAAAACAATTAAGTATTTAGAATGAGCATGTCTAAATTTAATTATTAATTACTGTAAGAAAATTACTCAACTATTAATTAGAATAGTTAATTATACTTAGTAATATAAGTATAATTAGTATATATTAGCCAACAAATCAATCTCTATTACTGGGAAACCATCGTGAACTCTCTCCATGTATAACGGCTTTCCCATTTTTTCCTTTCTAAGGGATGGATAAAGGCAACATACAAGAGGAAAGGAGGGGAAGTTTATTCTCTAAAGTGAGATAGTAGGAGTTATGCCTACCTTTGAAGCAAGGAGGCTTTAGAATAATTCGTATCAACACTAGTAATAAAATGTTCTTGGAGAAAAAGATTATAGAGATTGATAAATAACAAAGAATCCTAGTGGGTTAGATAGCTACATTCATATTTCTTAAAAGGCAAAAGTATCTAGGAATTAAAGAGTAAACCTTCTTTCTCAAGGTTTCTTAGCCAACTTTTGAAGCAAAGGAGTGAACTAACAAGGAGAAAACTTTAAATGCATGATTGAAAATGGAGAAGATGATTCCCTCTACCTTGAAAACTAGAGTAAGACTAGTCCACCATACAATTCTCATGTGTTGTCCTTGTAATATCCAAGTTCGATGATTGTCTTGTGTAATGTGTTGTACATGTATTTTGTAGAGTATGCTCCATTTATAGTGTACTAGAGTAATTTAAGCGTTTAAATGTATTATTGAGATTATAACAGAGATCACGGATAGACCAAAGATGATTTTGGACTCGATCGGAAATTTCTTAAAAAATTTTTGAAAACTCTGAAAAGCTACGGAACAAGTTTGAATGAGCTTTAAAAACTGTAAAATGTGCTTTGGAGATTTAGGTCATACTATTGAATGAAATCTAGACAATTTTGGTGAAATTTAGTGATTTTCATATTCAATCAAAAAATTCTTCTAGGCAACTGAAAAGTTATTGAATAATTTCAAAATATGATGAAAAGCTCTAGAATTAGGATTGGAGTCCATAGGAACTGAAATGGGCCAAAACGGAGGTTGTTTGAATAGAATTCGAGTAATATGAAATTATTGGACTAAAATGGCCTTCTAGGAAAATAATGGGTATTGTTCATTTTAAACCTATTCAAAATTTTTAAAAGCATCCAATTGAAAATAAGACGGTTGTGGAATGTTTTCGGGTTTTAATTCTGTTAGTTAGTCAATTAAATGCATTAAACAACAATTTGTTCTTTTTACATGATATTAGTGGATTGATGAGTCATTAGAGATGACCAATGAGATGATGACATATGTTTGATGAGTTATTAGTGATGACAAATAGGAAGGTGACGTTTGTAATCCATTAAATGAGTATAAAAAGCAAAACTTAAGACATTTTGCTTCATTCTTTCAACATACACGTGAGAGTGACGAGAGAGTAACGTGAGAGACAAAAAAGGAAAGGGAAAAGAAGAGAAGCCAAGGGTAAACATCAAATAAGGAGAGAGAAAGAAGAGTGTAGTCATTTTTTATGGAACTTGATTGGAGAAATCTTGAAGCATTCGTAAAATACTCAAAAGATTAGAGAAAAAAGTAGTAAGTTTCTTAGCTTAAATTTCTAATTTTTATGGGTTTTCTTGAGTGAGATAGAATTGTTTAGGATCAATGTTGTTGTGGCATTACTTTGATGTTTCTTTGTATATAATTACTTTGAAAATGACAAGAGAGGAATGTGTAGTGGGATTCTGTCTTAGGTTAACTTGAACTAGTCCCAATATTTTAGTCATACCTCAGCTTACAGACCTCCAAAGTGGGTGATTCTAATTGTAGATTAAACCTAAGATATAGTAATAAAAATCTCTAGAAGAAACCTAGACCTAATTTGAGATAAATGATATTGAAATTTGCGATTTAAAATGCTAATTTAATATTATCCCTGTGTTGAAACAACATGTGATATTTGGTTTATGTTTCACAATTTATAAGTTAAAATGGCATGATTTTTGATTCTATAGAAACTAGAGACATAGGGGAACAAATCTCTAAAAGATCAAAACCTAATTTGAATGTTATCTATGTGAAAATTAAGGAACAAGTGGAGGTATGGATTCTGGATATGGGTTATAACCACGCTCATCATGCATGATTGTGATATGCTAAATTAAATTGGGCGAGACTGTGTTTTGAAGAAATTGGTCAGATAGAATGGATAAAATATGGTATTTAAGTAACTTTTGAAGTTAGATTTGGAAACGGTGACCAATAGGTTAGCTTATGGAAGTAAGCAAAAATATGATTAGAGTGTGTGTTACACGATTAAATACAAATCTCGAATTTGGTTAAACTGAATATATATTTTTAATGCCTTATTTCCTTATTTGGGAATAAATGACTAAGTGAAATGTGTTTTGTGTAGATAAAGGAGAGGCGCCAAACGTGTAAGTGTGCTTAACGATAAGTTTGCAAAACAACGAGTGTATTTTAATTGTGTTATATGAATAAACTCTTTGTAAAAGAATTAATGACATGTAAGTGTATTTTAATTGTTTTATATAACTAAATTGTTTGCAAAAGAATTAATGACATGTGAGTATTCTTTAAATTGATTGTATGCAAATGGTTTTCATTCATGAAATGAATATTTATGCTAAGTTTTGTGAAAATGATATTTTACAAGTGAATATTGCAAGCATAAGTGTATGATTTGGCAATATATGAGTTTTAATTTGAAAGTTAAATTTTATATGATTGGGAGTTACATTGATATAATTCACTTATAAATCCTACCATACTTGATTTAGAAAATAAGATGAGTCGTAAATGTAAGAGTTGCTTTTGTTTATGGTACACTACTAGGCTTTATACATGTTATTATACTGATATAATTATAGTGGTTAACTAATCACGGGTAAGTGATGTAAAACCAGCTCCGTGACTTGTTACTGGTAAATGATGCAGAACCAGCTCCGCAACTACCAGTTCATAGTGGTTAACCTATTACCGGTGAGTGATGCAGAACCAACTCTGTAAATAGTAGTTAACCAATTGATGTAAAACCAGCTATGTGACTTTATGCCTAGTGTACCGTATGGTAAAAGAACTAATGGAATTCTATGTTGAGTAAGAAAAATCATGACAGTAATAATGTCACCACTATTTAATTTAAAAGTGATTTGAGAGGTACTATATGGTACTAATTCTAGTGGTTTCTTATTTTCAGTATAAAGGTTTTCAAAACTTATTGCCACCACTCTTTATTGTTTAAGGAAAAAGGAAAATGAAAACTTGTATATTATGAGTTTAATGTCGAAAATCATTTTGGAATAGTATTTTAGAAAAATTGAAATTGTGTTTTATAAATTGTTATGGAAAATGTTTTACCATAAACTTTATAATTGTATGGAATATTGCAGTTATATTTTTATGAAAAATTCAATTTTCTTATAAATTGATTACACTCACTAAGCTCGTTTAGAACACCTTTATTTTTATGTTTTTAAACAAACCACCCCAGGTATATGTACAGGTGTTGCAATAATTGGGACTCCACCTTAAGATTAGTTGGTTTATGTTATTTTTGTTATGTATGTGATATGTTTTAAGTTATTTTGGAAAGAGTTCAAAAGTGTGATCTTGTGAATATTAGAGGAATTGTAAATATATTTTCTTAATGAACTACGAGGGCTTTGATCCTCAATGATGTTTTTAAAATGTTGAGATGTGTATATTTGTGATTGTTTGTGATGTAGACCTGAGGTCCCATTCTAAAAGTTGAGATGGTATATGAAATGTTAGAAGCGCTTTAAAATGTGTTATGCAAATATTTTTTCGAAAATTTTAAGAAGGTCAAAATACAGTTGTTGTACTGCCGAAATTTTTAATGAATGAAAAAAATTAAAGAAAAGGTATCCCACTATGTTTCGCGCTTTTAACTTTTAAAGTATTAAAAAATTTTAACTGATGAACAGCTTAGATTTGTGGGAACCTTTTGGTTGAGTAAGATATCGATTAGAGGGCTACCGTGGGGTCAACGGGAGGGCTTCACTTGGGTTCGTGAAGGGAAACCCCGAGATGGGTCCTTTCAGGTGGTATCAGAGCTAGGTTTGAAATAGGATTATCACTATAGGTGTTATGATTTCATAATGTGGTTTTATGTGGTTTTGTGAACAAGGCAACCTAGAAAGTTTTGTTATTTTTCAGTTTTATATAGTTTATCTTTTAGTTCACTGCATAATGCATCGATAAAACCTTAGGGGTCCCAAAGCCACACTAGAGGCTCCAACATTTAAAGTACCTTCAGCTTGGGAGGGCGAGAACAGGGATTGTTCAGTAAAAGTTTTCTTTATAAATCAACCACGTTTAGAATAGTGAAGACTGGAAAAACCACCGGCGGAATTTTGTTTCTACTTTGAGTGAACAATATAGATACGAGCAACGGCAATGCTCTAGCCACGAGAGGCCCTAGTAGTGTTAGGGAGTTTGATCGAGTGTATTTGTAAGTTAGGAACAAAGCCATCTAATAGGAGTAGAGACCCCGAAAGTGCCCTAATTTGGTTGGATCGGGATAAGAATAATAAATTTAAATAGCTTAGTGGTAGAAGGATGAGATAAGGAATATCATCTAGTTAGAGGTTAGTTAGACCACCTACACTGCCCAAAGACTCCTGAAACACCAAGAGCTCAGTACCAAGGTGTGGTTAATGTGGAAGGAGATCACTTGCATAGGTTGGGGTAATTGCAATAACAAGCAGGATGCTGAGGATACATCTGGTATTGTGACTGTAACACCCCACTCCAGCTGGACCCGAACCCGATATTGATGGTGATATCGAAATCCGTGCCCCGCGAGGGTGGTGTGCCACATCACTTAACAATTAAAAGTTGGTATGTATTTTTTTTTTAAAACCATAAACATAAAGAACAGAAATTTGTTAACCAAGATATGTCACTTTAATTAATAAACATTTGATACAAACAGTGAAATCAACAGAAACTTTTATTGTTTTTATTAACCACTTGGGCCCAATTCAATTCTTATGAGTCCTGAAAAATAATTGCAAATTTTGGGTGAGTTTTGCGAACTCAGTGAGGTGACCATCATCAATGGTCCACTCAATTCATGCAACACATTGAGCATATAGCACAATTTCCCACATATTAAACATTTCACAGACATTTCA
>JANIIA010000008.1:31696092-31748838 GCA_027478495.1 Erythroxylum alaternifolium
GGGACAATTTGTCATGAACGCATGTACACTAAATCCTTATATGCACATAACTCACTATTCACTACTGCATGAGCATGAGATGTGGTAATTTACCACATCTGGACCCGTTTATTTGGTCCGACCCGTTCTCTGGAAATGGGATGTTACAGCAAGTAGTTGTGTAAAAATATTGGTATCCGAATGCGATAGCCGGGCTCTGAAAACAGGGTCTGACAGGTAGACTTGGAAAATGTGTTTAACTAAGATATATCGATGCGTACACTCAAATACCAATCATGATCATAACATCACACAACTTTGCAAATCATTTCATTTCTCCACCACTAAGGTTCACATGCATCATCATGAATCAAAGAAAATTTTAGGGTTTTAATGTGGGGGAAGGGTAAGGTGAGATGTATTTAGGTAAAATAGTATAAAAGCCATCAAAACTAGTGAAATAAGAAAAGCACTCAGTGTAATCATCAAGAGTAAAAACTAACATTCACTCATAATTGTATACATCAACTATAATGAATGCAAAAACCACAAACCATATTAAGCATATATCACTCACAAAAGTTGATCATAAACAAGACTTTGTAACCGTAAGGAGTGACCATTGAAATCAATATCCACCTCATATTCAACATACTCAAGTAACTCATTGAATATAACTTTAGGAGGAAAGACTAATAATGAGTAACTTTGCAAAACATATACATTTCCTCTTTGATACTTTTATTTAAACATTTTTTATTTTTCTTTTCCTTTTTTTCCTTTTTCTTCTCTTTTCTTTTGCTTTCTTTCTTTTTAATTTCTTTTCTTTTCTTTTTTCTTTCTTTTCTTTATAAAAAATTTTAAAAAGCTACACCAACATTGGAATTTATAACATGAAATTCTAACAAATGTAACAAACCCACATATATGCACACCCTCAAACTTAGACTTTTGTACATCCACAAACTCAATAATCAACAAATGCTTCACTAGATTTAAGGGTTAGGTGAGACATTTAGTTAGGTTTAAAGCATGTAACGTGGTTAGCACAAAAGAAAGGCTAATAAAGCTCAAGGGGGCTTAACAAATGAAAGTTTCATATTAAAGGGTGGGCTATTTGGCTAATGTAGCTTACAAAAAAAAAGAATGCCTATATCATTTCTATATTAATGCATATGATAAAAAGGTGGTCTTGAATATAATCAAAGCAAAGTCAGGATGTACATGTCGTGAAGGTCACATTCATAAACAAAAGACAATGAGACTGATATAGATATGTCATTCTAATAAGGTTCTCATTGGATTTTATCTACCACTAGTCACTACTCTTCTAAAAATAATGCGTATTGACCAATCACAAGAGTAAAAGTACATGCTAAAGTTGGCAAAAAATTTTCTAGTCAATTCACACTTTAATCATGACTATACAATCCTAGAAGCAATAAAAAACGAGAAAATGTTTTTTTTGTTTGTTTGTTTCTCTCTCTCTTTATTTGACAACTTTAAAACAAGTAAGAAACAAGCCAACAAAAAAGCACACATGCATATCCTAAATAATGCAGAAATGTAAAGAAAAAAAATTAACTTCCCTTGGGTTGCCTCCCAAGAAACGCCTTTGTTTAGTGTCGTTAGCTCAACTCCATGCTTTCTCCTCACGTGACAAAATTATGGTTTTCAGGTATCACAGTTTGAGCCATCTCCACATAAGATTGTTCAAGATAGGACCTTGGTTAATAATCATTCACATTCAACTTCTTCCCTATCCTCTGACTCTTGATCTCTACTGAGTCCCCGCACTCTTGGAATATCTCAAATGTTTCTCACCTTTTTCTTCCTTGTTTAATATCTCTAACTTACAGGTAAAGGTAAAGAGTTAATCTTAATATCAAATTGGAACTCAGTATTTACCTCCGAGCTAAAAGATGTATCATTTTCTCCTTCGATCTCCTTCTCCACTTCTTCCACACAAGTAATTACTTAAGTAATATTCTCAAGATTCTCAAGCTTCTCTTGTAAGGTTTTTGCACTAACGTCCCTTAGATAAACCTTAGGTTGGGTTGGCTGCTCCTCTTCACTTCGTGGTTCTAGGTGATTGTTATCTCCCCGTCTAAACATTGTATTTTGCTGGATCCAGTTCATATCCTGCTAAAATTGCAAAGTGTTATTAACGACAGTGTTAACTAATTCTTCTAAGGATATACCTAAGTTTTGTTGGCTCTCTCATTCTTAAAAGCTAGACCAAAATTGCCTTTCCTCCTGCTAGAATTGTTGTACTCCGTGATGAAACTCTTGTATACCTTGTTGAAATTATTGTACACCCTGTTGAAACTGATGTATATTCTGTTGAAATTTAATATTGTTAGTAACCATAACATTAAACAAGTCTTCTAGAGATGGACCTGTGTCGTAATAGGAAGCTTCTAGTCTATACAGGAATTGTTATACATCCTGCATACTATCAAGGAATTAATTTTGTTGATTATCCCATCTATAACTAAAGTTAGTATGATCACTCCAAACTTGGTTACAAAAATGGGAATATAAGTTATAGAAAAAAATTACTTCCTTCCATTTTCTTTTCTTTTTTAACACTTAAACAACAAACCAAAAGTGATAAGATCAAGAATTAACTGAAAAGAAACTAATTACAAACAAACATGTACAAAACACCAATTAAATTTAAGAACAAAAACTAAAGCATTATACTCCTCGACAACGATGCCAAAATTGTCAATAGTGCGTTATAACGCTATGTAAAATAAACTAAACCTACAACTATAATAGTGGAGAGTCTAGATCAATCCTATAAAGAGTGTTCGATTAGCTTTTATTATAAAAATAATCGATGTTTACGTTTGCGGGTTAGGGTTAGTTTGGTTTTGAAATAAAATAATAAAATGAAACTAAACTAACAAAAACAAATTAAAGAAAACATTTGAAAATGATGAAAGTGATGAATTCATTGGGAGTTTGGCTCTTGTTTTAATCTCAATCTACACCTAGTTGAGCATACTTAATTGATTTATTGTTCTCAAACCTCTCCTAGTAACTATTGGTCGTGGATTAACAACAAGCTCTATTAATCTCGATTTTCTCTTAGGTCATGTTTAATTAAGAGACACTTGTTAATTAAACCTAGCTACTAAACAACCTACAATACGATCTCTATATTTAATTAGACAGTCACATTACGAATTAGGAAAACAGACTAATCTAAACAATAACCACATATGCTGGGGTCATTTAACCTAGGTTATGTTATTCCTAATGATTACGACAAATGAATCTCTAAAATAACAATTACAAATTATATTGAAATTCTAGCTATGGGTTCATACACAAATAATCGAATGATAACGAGAATATGATCATTCATACACAAAACCCAAATCCATACGCATAGGGTAACATAATCAATTCCTAAAGAGAGAAAGAAACAACAAATACAAAGAAGAAATGCTTAACCGGGTCGTTGACGTCAATGTCACCTTCAAATTGGCATCGGGATGCTAACTCTCTATCGGTCTCCAAATGGATGGAGTTTTGTCCCTTCTCTTGATCTTCTCTCGAAGCTTCACTATTGATTTTCTTCCAGTTGAAAACACCAAACTATTTATCCCTTTGTGTCGTCATCATCTGTTTGCTTTTATATGAAAACTTTGGTTAAATTGTGATTTTTCCATTGTCACACCTTTACACCTGTGACACACCTATGCATGGGCATGAGAATGGTCTCACACCTATATAGCTGGTTGCAAAGCTGTGAAACATGCTCACGTTTGTACAATTATTTAGTCTGGTCGTGAGCTCTTTTACAACATCTCTCCACGTTATTTTCCACTTTCTTATCTTCTTCTTGCTTTAATCTTCTTCTTGTTCCATGAAGATAAATGAATGTAATTCTTCAAAAAATGACCCAATTATAGTGCTTTTGACTCACTTTTGCTCCTTCGCTTCCGAATTGTGCCTAAAACCATATATGAACTAAAGTGAGTATATTAAGCATTTTCGTATCATTAATCACTTAGTGCTATTGAATAAATATTCAATCAATTGAGCACATGTCATTGGTGCTACCTGTACACACATAACTAATGAATTGTTTTCTTAACAAGATTAGTTATGATGATCAAAGAGTGATGTTATACATAGAAATAAGCAAAATCTGAATCAAAACATCTAAATTTTAGCTAGTAAGGATCTCTACTATCAATATTCAACCAATTACAGATGTGAAGTGGAAGGGTTAAAATAAATCAACCAATCAATCATGAAATTGCAAGAAATGAGTTCCATCAGATCAATTTTATGTTATAAACCATAAAGAAACGCTTGAAAGATAACCCTCGATCTTAAACACCCAAGTAGCAAAAGGATTTCAAATATTTACTAGCTGAAGTAGCAATTGAAGTGTTTAATACTAGCATATAAAAATAATTCTCAAGTATGAAACTTGGCCACCAATCAATTACATGACCATTTAGTATAATATGGTAAGACAATGAAACTATTAATAGAAGAGGTAAAATAATTACAGAAAGAAAAAGATAAGAAAAGCCAATTCAATGTGTAAAACTAAAGGTGGAAAATCAACTCTTGATGTAGTAGCAATAAAGTAATACATAATTGAAATCAAGTCTTGATGTAGTAGCTTCATAATCGATGAACACTAGCTTCACTAATTGATGTTTTGCTTTTATTTAGGAGAAACATTGCTAGTCTTTACTACTTCTTTTGCTTTCTGTGGTGTCTTGTGGAGTATGGTAAATGATACCACATGAAGCCAAACATCTTATAGGTTGAATAACCTATAAGATGTCATTGACTACATGGCACATTCTTGCCACACTGATGGTCATTTTTAAAGGTGTCTTTTTTATAGGAAAATTTAGGGTTTAAAGTATATTTTAATGGTAGGGGGAATGAACGATGGTTAGCAAATGTGAAAGTTTTTCAAAATTAAGGGAATAAACTATAATCTTAAATTTTATTTAAGCCTAGATAAATTAAACTCATTTATTTAACTTTAATTATGTAATTAAATAATTTATGTCCACAGATTAAAATTAACATCTAATGACATCATAACTATCTAAATATTATAAATGTTAATATAGTTTTGGCTAACCTTTTGTGCCTTTTTTGTATAATTTATTCATTTTATTATACAATGTTCTAATTAGACATACAATATGTAATTAATGTCTACTTTATTTGAGTCCAATCATATTGATTCTCTAGCATTAATAATTGATTATTTTAAGACATTTGAAAACCATTTTGGTTTAATTCTAAAAGAATCCTAAATTTTATTTAATTTTGTAATACTAGCCTGAACTTTAAAAAGTGGTGCTAAAATGTTCTAACTTCCTTTTTTAAAAAAACAACCTAACATTAATTTCTTCTTTAATGTGAATGATTCAATGAGCCATGCTAGATTAATGTTTTTCCACTTGACTACTATATTTTATATTTATGCTATGTATGAATTTCATTATTAATAAATTAAAAATATCAAAAATCCTAAAACAATTATGCACTTCTTCATTTGTTTTACAACAAGAAACTAATAGTTCCTTTTGCTCCATATTAAATTCAGAAAAATGTATATTTTCATTTTTTTCTTTATGTGTCTCATGATTTTGGTTAGGACATAATAAGGTTTCCATGTTTGTTAGTATTCAAAGAGAAGTGAGTTTTTCCTTGATATTGTGTGTAATCTCTTGTGCATAAAACAAAGACATGCTTTTCTACTATACTAAAAAATAAGGAAACATTACGTCACAGTGTTATGCTGCTGAGCTAACTATTGTACTGTAAACTTTCAATAAATATTTTCTTACTTTTCTTCAGCTATCATATAAAATATTATAATGCAATTAAGACAATTACAAACAATATAGACACAACTTCAATAAATCACAATATTAATCCAAACTACAACCCAACAAAAATTTTAGTCAGTATCAATATACTACAATTCTTAAAAATTTGTATATCGTTGATTGATATACCAAAGTCATGTTGATATTATAACTTTATACAAATAAGAAGGAAAATTTTTTATTTAGATCAAACATAAGCAAAAGTAAAATAAAATTTTGTATATAAAGAGAAGCCCTTATGCTTAAAGGGGATAAAACATCTAACATAGAATTTAGATAGACTATTCAATCTATATATTCAACAAATCTAGCAATATTATGAAGTCCTTCCTATTTATAGCATTAAGCAATCCACTCAAGTAAGTCATCCCAAGTCTCTTCATTAGAAGCCAAATCTTACAGAAAAAGTACCTTCTTCCAATGTAATATATGAAAAATGCTTATTTGACTATAATTATACACCTATATTTAACGTGATTTGCTTGGTATTTACTTTTTTTGTGTTTTTAGTACTTAATTTGCTTCAAGTGCATTTTTAGGTGATGTTTGCCTTCATAGACTAAAAGGAGAAGATTTTGGACGAAATTATGGCATAAAACAAAGATTTGAAGCAACTTGAAGATACACGGTCATGTATGTGCTTGTGTAAGTCTTTGTGAATGTGTAAAGTCATGATTTTAGGTATTTTTGGAGCTATATGATCATCTACATAGTCATTTAAGTGACTGTGTATGTCCCAAAAATCTTAATGTTTACTATAAAAAGGATGTGAATGGAAGCAAAATAGGGAGAGTTGAGTTTTTAAGTGATTTTTAGTCGTTAGACACATAAAGAGGCAACGGTTCTGATCAAAGGATGAGGAAAATATTAAGATAACATCAAAAGATCTGATAGAGAGCTTCATGTAATCCAAATTTGTAAGAAGATTTATTTAAAGAAAAAGGGAGATTTATAATTATGATTTCTTTGTTTTCTAGTCATTCTTTTGCATATTTGTTATTAATTTTGCTTTCTATGGATAGGAACTAAACTTGTTTAGTGTCTACGTAAGATGAACCCTAAGATGTGATGACAACATGAGTTAATCTTTTATTTAATGCAATCTTAGGGTTTAATTGGAAAATTTTAAGTTAATCAACTGATATATTAGTTGTTAATAGTCTTGAGAAAGATATTAATATAAGATAGGAATTTTCATGGTCCAATAATCAATAATATAATTGCATGTAAAGGTTAATAATTAATGATTCTTAGGAGATTCATTACCTATACATTATTATTTGATATTGACTTTTCTTTGTATTCTACTTATTTGAGCTCACTATTGTTTTAATTTTTAGTTTAATTTTTAATTAATATCCACAATTTAATTCATAGATTATATAATAGAAAAAGTGCAATTACTAGTACTTACAATCTTTGTGGGATCAACTCATACTTGCCTGTGCTAGCTACAACTATATGATGCACTTGTAGTATTTTTAATATTCATATAAATCTATCACATTAAGTTTTTTGCATCATTGTCCGGGACTAGTAATATTAGGAAAGCCTAACTTTTATTAATCTAACCATTATTTTTGTATTTATTTTATTTATTTATTTATTTATCTTTTGAAGTTCTCTACTTTGAATTTAAATTTTTGGCTAATTGTTATGATTTTGTAGTCATTGCTATAACCAAAAACCATAATGGAAGGATAGAGCAGATAGTATTCTTATGGGAGCTATTATATGTCATCGCTTATGACAATGTCACCATTTTGGAAAGAAAGGCTTGGTGATATGTTTTTGGAAGCTCAATCGAATTCCTTCTTGTATTGCAACATTTGTAGGAGTAAACATTACAATAATGAATGTCAAGCACCAAACTACATATAGGAGCAATCATGCATGCACAACCAAATTTTGAGTACACTTTACGAGAATACTTATCATCAGAGTGGAGCTACCTTACATTGATGGATGGAATGATTATGCTCCAACTGAAAATTTACAATGATAACAGCAAGAAGAAAATATTATAGATATAATAACGGATTATTTTGTCAAATGCGCAGCTAGCCAATGAAAATTTGAAGAGAGATTTTCTTCTCATGAATATATTGAGTATAATACAACATATTATTTGAGCTTATTAATGACTTAGAGTGAAGAAGTGATGAAGGTCAATTTCATGAATGACATTGCATTCCAAGAAGGCAAGGAGGTAACTACTACTTTAGAATAGGTGGACGAACAGATGACAGAGGAAGTAGATGAAGAAGGGAAGGAGGAAGCCTCTGTCCAGAAAGAGGGGGTAGAGAAGTGGCAAAAGCTGATTGAAGAAAAAGAAGAGCATGAACTCTTTGTCTATGAAGAGGAAGAAGAAGAGTGGGCAAAGAACTTTGAGGAAGAGAAAAAAGAGAAGCCTATTAAGGAAACTATTGACGAATCGTTAGTAGACACCTTAAGTACAGATGATTTCCACTTCCTTCAAGACAAAGTACTTGTGTCAATTGATTCAAAGAGTTTTATTATTCCCTATGTTATTAACAATTTATCATTAAAAATGCATTAATGCAATTGATTGGATTTATTAATTTGATAAATTATGCCCTTGCTATTACCTTACAACATATGGCTTATTCACAGGCTACAAAACTCTTACGTGGAGAAATAGGTGGAAATAAGGCACTAATCATAATCCCTGGATGATGATAAGCATGAAAGGTACGTCAAGTTAATGACATTAAATAAGTGCTACTTGGGAGGCAATCCATGCCTTAGGATATATTTTCACTTATTTCTATTTCCATGTCCCTTAGTTATTTTCTTTATTTTTATTTTCTTTTGCCTTTTTATCCCTTTTTATTTATATTTTGCAAGGATTATTGTATCTAGTATCGGATGGATCCAAAAATATGAAATTCTCATTACTCAAGGAAGTACCAAATTTCTCCACTTTCTCATTTTTTATTTTGATATGCTTATCTTATGTACATTAAGGGCAATGTACAACTTTAAGTACTGGAAAGAGGATCACAATTTTCTTAAGCTTATTATAATCGTTGTTATTAAGTCTTACTAACTGATATTCTGAATTAGTTAAAAATATCCATAAATAGTTTATTTCATTATTGATTATTGATTTTAATTAGTTTTCCATATTATTTACACATATAAGACCACCTTTTTCATAAGCCTTTGAAACTAAGAGCAAGATTCATAAATTTTTAATCTCTTTTATTCTTTCATGTGTGTGATCATGCATAGTTGGATAATTCTAGAACTTGCTTTTATTATGCATGTTGAGACCACATATGTGAAATTAAAAGCATTGAAGTGATAAAGGCACTTAGATTTGATAGTTGTTTAGCCTGTTTTCGTGAAAATTACCTTACCATATTTTATCCTTTAGAAATAATCAAATTTTAAGCCTTAGCCTTTTTTATTAATTATAACACCATTATTAGCCTTTACCTTATTTTTCTTGAAGCTTTTTTTATTGTTTTGAGCCTTGAAAATATTTAAAATTACTTGATTGCTTAAAATTTGAATTTTAAAAAGGTCTAATATTTCTTTAATTTTCATCCATGAAGAATGGTTGTAAAAAAAAAAGAAGAAGAAGGGCGTGAATTATGGTACAAATGGATTCATGTCTTGAAGGATCTATATTGTAAAAGACTAAGTTGCTTGTATTCTTGAATATTGTAAATTTATTTCAATTTACAACCCTTTGATTATCCCAATCATATCTTACTTAAGCCCCATTAAAACTTATATCAAGACTTTTTGATTTTTGTTTCTGTTCTATGTACAAGTGGTGGAGATATGACAATATTGCAAGCTTATAGTTAAGAATCCTTGTATGCATTGATTTGAGAGTTCTTATACTTTTCATCCTAAATACTTGAGTGCATTGAGTGAAACCTTGTTGAGGGTGTAAAGTTTTGTGCTTTCGATTTCAAAATATTATTGACATGATTATTATTGATATTAACTTATGAAGTTAGTTTTAGGACAATTTGATTCTAATTGTGTGTTAATTTCATCAATACGATATTATGATTTAGAGTATGGATGGACATGTTCAGGTTAATAAGGGATAAATATTTGTAAGATTAATAATTTAGATTATGATTTGCTTAAGGACAAGTAAAAACTTAAGTGGGGAGATGTTTGATAAATGTTTATTTGACTATAAGTATACACCCATATTTAATATGATTGCTTAATTTGTTCCAATTACATTTGTAGGTGATATTTGCCTTCATGGACTTAAAGGAGAAGGATTTAGATAAAATTGTGACATAAAACAAAGATTTGGAGCAATTTGGAGATACATGGTTGTGTATATGCCTGTGTAAGTCTCTATGAACGTATAAGGTCACGATTTTAGGTATTTTTGGAGCTACATGGTCACCTACATGGTCATGTAGGTGACTGTGAAAATCTTAGTTTTTACTATAAAAGGACATGAAGGAGGCAAAAACAGGGAGAGCTGAGATTTTAAGTAATTTTGAGTCATAAGACATATAAAGAGGTGACAATTCTAGTGAAAAGATGAGGAAAACGTGAAGATAATGTCAAGAGATCCGATAGAGAGCTTTATCGAATCTAAACTTGCAAGAAGATTTACTAGAAGAAAAAAGGAAATCTAGAATTATGATTTCTTTTGTTTTCTAGTTATTCTTCTACATATTTGTTATAGATTTCGTTTTCTCTAGATAGGAACTAAACTTGTTTAGTGTCTATGTAAGATGAAACCTAAGTTGTGATAACAATATGAGTTAATCTTTTATTTAATGCAATTTTATTAATTAATTTATTATGATTCAATTATGTGTTTTATTCTTGTTCTAATATATCAGGAATAATAGTGCATGATTTGATTTCATATTAAGATTAAGAAATCCTCTTTATATGAATAGATCTACGATAATTGGAAGGAGTTGCATACAAACTTATAGATAGGTCGACATAAATCCTCTAGATTAGGGTCAAACATAACAACGAAATTCATAAATCGATAATGCAATCCTAGGGGTTTTAATCGGAAAGATTTATATTAATCAAGTAATAGATTAATTGTTGATAGTCTAAAGAAATATATTAACATAAGATAAGAATTTTTGCGGCTTAATAATCAATAACATAATTGCATAAAAAAGGGTTAATAATTAAGAATTTTTAGAGGGGATTCACTACCTAGCCAATATTATTTGATATTGATTTTTTTTCGTATTCTACTTGTTCTACGTTCAATATTGTTTTAATTCTTAGTTTATTTGTTTAATTTAATTTTTAATTAAAATCCACAATTTGATTCATAGATTAGATAATAAAAAAGGGTAATTACTATTAATTATAATCTTAGTGAGATCGACCAGTACTTGCCTATGCTAGTTATAGCACTTGTGGTATTTTTAATATTGATATAAACATATCACATCAATATGCAATCAGAAAGATGAAAATTATTAGTCAATCTTACCATGGATTAATGATAATATAGTCTAATGGATTATGGACAAATTTTTGAATAACTTGGGCAAGATCCTTCCCTTCTTAAAGCCCTCTTACTTGCCTTTCTCATTCACTTGTTCTTTAATATACTCAATTTGCTTATCCTCCCATTCTGTTGTTTGAGTGACTTCCTAGTTAGAAAGTGAATTCACCCATTTAAATCCAAGATAATATAAACATTGCAAACAATAAAAAAGACACTGGACAAAGCAAGAACTTTAAAATAGATGAAGCAAAGTAGATGGGGTGTTGCCGGAAAAGTAAAGAAGCAGCACATAATTATTTTAGAGTTTTTAATATTTTAATTTATTAAATAATAAAATTCATATGTAACATATATATAATATATGACAGTCATGTGACAAAACACACTAACCTGATGTAGCTCACCACGTCATCTACATTAACAGAGAACTTAATGTTAAGATTTTTTGCAAAAAATTGAAAAATATTTTAGCATTACTTTTTAAAATTTGGGCTAATATTGCAAAATTTAGTAAGGTTTAATATATTTTTACAATTAACACAACTATTTTCAAGCCTCATTCAATCATGGCCAATGGTTGTTTATAAAAATATATGTATTAAATGATATCAATATATAATAATCTCGATATGAGATAATCTAAATATGCAATTATCAAAATAAACATTTCCTTAAACGTACAAGTAATAGTTAGTGCAATGAATTCGTTCTTTAACAAACATTCATATATTTGCTTAAGTATCTCATATTTTACTCTAAGAGATTAATTTATTTTCTTCTTAAGGAAAAAACCATGATATGTTTTTGTCTACTAATATTCAATCTTAATAGAATAATAATTACAAATAATTTAAAGATAATACCTAAATATATTATCAACATCATGATTTTGATTTTATCATAATTTTATTTATATAGTATAATTATCTCGTAAATTAATTAATTGGACAAAATGCATAATAAGATCAATTAATTATGTTACAAATATATAATTGATGATTCATCAAGTTATGCATGTTGTGACAAATTTGTGGTTTGCAGTAGATAACAATGGTTCAAGTACCTTTAGACATTTAACGTATAAGATCATTTGAGCCTTCGTCACGTTTGTTGAGAAAGTTTTCAGTTTGGTCTTAGTAATTTGAAACAAAATTGTTAATGAACCAACCGATTAGGTACACCATTTAAATTTGTGCTATATCTTAGGATCTAATATCATTACGTTTTATTTATTTATTTATATGAGCTATTGTATTAGGCTTCATAGCATAATCTTATAGTTGATTCCAGTTTCATTATATTAATTCATTAAATTCTTCGTAGCGTATCTGTTGTATTATATATAGACACACACACAATATGTGTATTCTAAAGGCTTATATTAGTTAATAGCGAGTCTGATTAATCTACAAGCTTGTAAAGTAAGAAATATTTTTTCTAATGATCCAGTAAAAAAACTACACTAAATATGGAGTCTAGGGAGTGCCGGTGTACGTAACATACTCAAGGCTATTCTTATTGTTTTATAAGTCGTACATAAAGTAAAAAAAAGACCCTAATAAATCGATCATATATAAATATGCAAATTTTAAAAGCACATTTTTATTATCAAAGAGACTACCTTAAGCCTACGTTGTGATACAATTGAAGTATTTAATGATTTTCATTATTTTTTAACATTAAGATTAAGGGAACAATTAAAAAAATCAAATGAAAAAAATATGTAAAGAAAAAAGTCTTATTTTGCTCTTTGTGACTGTCAAAAGTAAGTTAGACCCTATTTTACTTCATTTTTTCTTTTTATGTGACCCATATTTTGCCTTATAGTGGACCTTAAGCAGTTAAAGAGACAATTTAATCTTTTATCACCTCCTACCAACTCAAGTAAGAAATATATTAACCCAAATTCCACGTCGCATTCTATCAGCTTCTAATGTTTCAGGAACAAAGCAATTCCAAATGAACGTAATTGTCGTCAGATTTAGACCAACAGACCAATCTAATAGGATTAAAAATTTTATTGTAAAAAATTCAGAGTTTGTAGATTAAAAAAAATACTTAAGAAATAATGCGTAGAATTAAAATAGTAAAAGAAATTATTTAATATAATTCATTATTAAAATCATGGATACTATTAAGTCTGTTATATGACTCTTTTTGTTAACATAATTCGCACACATTACTTATTATTGTTTTAATATTACATAGTGGTTAAATTTTTTTTAAAAAAAGGGAAATTGTAAGAGGCACCCCGCAATTTTTATAACTACGTGTTAACCAGGGGAAGAGATTAACCCCTGCGGCTCTCGAATACACTAAAAAGGAAAAAGTAATACTGAGAATATCATAACAACTACAGCATAGCCTTCAATCCTTTATTTTCTTGGTGAAAATGACCTTTAATTAGCTTATATTTGTTTCTAAATTAAAAACAAAATCTTAACTGTGATGACACTGGCTGGAATTGAGTTTTACAAAAAGCAATTAAGAAAGATGCAAATGTGCCTATCTTTCATATGCAAAACATATGTGCCAACCTGAAAGAGTTAACAGCTAGCAGTAAGCATTACTATGGCCAATGGCAGCATTCAGCACAGAATTGATATTTATTTTAACCTGTACAACTATTACAAAACAGATTTCCCGAGTACTTTGTCAGGCATGTGGCTTGTTGCGTGCAGCAGCTAGTTCAACTGATATGGTGAAAGTTGCCTTTCCTGCTTCCCTCAGATACTGCACATCTCCATTCATAAGCCACACCAGTTTTCTGCTGATAAGCAGGCTGGTGCCCTCATCTGAAGCATCCCCATCACTTCCGAACATTTCACTTAGTAAGGCTTCAGGTACCCCACCACCTACATGTGTTATGCTGACCACAAATGGATGTAACTTTTTGTTATTCAAGCTATAAAAGACCTGATTATACATCAAATATGCAGGATTTTGCCGAGTCATTATATCCTAAACCAACAAAACTAATTTTCCATTTTTAGTTTGTGAAATCTTGGATCATTTAGAAGTACATGTCTCAATTTCATATTCTGAGCGCAAGATTCTGACATTTAAACAATCCTTATTCTACAAAATCATGTTCCCAGAAAGAGTTACTTGAGGACCATGAGTTTTATTTTCAGTGGATAGTTTGACTGAATATAAACCTAGTTCGGGGAGAAAAATGTATAATTCCCGTTTGTTCTTACTGTTCCTATCATTTTATGCCAATTTATGGCAGAGGGATGACAGCTTCACACTCTCTAAGGTAGTACCTGAGCTCCAGATGCACGAGATGGACTGAATGTCCCAACTGATCCTTGGTCAACTTAGCTGCAACGGAAAGCAGGCCCCCATTTGGTGTATAATTAACTGATGCCAAAAGGAGGTCTGCTAATACCTGCTGGAGTCTAATGCTATCACCATATAATGATTCAGTCATGATCTCCTCTGTTGCATCATTGATTATCTGCACACCTTTGCTCTTACTCTTCATCATCACTTGACTGATCGAGGCAACTAGGACATCATGCAGCGTAAATTCCACCATTTCCAAATTTAAATAACTGTTAATAAAAAAGATGTTAAAGTTAATAGTAGATCGTAAATGAATAACATCCAATACAGAAACATAAAGTGTGATGAAGTGAATTCAAATATCCACCAGCCCAGATCCACAACCTCAACTTCTTATGTTCAACATCTTCTACATAGTGTCAGGTTGCTGTGTATAAACCATGTATACCTGCGCAAGCTATTTACAAATGTAGTAGTGCTGGTCACAGCATCATGAATCACAAGGACTCCTTCCATGTCAAACCTCATATATACCAGCATTTATGAAATTTCAACGTTCCACATAAATCTTCAGAAACAATCCTGATAGGAAGAATGGTGAGCAAGTACTCAACCTCCTTAGTGCCAAATATGCAGATTGGAAAAACATTTCCATTTTTCTTTTAGATAACACTAAAATTCATCCACAACTTCTTTTTGTACAGGCAAAAGCTCAAGTGGATGAGAAAAGTTCCAGGAGCTAAGCACATATATCAGACACATGCAAACCAAAGTTCACAAAATGCAAGGTACCAATCACTTTGCACGATGCACAGAAAGCTACAAAGCTTCCATTTCAGCATAGTATTTGGAGCTGCTGTACAGTTTTACTTTCTCATACAGCTCAAACATGATTCATTTATAAAAGATTTAAATGGATAATAGAATCATTATAAAAAACTTGAAACCCAAGATAAAGCAGAAGGGCAAAATGCAAATTATCTAAGCAGCAAAATTCCCATTGAACCTTCATGCATTTGTAATTGAGAATCTTGAATAAAAAAAAAAACCATAACAGTATTTATGTTTAACACAATCCAAATTGGAATTGCATTATTTGAAATAATAGAAAGATAAATCTCAATGAATTGAACTTTATCATACCCTTCAATGATATTGTCAAGATCGGAATCTTCAAGAATCTTATTAAGTTGCTGCTGGCACTGGGCACTGGTATGCAAAAGCTGCCGTTGTTCTGCTCCCAATTCCGTGCCTTCCATCATTTTTCTAGAGAATGTAATCCCAGCGAGAGGATTTTGAACCTGTCTTTTTATATAAGCTAATGCCTTTAATCTTTTCACAGCATTTTTCTCCGATAACCGCTGGACATGAAGAGCTTGTTGCAGTTCTTGGCTTGCAAGCTGTAAAAAGCAGAAAACCCCAGTGACTGCACCCTCCCTGTCCAATTTCTTACTCACACATAAGAGGCATTCTACATACTTGCTATTTCTAGCAAAGAATCCAAAAGAGATCTTCTCAGGTTCCTGGCCAGTCATGGCATTATTAAGTATAATACCAAGACTTATAAACGCATCTCGATTCTTAAGACGACAACAAGCCATATTGATCCCAAAAACCTCTCCCAAAAGCATTTTATTTATTACTTCTTCACGTTTCCATCCAGTCAACTTGGTCATAGCTGGGTTCCACTCAGAACACCAGCCAAATTCATCAGTCCCAAATATTGGGGGGATCAAAGGGTTTGGGTTTTGTACAATTGCTTTGTAATCACCCTCTATACGGGTGAATTTGTCCATGACCGTCTTCTGGTCAGTGATATCTTGAGCAACAAAACATATCCCCACCACATTTTCCTGAAGGTCTCTGCTTACACAAGCATTAACAACTAAGCTGATGGGGCCACTTTCCATCTTAGAACCATGTGTTTTGATCTCGAATTCGATATTCTGCTCCTCTTTGCCTGATTAGAAAGCAAATCTGTTGACATCAGCGTATCTCTGCAAAGTATGTCAAGATATAGATAGCAGCAAGGCGAACTAAAAATTGTTATGTTTCAGGCAATCAAAATAAAACCAAACTTCATTTCATCCAAAAATCAGACGTCTGTTGGTATTCCAACAAATAACAGAGAGAAATAGAATACAACCATCTTTTTTCTGGAAAATTATTTGAAGAATTTCACTATTAGCACGTCCAATCTCTACTCATTCTTTTTGGTTGATGATCACAAAGAACAACTGACATACGGCACATATTTCATTCAAGCAATATATCACACAATGTTTTCTTTCAGGGATGAGCACAAATCTGGACCACTTACGGAAACTCTTCAAACCAAAACTTATATTCTGCCAAGAAGTGGGCATGGAACTATCAATTTGCTTATAGTTTGGAAAAAATTGAAACATAAGGATTTCCATAGGTCAGAGTGCAATTCCCCATCAACCCATTCCCAACTCAATTAGTCGAGCATTAAGGGTCAAGCAAACAAGTTCACTGCAGATTTGATTTACAAGAAAATCAAAACAAAGGGATTGGTTATAGAGCACCATCCACTCTTCACAAACCACACCCTACACATAAGCAATAGTATGTCAATTGGTCGAGGCATTAATGGTCAAGTAAACAAGGTTACCGCAGATTTGATTTGTAAGAAAATCAAAACGAAGGGGTTGGTCATAGAGCACCATCCACTCTTCACAAACCACACCCAACACATAAGCAATAGTACGTGTAATCTGTATTCTTTTCAGGATTCTATTAACGATCTTGCGATCTAGAAGAATAAGAACACACAATTTCTCATTTGACAATCTTAGTGGGTTCGATTAGTTTTCAAATTCTCCAATATGGGATTCCTGAATTGGATGGACTAGAAGGACCAAAATCATTCTACTTTGCCTGTGAACAGTTCCTAGTTCTATACGGAATTGCCCTTGGAGATGAGGCATGGTGACCTGAATCCATAACTCCCATGAATTGATTGGAGAATTTTCCATTGGATTACTCACCTCTCTCATCTTAGAAAACATGTTATTCACTAGTTAGACTTGATGAAAAAGGAAATTAAGATGTGAATTGGAATAAGACATACCCTGCAATGCTGAAAATAACATATTTTTGACTCTGTCAACAGAAGAATCTTCAATGAGTGTAAGCAAATGCTTCCCAATAGCTTTATCAACAGCTAGGCCTGTCAACTCAGCAACTTTTGTATTCCACCCATTAACAAGACCATCAACATCAACTGCCAATATTGGCACTGTAGCCGTTTCAATTAATCGGACCATCTCACTTGTCACTGCTTCAAGTTCTCGAATCCCCTCAAGTTTTAAGTCACCAAGATGTGAATGAATTCTTTTGGTATCTGTATCCATGGTTTCCATGTCTTTAAATGCATTTCTCAGAATCAGCTGCAAGGAATGGATTGCATCCATTTCATAGTCCTTCCAGGGCAAACTCCTTGTCTTGAAAACTTCGAGAAAGGCCTTGAAGGATGACCTTGGATGCATCTTCCTACCATCATCCTTCTCACCTGGTTCATGTCTTGCACCACCCCATCGAATTTCTGAAGCAGTTTGAGACCGAAACCAAAACAGTGTATCCTTGGAAGTTACTCTTACAGCAGCCATCCCACACACCATATCCCCAAGAGCAAGAGCACCTGGGTACCCCGCATCAGTCAGGCTATCTGTACTCAAACCTGTGGAATCCATATGGCATTCATCGAGCCATGAAGCTATATCATGGAGCTGGATATCACTTGGAGTTACGCCCAACTTCCATAGCTTGTTCTTGTACAGTAGTGCAGCACCATCACATTTCACAAGATCCATTATGTTTGGGGTCTGAGTGACTATACCCAATGGTGCATCACGCATTAGCATATCACATAACAGTGTCTGAGTGCGCAAAATATTCTTCTCCACAATCTGATTTTCTAATTCTAGTTCCTTGTTGACATGAATAGCAAATACTTGAGCTAGAAATTCACAAGCATATCTCAAAGGGAATGGAACAAACCTTGGACTAGTGTTATGGCATACTACTAAACCCCAAAGTCTCTTTCTTTTCTGTGGGTGTGCAGCATCGGGGCCATCAAGATCTTCATTCCCCTCATTGATTATAACAGCCATAACCAATGAAGCAATTGAGTTCATGTTCTCCATATATAGCAAGTGGCAATTGTGCGGAGCTCTTAGGGTCGAACCACATAAGGTCAGATCAAACTGAAGCTTCTCATCTTGAAGCACCTTGACATGTTTTGCTCGACAATCAACAATCATCCGAACCTTATTCTTCATAAACAAAAAGCGTGCAGCCTGAGGAATATCGGTGGCTGGATAATGCAGACCCAAATAGGGCTCTAAACCAGGCTTAGTTATTTCAGAAACAACTTCCCCATGGTCGTCATCATGAAACTTATAAGCCATCACCCTATCATAGCCAGTCAACTCAAAAACCTCCTGAACCATAACATCACAAAGTCTTTCTATGCTTCCACTAGGTAAAGACTGCAACCTGGTAATTGCTTTGGCTGCAAGCTTGTAAGACTGCAGCGCCCCAGCAGCTGTCATAGGGACCTCATAAGGCTTCACGGGTTCAAAATCCACAATCAAGCTACCAGTTACGCGATGGACAATTGCATAAAACGGTTTTCCAGATGTCTTGCAATGAACTAAGATAGGATTCAAGAGCGCAACATCCCCAAAACCCAAGGCTTTTTGCAAGGCGGAGGCACTGGGTGCAGTGAAGATGGTTCTAATGTCAGTTCCAATGCCAAGAACAGGGTGGTCCCCAACATTTGGGACTGCATGACTAACCATGGTCAACATTTCGGGGGCATTTTCACTGTATGCAATGACCTTGAAAGTTTTCTCATCCAAGGCCAGCAAACATCCAAAAGGCTGGATCAGTTTGCCTTTCTGGATGTGATGAAGATAAGCCGTGGTAACTTTGTCAGACTTAGGTTGTTGATCTTGACCAACTGAACTCGTGATGCGTACTGAGCTCGAGTAGTCAAATGAACTGCCTGACTCTTCAAAATCGGCATGGAGCTTTGCATCCACAGTTGTCTGAGCAATAATTCTGGCACTGTGTCTTGATCTCCCAGAATTGCTAGATGAATGACTAGGTCTTGAAGTAGACATTTCCCTGCAGATTGTCAGAGAAGCATAAATGCAGAGAAATAAAAAACACTGGAATCAACGGAAAAAATTGCTAGAAACTTCAAGCAACAATGAAGCCTCTTTTGCATTCTCTTTTGGGTGGCATAAACTGAACATATTTTAGTGAGTATTCGGTCAAATTAGATGCCATCATCACCGTACAAGGCATACTAATGCCTGCTGAGGTGTTAACAACAGTGTGATGATAATGAGGGAGGAAATGGCAGCTCCGACAAGGTGAATAAACCAAGATAAGAGAATGGTGAGAATTCTCTGGTCATTCCAAAATTTTGTTTGAAGACAAGCGGAGCTCAAGCATTAAAGGTAGCTGCAATAAGGAATCAAGGAAAAAAATAATTTGGAAAGCCTAAAAGAACTAATTACTAAAGCCCCACAAGTCCCCCTATCATTGGTTTATTTGATCATAAGCAAACTGTGGTTCAGTCTCAGAGAGTCTTACCACGCTCAACGATAACAAACAGAAAAACGATCAATAATTGAACAACCAAAGATACTAAACAGAGAGAGAGAGGACCAAAGTCTTAAAACAAAGCATTTGAGAAAGAGAAATGAAGGAACGGGCCTCTAACCTGGTTGAATTGAAGAAGATGAGGATGAAAGGCGAATCGCTGCTTCAAGTCCAGTGTTGTGGAACTGGCTTCAACAAGTAAAGCTTGGAAATGAGAATCCCGAGTGTGTGCTCATGCCCCATCAATCCAAAAGCACAGAGACCAGGGACCACCATGTTATTTTTATTCTTCATCTCATATATAAAATAATCAAACTCAGTTATCCCCCAGAAAAAAATTCATATATATTTCCTCAGTGGGTGGGTTTTCTCTGCCAGCCACTACACTTCCGACTGCTTGCAGCAGTGAAAGTCGACAAAATACTGAAAACGAGCTCATTCTCGAAGGGACTTGCATCTCCTTCCATCTTTTGGTTTCTTTGCCTTTTCTTCGCTCTCATTTTTGGCTTTTCGCTATTGCAATTGCCCATAAATAAGTTAAAGACAGCTCTTAACTGTATAAAGTGTCCAAACAAGTTTCTAATTTTATTAAGCAAAAGTTAGGAGAGGCCTACCTAAAACAAAAAGGCCAAAGAGGAATCTACAAAAAGATGTCTGTCGGGTAGGGAGGAAAAGATAGATTAAATTTTGGCAGAGTGGGGGTATGGGATCAAATCTGCTGCTATCACCAATGATCATGATAAGAACGGAACAATAATAAACAATAAACAAATCAAAAAAATTATATGTTTAATTGAATACCCTTTAAACAGTCATGGGCTGTCTCCCAGTCCTAGCACCTCGGTGAGTAATCTAAACAAAAGCCAGAGTACTGGAAAGTCCCATGAACGCTACATCATATCATAAATTAGCTTACAGTGACAACCCATCAAAGCGATTCCCCACTCTCTTTCTCTGTAACAAGTTTCCATCTTTTTGAAATATAAAATCGTTTTATATGAACGATTCAATAATAGTCATTTTTCATTAAAACTTTTTTTATTTTCATAAAAAAGGCAGCCTGGCCACATGCCACATGCCACATGCCGCATTCCAAATCTCAATATTTTTAACATTACTAGTACTAGTACTAGTACTAGTACTAGTACTAGTCTTTATTGTGATAAATTCCAACGGCCCACTTTTGAGAATGCCCTCCGATGGGTTCCTTCATGGCTCTATCCAAACCCCTTTTGTCTTTGTCTCTGATAGAATAAGAAATTTGGTTATCGGAGGCAAAATCAAGCCCCCCAAATCATCTGTCCATCTGTTGCTTCCTTAACAAATTCCACTTATCTTCCCTTCTCATTTTTTAAGGTTTTTTTTTACTAGTACAAGCTTTTCTTATTTTCTAAGATGACCTAAAATTGCTTTTTTTAACGATATTGATTTTGGTGATAAATAAGCCCCACTATGGTCAACGATAGCTAAAAGTCGAAGCTCTCTTTCTGGTCACTTTTTTCAGCACAGACCTTGCGTTGATTGTAGGAGCTGAGAAATAAGTGCGCATAAACTTAGCATAAAAGAACCCGAAAAAAAAAAAAAGACTATGTGACAAAAGAATTCCTTCATCAACTGGTTCTCAGGCACAACAACTGATTCAAAGGCATAGCTTGCAAACTCATATGACTTATCGTATGGAAAGCTCTAGCAGGATTCTGGGCTGTCAACTCGGTTTGCTGATTTAAGTGACACACGAGTAACAACCAACTCAACTGTAGAAAATCATTATGCATCTCAGGAGGAACAATTTTCATCGCGTCTTAACTTACGGGGACCACGAACCTAATCCGAACCACTGGTTGGTGCACCCATTCCTTGACAATTAGAGACTTTTTAGGTCAGGCCAGGGCGGGGAATTGCTGTGGTAAATCCGGCAGGGAAGTGCTATTTGAACAAATTAAATAAGACAGACACTTTTTGAGTTGAATAATGCTTCACCAGGAAGTTTTTTCATTCCCACAACCACTTGAGACATGTTTTCGTATATACCAACTTAGAGAAATCAACCATGACAATGAACAATGTTAGCAGAAAATGAAGCGTCCCTAATTCTCATCACCATTCAACCTATTCTCTTCGTCGATGTCTGGTAAACTTTGCCATATTATCGACATAATAACTTCACTCAAGCGACTTCCACAACAATCAATCAACATTGTGTCCGCAACTAATGTTTAAGGGATTAACACACAGAAAAAAAAGTCATCGCAGACTGATGGGTTGTCCATAGACAAGGACCCTAATTTCAGCATTGGGAACTACAGGTGTTAGTCAAAAGCTGGCCATTTGTCATATATGTACGCGCAATGTTGTACTGAAATCTTGGATACGTCTAGAAGAATTGTAGTCTCCAACTGAAATGAAGTTTTCCATAATCTCCAGCACCGAGACAGCTCTTCGCCCAATAGAATGATTCCCAAAGAAAAGACGTTTAGGAATAGGAGCATATAATAGGACGGAGCACAAATAAGGTTTTTAATTAGCAATTGACATCGCCAATGAATCATCAAGTCCTGGATAAGGCTAACTCAGCCATTATGAACCAAGTGGGGGTTGCATTCTTTAGAATAGAAATCATTGTTCTCAATCAAGGAAGTCAACATTGAAAGAGTGAAACTAGGACTATTGGGATCGCTTTTGGGAGAGGCAACAGAGGATTCAGACATCATACGAGGATGCTTGAAACAAAAGCAAGAGCAACTGCCAAACTGACCTGGAAAAGAAGCAGAAGAAATGGAAGTTGATGGTGGTGATTTTGTGTGAAAAGAGAGACGTTGCTTGGCCTTTTTAAGGGGAAAAGGGACCATTTCGTTTGCCTCGGAAACTTTTTGTTTATTATCAATGTGACCCCTATACCCCTCTTCCTCATGATTATCATCATCATCGCGCCCATTGTTCTTGTTCTTGTTCTTCTTCTTCTTCTTTTTCTTCTTTAGAAACCAAAACTTGTTACTGCCCGTGCTGCCTAGGTGCCCACTTTCTGCTTCATTACCATGGCTGCCACCAACTCTGGAAATAACTTCCTCGTTCTGATCACTACAATCAGGCATTAATTCTTTCAACAGTAACAAAAATTTCAACAAATTCCCAAGCAAGGACCACCACAGGAGGCATTCATCAATTAATTAATGGAATCGTATCCTCCTTACAAATGAATGAATCAATTTAATCGAATCCTATCCTCCATACAAATGAATGAACCAACTTAGTATTGGGAAAATTGAGTTGGGAAAAGGTCGGAGATGGGAAAATAATAAGCAATTTGGGATCACAAGTTTGGATGGGATCGATGGAAACTAAAGAAGAAGCGAAGAAGACGAAGAAAGACAATTAAAGAATATTAGTAGGGAATGAAACGAAATACATGAGAACTGAAAAATGGGGACAAACTGTAAATTGAGATGCCAGATAATGACGCGTCACCATCTTTCCTCCTTATTTTACGCATAGCGAAGACAGACACGTTACACTTACGCAGTGGCATTGCCGTTTCCGTCACACCCCACACACTTGCTCCTTTCATCTGTCGGCTTCTCAACTGTACTTTTTCACCCGCGCCCAAAGGTTTTCAATTTATAATTTCGTATTTTTTTAATTCTTCCACTTCAAAATATGTTTCATCGTTTATAATATAGTCATACTTGTTAACACAATTATGAAATTAACGCGTAACACAACATAATCATATTTGCTTCCGTTTTCTTTCTATTTGGCAATATTATTGGTACAGGTCCTTCATTTTCTTGCTGGTTTTTTTTGGTTATAATTAATAAAAAAACTTTTAATTGACTACATCTTAGCTTTTAACATATCAATATTAAGCATATAATTAATATTCGATATTCACATTCAACTCCAAATTAAGATTAGGTAAGAGAACCGAAATATCAAATTAACAGAGATTTATTACAAGAGACAACATTATGAATAGGCCTGTTTAATTACGAGACGTTATCAGGTTCACATAAATATATGGGTGAGATTGAACCAACAAAAATGGTACAGCTGATTTGGAGTGGTTTAATTACTTCTCTTTTCAAGAGGGCTACAATTAATGTCCTTGAATTTGACAACCAACCCATGACTTAATAGACCCATATTAATGCCCTTATTACTAGATCTCCCAATTCCGAAGTCCAAAATATAAGATATTATTATTGAAACTCTGTGAACCAAGACAAAAAAACTTGAATAAAAGCAAAATTTGGGATTTACTTACCTTAGGGGGTTGGGATTTAAATAATGAGAACCAAAATAAAAATTTATGTGTTTATACAAATTTTTTAAATAAAATTACAAAATAAAACATATATTTTGATTACGGAAATAGATTAAATTCCTCGGTAGGACTTCCATTCATATCACTTAGCAGGGACTTCTCTTGTACATTATTTGTTATCAAAATATTGGATCTATGAGGTGGACTTCTCTTCTCCTTAGCTTGTCATCAAAACGTTTGATCTACGAAGTGGAGCTCGTCGTAATCTCATCAACCTTTCCCAGTCTACTTCTTAGCCAAATTGCATGCTTATCACTAATCAACCTTCGAGGTAAAGAGATGAAAAATGGGACAAATATTATATTACACTATCTTAATCAAGCTTATGTAAATTCTTAATAAATATAAATTTATTAAAGAAAAATATAATGATTAGAAAATCAAAAAGAAATCACAATCACGAATTATAGTACAATATTAAATATTTTTTTATTTATTATAAGTAAGTTTGACTATTATGGCTTTCCATACATCTTTCGATTCCTATTCGAAAAGCAACATACTGAAAGTAAGTGTGAGAACGGACACAGTGGCAAAATGTGTAGCGACGAATTTGATTTCTATCATGCGGGTTTTACTGAGAAGATCTTGAATGTACCGATGTTGAGATAGAAATAAGCTCGAAGAATGAGAGAACACTTCAATGCCAAAAAAATAACTTAAGGGACTAAGATATTTGATTGAAAATCCATGAACAAGAAGACGAATTAATCTTTTGATAGTAGTACATTACAACAAACATACCCTTTCCTGACGATTTCTTTCATGATGAAACGAATTCGTCGCCAAAAGACAACATATTGCGACGTTTAAAAGCATTCGTCACTAAAACTTATCATTTAGTGACGAAAACAAAGAGCGTCGCACAAGAGAAAATCTTTAGCTACGTATAGAGAAAATTGTCGCCAAATGCTGAATATTTAGTGACGATTAAAAACATTGTTATTAAATGATGCACAATGAGTGACGATTCAGTATTCGTTGCTAAATAATACAATGACGATGATTGTTAAAAATGTCACCATAACTTGTCAAACATTTGGTGACGAATCCCGAATATCATAACAAAAGGTTTTATACTTAGCGACGATATTTTGAAGCGTCACCTAAAGGTCAATATTTGGTGACGAAAATTTCATTTCGTCATAAAAGCTTAAACATTCAGAGACAATTTTTTGTCATCGTCACTAAATGTCAAGCATTCAGTGATGATTTTTAGCAATTGTCACCAAATGTTGCACATGCAGTGACGAATTCTAAAAAACGTCGTTGAATGTATACATTTGGTGACCAAATGATTGACATTTTCATAAATTAATATTTTTATAATCTGACATAGTTAAGATATATTTTATTGGAGATTTATTTTGAATGTTTACAACGTATTATTAAAAAAACTCACAACATAATTTTAAGTGTTAAATAGTAGTATTAATTAATCATTAGTATTTACTAACATTGCAAAAATTAGTGATAATAAGTTTAAATAATTTTATCAATATAATAATATGATATATGGAGTAGCACAAACTTTGAAATAAAAGTTTAACAATTCATACAATCATAGAACCAGAACAATAACAGTCCACATTCAATATATAGTACACAATTTGAACCCTAACTAGTAGAGATGTTGTTTGATAAATTCTTACAGATACAACAATAAATCAACTTTAAAGCTGAGTTCAATTGATTGACTCGATAAATGATAATGATATAATTATTTATTTGAATTCTAAGTGACAAGAGAGTCGGTAAAGGTAAATGAGTCCCTGATATTTGGATTCTTGAGAAGGGTCCTTGCACGTTCGAAGGTACTAATTAAAATAGTAACAATTCTTCCCTCAGGTGTAGGGTTTTTGACACCCTCTTGCAACAACTTTTTCACTATAGCTAAACTTGTAGAGGATACAGTGAATGAGTAGCTAAATTTAGTACCTAAAGTACAATCAATATAGAACATAGATATTTTCAGATTTATAAACCGTTAAATGAACCGAAATTGGAGTGACATGCATACGTGAATGAGCAGACGAAGTATGTGGAATTGACGAATTTTCCAAAACAATCGATTTCCTTAATTCTTTACGGACTTTTGTGACATCTGTAACACCCGGTATCTGATTTTCCTGGTACAGCACAAATTTTTTTTTGAGACTAATGTCATTAAAACTAGGACAGTGAATCATAATTTTTGGTGATATCAAATTAATGATGTTTGGTACTTTTTTGGTCATCACAGGAAATTGTACAAGCAGATTTTAAAGAACTAGTACAAGAAGGGCATTTTTGTAAATAATAAAAGAGTGGCTTATAAAGGAAGCTAAGCGCAAATAAGACAAAACACTTATCTTCCTTCTCCCTCACTTGGCCGAATTCACCTTGGAAGCTCCTCTCTCAAAATTTTCAAGCTTTGTAATAAGAAAGTGAAGGAGAATCAAGCCGATTAGTCGATACAAAATGATAAGCTTTGGTCCCGAAACTTGATTCTACTGATTGAAATTTAGTTTCTCACTTTCTTGTGCCATAACTATGAAACCCACTTGATGAAATTTATGGGTTTGATAATTTTGATGATGGATTCTTATTCTTTGATGTCTAATGACTAATTAACTTAAGGAAATTTTCATTTTTTATGGTGATTTGGGCCTAAACCAAAACCTAGGGTTTTGGAGTTCAAAACTGCCAAGGGAAGTAGATTCGTAGGTCCTTCTTATACACTTTTTTGAGCCGTTTAACGTGTGAATTTGAAGAAACTCAAAACTTGAAAGTTGTAGATATAGGTGTCTACTATATTCATGAATTTTTTTTTACGAATTTAGGGTGAGCAAAAAAAAAGAGATATGAGTCCCAAATTGAAACTGGTTTGGAATACCAACGGGATTGAAACACAAAATGAAAGTTAATTGTTTGAGAACTTTAGAGTTAGAATTGGATGATGATTTCTTCTTATGAAATGCTAAAAAATGTGTCATATAAGTTTTGAATAAAGGGAATTTTAATTGGATGAGTAACCTGTTAGATATGGCTAAATAAGTGAAGGGTGTTACTGACCTTAGTGACATAGATGAGAATAGGAACAGGATAGCCTTAGAAAAATCACAATAAATCCAAATTACATCATTTTAAAGCCATCTTTGGATATGTGATAGCCATATGACTCTATTGAAAATGAAAATTTGAATCACCTAAATTGGATAAGAAATGAATAAGTTACAATGATTTTAGTCAGGAATGGTTCAACTCGTGACAGAATATTAAGGCTAAATGTAAATGAGATATTTGGAAGCCTTAATGACCGAATTAGAAAATGGTGATAAAAGAAAAAAAAAGTGAATTTATGTGTTAACTAGATGGAAATTTTGAAAAACATTGGACCTTTGTAGAAAAAGTTATGCCTTCGCGAATGAGATCTACACGGATGAATCAGTGAAACTGAATAGGTTCAAATATGATTAAGCTAATCAAGACATAAAGAATTAGGTGCTCGAAAAAACTAAGTTTGGACATAATGAAGTCCAAGACCCCTAATTTCAAGGGAAAATTGGATTTTAACCAATTTGACCATTATAGAAGAAAATATAAATTTATAATGATATACGTTAAAAAATGAGATTTATGTAAGAATGACTAATGCGGGTATATGTAATTTTTATGCATGTTACCCAATAGCTTGTGAAAGTAGAAAAGGAATAGAACTAGAAGTTGCACCTAGTACCTCTCAAGTTCAAGAAAATTATAAAAGAGATCAGAACCCTTGAGATAGTTGAGGTGAGTATAATCATGCTACTATACTTGTGTAGTAATCCTTTTTTTAAATTTTGCAGCTTATTGAATTGTTCTCGAATCTGTATGACTTATTTGATATACGACTCCATGTTATTAAGTCTGGCATGTTGTATGTCAAATTGGCTAGGTGATATTCAGATTCTTTACATCTTCTAGTTCCCTTGTTATGTTGAACTTATTAATCGCAATTCTTTGACGAATCATGATTTTCTTGTTAGCCATGATTGATGAGTTCACAGGATACCCAGCTGATGGAGTATATTATCAGACCATGTGCACATAGGCAACCCACCAGTGATGAGTCAGATTCGGGTCCTACCTAGAGAGGGCAGGCCTCTAGGGGCAGGATTAGGCCAACCTTGTCTAGAATCAAAAAAAGAGAGATACACCGTATTAACATGCCTCTGTCTCTTCCTAAGAAATTAAAAAAATCAGAACTCAGAAATGAGAAAGATCATAATTAGAAATCCTGTGGAACTCTATCAAAGAAAAGAACCGAGAACTCAGAAAAAAATTTAAAAACCAGATTCATTTTATAATAGAACAATTCATATTGAGATTTATTATTGATACTCATGTGATTGCCGCATTTGAAATTACTACTTGTTTATTTATTGATAACATGTATTCTTATTTAAAATGCCACAGACCATTCTTGTGAAGCTAGCCTTGTGTTACCTAGCCTCACAAGCATGGTAGTATGTTTATATCTCACTGAGTCGTGTTGTAGACTCACCTCTCACTATTACCATTTTAGGGGATTAGTAGATCGTACGAGAGAGAAATCCAAGCCTTTTGAGACTCGCCTGGATAAACAGACAAGTAATTTTTTTGGCATGATGTTAATTGCAGATGCTTATAGTTGCTCTATGGTTTGTCATAATCATATGTACATGATACATATATGGATATGCTATGTTATTGAGAATGATGTCAGTTGATGATACTAGATGATTATAAATTAGCAGATTATAAGTAGATAATGTATGTTAGAATTACAGATTGAGATCTTTGCTTCGTTCAAAACTGTTAAGTAGGTATATGGATTATTAATCAGACAAACGAATGGGTCATGCCAGATTTTCAGTAGAATATAGAAAGTTAGGCTTACTATAGGTTTTGGTGGCATTAAGCCTACCTATCCCCTAGTGGCAACACGGTCCAGAAGGCGGGTAGTGTCAAAAAGGGTGTTTTGAATGTGAAGAGAAGGAAAATTACAACATAATATCTATTTCTTAATGGGAAAAAATGAGATTGGTAGTTGTTTATTAGTTTTCAAGGCAGAAGGATAATAATACTATAGTATATTACATATAGGTAAATCATCTTGGTGAGAAAGAGGTGATGGAACTTCATAAAGAGTGCTCATTGAAGGATGAAAAACACGAGAATATAGAATTTTACACGTTTCATATGCCTAGTAAAAACTTTAGAATAACCTTGAAGGATATAATATTTGAAAATTGAGATTTTTTATACTTCCCACTTCATGTCTTAGAAGAAAGACGTATTAGTGGGGATAGAAAGATTATGTTGAGGCAAACATATGGAAATGACGTGTAAGGTTCAATAGTGAGCAATATTGGGTCAAAATTGGTATAATTGGTATTAGAATAACCTGGAACAAATGACAAAAGGGCTTGAAGTTCTAGTTCAAGATCTAAAAAAATGTTAGGAAGAAAGCATTAGCATGGTATAACTAAAGATAGTGTGAAATGAACCATCAAGCAACTAAGAAGATATAGGCACTAATCTTTATTTTTATAATTTATTACTATATAATAGCTCTATTAAGGATTTTGTAGTGATAAATAAATAACTCTAAGATTGTATCTCCTTCCACATGTTACTAGTTTTACTCATACCAATATGATTTTTATTATTATTCTAATAATAGTAGATTAAAGAATAATCTTTGGGTTTTTAGCCAAACTAAAAGGTAGTGATATCTTGATAAACCTAAAAATTATATTTAAATAATTGAAATCTTCTTATATAAAATATTAAAATATTTAAATAACATTTTTAATGTAAATTGTCCCTATAATTCTATAAAAGGCTAGGTTGTTATTTCTTGAGTACCCTCTTCATATGATGATTGCTCATCATAGTCATGTTGCCACTTGAATAGGTTATTGAAGCCTTCAAAATTAATCTCTGGTTCACTAAATTATTATAGTAGTCATATAATTAGTTCAAATCTTAAGAGAACCAAAATATTAGTTTATTAATTTTAATTAAAAAACATAGTGTGGGAGGGGTTTATAATTAATTAATTAATTAATTAAAATTAATAAGAAGTCACAGTAAATTAGAAATAAGAAACTTAATTTTTACTAACTCTGATTTAAGGAAAGGATCTCATCTAATTGTAACTTTGATAATTACTGTAAAAAGAATAAATTTTCAACTCAAGCATTTAATATGAAACCTATTAGGATAGCCATAATAAGTTTCAATTTTCTTAAATTAATTGATTCAAACTTAGCATTTAATCAAAAACTTGCTACTTGTACCAATCATTCATGAAAAATAAAGATCATTGTACTTATTAATAGCAATAGAATAATTAATAATGATCAAATTTTCATATCAATCAATATTAATTACTCATGAATTATAAAATAAAAAACAAGAAATACTTGAATTAAAATAAAATTCAAGTTTAGAACAAAACCTCCCAAAGTTAAAAATGGAGTTTTAATTCCTCTTGAATAAAAAAATTCAGATTTAACCATTCATGATTGTCTTTTCCTCACAAAATATAATAGAAAAAATTAAATAAAAATAGATAAAAACGTGTTCTTCCCTTTTCACAAATGTAGTCTAATAATATTCTAGCTTACCTATTATCTCTTACAGCTCATATAGCAGCATATCTTTAGAGATAATAATTAAAACAAATCAAAATCCCTATATAACAAAGTTGAAAATAAAGTCTTCTAATTAGACTAAACTTCGTAGAGTGAGTTTGCTCCAGCTGAGATCTCATCTTATCAGTTTCAACAATATATCTTCTTTTACTTCAGCTTCTCAAAATTTATAGCTTTGACAAATGATGCTCCAATTAGATATTTCGAGCTAAATTTAGTCCAATCTTCATTTTCCATTTCCTAAAACAAAATAAATATTAGTTTTACCAATTAAAAACCAAAATCAACTAAAAGAAAAGAAATAATTCTAATTTATTTGGTCTAATAACATTTTATCAAATTCCTCCACATTAGGTTCATGCTTGTCCATAAGCATATATCAATTCAATATATCAACGATCCTCTTATTAACTTCTCATCCTCCTTCATGTAATCCAAAATATCGTAAAAGTTTATATACATTAAAGGTTTAAGATAAAATAGCAATTAAGAGAATAAACACTCGTAAGATAAATTTTTAAAATGAAAAGATAACATCTAATCAATTCCATCAAAATAAAATAAAATAAGACTTGACACCCTTTTATGAATTTCACTCTAAGCATTTAAAATGTTTAGAGTTCATTAAACTATCCGTTCAAAGCATATCAAGTTATTTCCAGAACCTTGCTCATGAATCATATCTTCACCACTAACAAATGTGAATTTAATGTATAACTCAAAGGTTTTTGATAATAGTTATAATGTGATTTAGTTAAAGGTATAGCAAGAAAGGAAATTTTAGGTTTAACAAATTGAAAGAACCATACAAATTTATCTATATAAGTTTTAACTTAAATCAGTTCAAAATTCACAAGATTCAAATCGCATTTTTAATCATATCATAATCTTTTATTTATTCTTTTTTAGAACAAGAAACATCAAAGAGGAGATTTTTTAAAAATACTTTTCCCCTTATAGACAGCATTAAAATTTTTTACAACTTAAAGCTACTAATTTACTTTTCATGAAAATGGTTAAAATCTCATGCAAATAAGCTTTATACAATTCTCTCAATTTAAGGCTCAAAATTATTAAAAAATCAATGGAAGGGTAAAATGGCTTGAAACATGGTTACTATGAAAAAGAAAAAGAAATATCAAGGCTCAAATTGATTCTTTAAGGATAAAAACTAAGGTAGGCTTTTATAGAAGAATAATTATAACTAAATGTCCCTATCATCTCTATGCTTAAATTCAATAAAAATATGGTATCAAATGTATACTAAGAGCAAGTTCTAGCATACATAAGTTATATTTGATAATACACAACAAAGAAAAAAAAATGAGAATAAATGTAATGAATTGTTTTTAGGGTCAAAATCTCCTACAGGTATCAAAATGTTTAAAGTCTTGCACATTTTCATTCAGTAAAAACAATGTGATACTTCAGTAATTTATAGAAAAACACTAATTATATGCATTAAAACTCAAAAAAAATATATCCTAACTTAATCATTATTTCTAAACAACAATAGGAAAATTTAAGGAGCTATAAGGAGTAATCAACATATATGAATCATACTATTCAAAAGTCTAAACACAAATTACATATTTCATAAAAGAAAAATAAGGACATATTCTAAAATGGCATATACATTAACTCTTCCCCACATGTAAATCTTACATTTTTCCGAATGTATATATAATATGATTACATTCAAAAAAATTAATCAACATAAAATAAGTGAAAGATTAGGATACTCCCTTTAGTTGTGAGCTTTTAAAACTAAATTCACTACGGTGTAGGTGGACATGGAGTTCTCACCCTCATAAATTAAAACAAAGCATTTATTTTCCATTTTAGAAATTTTGTTCTCTAGCCTCTTTAGCTGAAGATGATACTTGTGACATATAGGTGTTACTAAAAGAAAAAGAGGTTGTTGAACATCTGAATCATCTTGTTAATATGATGGTGAACTTCTTTAGAAGGAATCACATGACACAAAATGAAATTGTTTCTTCTATTTCTGAATCAACTCCATCTTGCTCAAACAAGTAATGTCCAAAAGTTCCATCTCACAAGTTAAGTGTATATCATTTTTAATAATACCAAGCAAGTCAATAGTAACAAACTAGTGAGTAATTAAAGAAATAAGACACAAATTCTTGTTAAATGATAAAACAATATTTTGCCTAGCTGACTAAACACCCAAATTAACATGTACTTTACGTACCATGCATCAAATAAAGAATAATTAAGCTTTATTACATGTACAAGTTATAACCTTCCTCTTTGAATCATTAAAAGCAAGAAAATGTTTTATATAAGCCCATTTAAGTTCTTTAAAAAAACTTCCTTTAGATTGACTTGGATGATACACAAACTTATTAAAGGACATTGATTTTTAAACTTCTAAAGATTTAAATCACCATACTCTACAATAGATTCATTATATTCGGTAGAATTAGCACACTCATCAATTATAAACCCTAAGGTCAAATTGAATTCAATGATATTTTTTAAAATTCTTTACCCAGTAATTAATATTACACAATATTAGGACAACTTCAAGTGAAATTACCATATTTATCAAATTTAAAATCACCATAAAACTTCCTAATCAATTCAATAAAAGACCAAATATTTAATTTGCACAAATTGTTTCCAACTCATACCATCAATTAAAGTAGTAAAATTTTCCTTGATATTCAATTCATTTAAAGAAGGGTAAAGCATATGCTTACATGAATTAATTTGTTGGGCTTTAACAGTAGCATGCTTTTGTTTCCTCTCTTTAGAATTGAAGGTGTCCACGAACATCAAACTAAAATGGTGCCGAAATAGACGTATCCATAGCTATCTGAGTGTGCTTCTAATTAGCACTAGTGGTCAGCACAATCTTTGAAAGATTTTTGTCAAGTAGATTCACTATAGATTAAGCGTTTGCCACCATTTTATTATTAACCATTTTTCTCCCTATTGCTATAACATTTGTGAACAAATAAACCAATTGTAGTTAACAACTAGAGCAATCAATTAACAACTAAAACAATCATCCTTAAAAGTGATAACAACAAATAATGAACTACTAAGAAAAATGAAAGCAACTAATATTAACCAAGAAAAATAAAAAAACTAAAATGGAAATATAAAAACTAAAAACAATAAAAACAAATACATAAGACAAAATGAAAAATAGAGAAATAATCCAATTGGAAAAACTGATGAATGGGTGAAAGAATTCACTGGATAAAATTAATCAAAGCAGCAAAATCAGTGACTAAAATAGGACCAATGATCGACTACCAAAAAAAAAAGAACAAGTTAAAGAAGAGAACGAGTAAGAAAAATTGATGGAGAAATAGCAACTAGGTGAATAGGATAGCATAATCAATTTGAGAGCAGATAGCAAGGAAGGCTAACAGTTAGGAAGTGTCTATTACAAAGAGAACAAAAATGTTAGGGTCTTTATATTTGTTGTTTTAGTTAAAATGAAATATAGAAAGCCATGAAAATTTGCTAATATTTTATTTTAAAAATTCTCGTTAGTTCATTAAAACAAAATAGTCTACTAATATTTATAAGGCATAATCTCACCTCATTCATTTCAGCATTCAGGAATTTAAATAACTGTTATCCTAAACCTAAATTATATAATTCGTGATCTCGCTTTATGAACTTTTGTAGTCTAGAACTTAAAAGTTTGCTATCCTAAAATTTATATAAGGTGTGATCTCACCTTATAAACTTTAGCCGTCTACCTAAAAGGCCAAATTTCTTACTTAAACCAACAAAACAACTACACAAAATCAAGCAAATGATACTTATAAATAATTAAAACAAAACCAATGAAAATTTTCATAATTAGATTGCCTTCTAAAGAGCGTTATTGTTTAAGGTTGTTACACTTGAAGGTGCTATTTTCTTTATTTTTAATCTTAAAAGTATTAGGGAAGTGCCAAATTAATATCCATCAAATCTGAGACTATCATATCCTCATAAAATGATTTCAATTTATGTCCATTCATCTTAAAGATCTTTCTAGTATCTAAACTCTTTATTTCGATTGCATCATAAAAATACTTTAATGAAAATGAAAGGATTAATATATTGAGAACGTAACTTACTTGGCATAAGCTTTAATTGAGAATTATACAATAACACCCTTTCCAACCTTAAATTGCTTCCTCAAAATCATATTATTGTGGAACATTTCGGTTTTCTCTTTATAAATTCTCGAATTCTTATAAGCGACCAACCTAAGTTCTTCTAATTCTTGTAATTGTAATTTTCTTGCCTTCCTAGCTTTGTTTAAGTCTATGTTGTAACATCGCATTGCCCAATAAGCTCTATGTTCGATCTCAAGAGTGAAATGGGAAGATTTATCAAAAACCAATCGATAAGGAGACATTCCTATCAGTGTTGCATAATCACTTCTCTATTTGATAAGGTAAGCCCAAAAACTAATTGATAAAGTAAGCATAAAGATTATTGTCTAGATGTAAGCTCTAATCCTTTCTTTTTGGATTCATCATCTTTTCCATAATGGATTTCACTTACCTATTCAATACTTATACTTGTCCATTCATTTCTAAATGATATACAATTGCAATTCCATGGTACACTCCATATTTTTTAAACAACTTTTCCACTACTAAGTTGCAAAAATGACTCCTTTGATCATTAATAATAGCTCGTAAAGCTTTGATTATATTAAAATTTTAAGAATTTATAAAGCCTATAATAGTTGTAAAATTGCCAATCTTGGTGGCTTTTGTTTCCACCCACTTTGAAACATAATCAACTATCAAAAGTATGTAAGAAAAGCTATAAGATAAAGGAAAATGGTTCATAAAATCAATGTCCCATACATTAAAAATCTCAACTATAAGAGTGAGGGTTTGAGGCATTTCATTTTTATAAGATAATGTACACATCTTTTGGCATCTTTTCAAACTTCTACAAAATAATTAAACATTTTAAAACAAAGTTTCATAATACAAATAACTCTATGAAACCTTTCTAGTAATATGTTTATAACTAAAATGTCCTCTATATGCATAATTGTGATAAAAAGTAAAGACAAAATGTATTCACTCTTTGGCATACATCTAATAACTTAATTAGAGCAAAATTTCATAAATATGGTTCATCCAAGACATAATATTTTTCCTTAATCATTTTGTTTTCCTTCCTAGACTTACTAATATAGTTAGATATAGTTCTAGTAACTAAATAATGAACAAGGTTTATGTACCAAGGAATTGTCCCTTTCATTTGGAGCAACTGCTCGCCAATAAAAGTTTCAAAAATAGGCAAAATATCTTCATCCTTTACCAACCTACTCCTTTTTGATCTCTTATTGCCAAATCAAATTCTTGAAGTAGCAAAATACAATGTATGAACCTCAGTTTAGTCTTCTTCTTTTGCAAAAGTTGTTTAAATACTGTATAGTTATACTAGAATTTAGATCCAAGCAAATAATATGTAAATTTATCTAAAGGAAAAATAATTGCTAAAAGTTTCTGCTCAATTGTAGAGTAATTACACTGTGCATCATCTAATGTATTTGAGATATAATAAATGTCATGACTTTGTATTTAAATCCTTTATCCTAAACAGGCTCCCATTGTATAGTTGCTAGCATCATATATGATCTCGAATGGTAGATTCCAATTTAGTGGTTGAATAACATGTGCACTTTTTAACAATGCATTAAGCTTATCAAAATCTTCTTGACTTTCTTTCATAACTTCAAATGGAATATCTTTTTATAGTAACTTTGATAATGGTATAACAATCTTTGAAAAGACTTTAACAAACATATGATAAGATCTCATATGTCCAAGAAAATATCAAACTTTCCTAAAATTTGTAAGATAGTCTAAGTTTATAATTGAATTAAAGTTTACTTTATCAACTTTTATAAGTTTAGAATTAAATCAACTTTTATGCATACCCTTAGATGAAATCACATATCCTAAAATGATGCTTTACTGGAAAGCGAGATTTTTATAGTTCAACACCAAATTTGTTTTGATGCATATTTTGAGAATCTTAAATAAATGATTTAATCAATAATGAAATTAATTTATTTTAATGCATCTTTTGAGAACCTTAAATAAATGATTTAAGCAATAATCAAATGAATCTCCATAAACAATGAAATCATCCATGAATACTTCAACATAATTCTCAATATACTTGGAAAAAATTCATCATACACCTTTGAAATATATATGGAGCATTACAAAAATTGAAGGGTATTCACTTGAAGGTATTTGTTCTAAAAGGGCATATAAATATAGTCTTTTCTTGATCTTCTTAAGCAACTATTATCTATTAGTACCCTAAAAAATCATTTAAAAAGCAAAAACATGATTATCAACAAGTCTTTTTAACATTTGTTTTACAAAGGGTAATGGGAAATGATCGTTTCTAGTATCCAAGTTAAGCTTCCTAAAATTTATACACATTTGCCACTCATTTTGTACCCTCACTGGCACCAATTCATCTTCTTGATTTCTTATCATAATGAACCTAGTTTCCTTTGGTAGAATAGAAACTGAGCTCACCCACTTACTATTCAAAATCAGATAAATTATATTTACATCCAAAAGCTTTAAAATGTCTTTTATTACCATCTCTTTCATTAATGGATTGAATCTCCTTTATGATTCCCTTATTGGCTTAATTTTTTCCTCTAATCACTGGATTTAAGCCTTTTATATCAACTAAAGTCCAACCAATTGTAGTTTTGTACTCCTTTAAAAGTGTTGCTAACCTTTCTTCATTCTCTTTAATCAACCATTTTGAGATCGCAAGTAATGACTCTCTTTCACCCAAATAGACATATTTTAGGCGATTATCAAGTAAGATTTTCAGTTTTAGTTGTAGATCTTGCAAAATATAAAACAACATTTTCTTGTGAGTTATAGTAATTTAAGCATTTAAAGATTTTAAATATGTTAGCATTGTTGATAATAATTTTGCAACTTTGCAAGTTTCATCAACTTGCTCATTAACTTCAAATTTAACATTAAAATTTGGCTTAATGTTGAAATTTTCTTCTTAAATAATATTTTGCATAATTGAATCAAAAATTTCCATAAATAGAGTGAGAATTGTTACGTTACTTAATTGTTTTAAAACTATTAAATTTCACTAAATCTTCATTAAAATAAATAGAAAGGGTAACCTCATCTATATCAATTTTTGTTTTAGTCATCTTTGTGAGCGATCTTCCCTATAAAATTTAAGGTGAATGTTATACAATATCTCTATTCATTTTCAATATGTAAACCACTAGAAATACCAAATTGTTAACTTGAACTAAAACATCCTCTACAACACCAATAGAACGTAGATAAGAATGATCATATAGCTAAATAGTCACATTAGTGTTTGGTAAATAATTCATATTTAAAGCTTTGTAAATTAATATTTAAACCTTTGTAAATTAAGTAAAGCATGACATTAATAGATGCACCTAAATCTAGCATGACACGCTTAGTTTCCTTATTAACAGTGACATAGGAAAGTGTAAATGTATCTAGATTTTTGAAAGTTAACTTTTAAAATTTTTTGTATATTTTGAAATTTGCTTGATGGATTCTAGTAAGAGTATTTTAATTTCCACCTTTCTAAAGGTCTCTAAGATCTCTTTTTCATATTCCTCTTTTTTTGATTTAACCAATGTGTAAGCAAAGTGAGATACTTGTGCATTAGATGGTATAAGAAAAGAACAATTATAGTTTACCTTTATTGTATCTCAAGTTGGAGATTCATATTTGTTCTCTCCTTTTTATGCCTTTTCACCTCTATTGCCAAAGAACGACCATATTGAATTTTTGTTTTGTATCTCAATATTATTACACTTATTCACCACTATTTTTGAAAGTAATTTTCTTCATGCTTACGCTTAGAAGAGTTGGAAAATTTGGTGATTCGATTTCCTAAATAGTAAATGTTTACCCTTGTTTCCTATTAAAATTGTTGAGTATTATTAGTAAGGTCTAAAAATTTTGACAAACTTGAATTTAAGGGTTGAGATTAAATATGTGTAGGTGTTTAAGATTGACTACTAAATTTTTAAGGTTGCTATCTTTATGGCCCTCTTTGATTTCCATAGCTAAAATCTAGGTGATCTCTCTATCTCAGATTGTAATGACTTAAATAAGGTTTATATTTCCATTAAGATTAATTAAGAAATATCCCTATTACATTAGCTTCCGCTACAGCAAAAAGTGGTTTAGGCAACACTAAATTTGTAACCTTTTAAAAAATGATGCTTAAAAATAATATAACACTAATAGTTTTTAAAGCGTTTCCTGTGCTAATATTAATAGGCAACGTTAATAGAAGTTTGTTGCCATATATTTAAAAAAGAAACAAAATTAAAGTAAAATTGTTATAAAATTTTATATAAGCAACAATTAAATCTGTTACAACTTTAAACAATAATTAAGGGTTATAATAATTAGCATCAAACTCAGACCCAGTTACACTGAAGTCCTACCTGAGCCCAAGCACAATTGAGTATAACCAAACTTGATTAAATATATAATTTAATTTTTAAAATAAAAATTAAATTTTGGATTAGGTTGAACCAGACAATCCAAGCTCGACCTAAAACCTAAAAATATTTAAAAACTAAACATAGCTTAAAATCAAGTTAATTCGGATCGAATCAAGCTAAATCAAACCGAAATGGGTACTTTTGTCATAAGTAATAACAATTGAAGTATATTTTTATATTTTATATATATTATATTATATTATATTTATTTATTTTACTTTTATAATATTGGGAAAAAATATATATTATATACGAAGAGAATAGATACAAAGGTGCCATTAGACTTTTCACTTTCATCTGATATAATATGATCGTGCCAATCCTTTAGGACTTTTCACCTTCCCTCTGCTCTTCATACAAAGCTGTGGATGCCTAAAAAAATTGGTGTTGGTTTAGCATTTAGATGTTATAGTGTTCAGGTGTAGCTAGTGTTGTAGCGTTCAGGTGTTGGTGTTCCCTTCATTAACATCAGGTGCTGCTGGTGCTTCGTTCACGTGAGGTGCTGCTAGTTTCATATCGTTCACGTACAGGTGTTGCACTGGTGGTTGGTTATTGTCCTTCATGTCAGGTACGTTGGTTGTTGGTTTCAAATATTTCATGTGTTTGTGCTGCCCTGCTTGGATAACGTCGTTCACGTACATGTTTGGTGTCTTCTTTGAACCTCATGCACTTGTCAATCTCGTTTGAACTTCTAAAGTTAGCTCTGGCTACTTGGGATTTTACTGAAATGATATAAGTTGGACAGGTGAATTTTATATCCTCAAACAGTCAAACTGCACCAATGGATTACACGAGTCATTTTTACTAACATCTAATGGCTTTGTAGTTCATTGTCTTCTTTGAACCTCATGCACATGTCTTCTCTGATAATCCTATTTTTTGAAGTAATTAAGTTATGGTCTAAACCATTATTTTGCTTAAGAGATGTAAACACATATATGAGGATTTTATTGAGATCTTGGTGGAAACTAAATCAGTAGAAATAAATTAAGTTGCATAAAGAGTTACAACTTGATAGCAATGTATGGTTGCTCTGATGAAATCCTTAAGACTTTGTATCAGCAAAAATAAATGTATGGTTTCGTTGATGAAATAAATTAAATAAACAAAAATAACTTATTTTCACATCTCTAATTATTTAGATATGTTCTTGAATTCTCTGAAATCCTTAGGGCCTTGTAGCTACAAATTTTATTTTTATATTTTTAATAAATTGTATATGTAATTTTTCTTGGTTGTTAACATATTCCATATTGTATATATTACTTTGATGAACAGTTACCTATCAATGGATAAGAGAGATAGACATTGGATGACTTTTCCCAGATATAGTGATGAATATATGAGTGTAGTTGATCGTTTTCTTGAAAAGGCTTTTTCTAAGTTGGCTAACGGAAATGAAATTTCTTATCTATGCAAGAAGTGTTGCAATTATTATTAGTATATAAGAAATATTGTATATGATCTTTTGATTTTTGATGAATTTGCTCCATGATAAGATGGTTGGGAATTGAATGAGAAAGGATCAACTAATACAAATATGCATATGAATGATGAGAATGAATTTGATAGAAGGTCTATGCATGATAATATAGATGGATTACTACTTGACACATTTAGAGACATAGATGAATGTCCCAATAGTTGTGAAGAAGTTAGTAATGGTCTAAATGCTGATGCTAAGAAGTTTTTTAAGTTGGAAGAGGAAGGAAAACAAGAATTATATCCTGGTTGTCAAAGTTTTTCTAGAGTTACTTTCACAATTCGACTGTATCTTTTTAAGTGTACCTATGGAATTAGTAATGCAGCTTATACTGATCTCATGGGGATACTTAAAGAGACCTTTCTAAATACAAAGATTCCTGAATCTTTTAATGCGACAAAGAAACTTGTGAAGGTTAGGACTTCATTATGAAAAGATAAATGCATGTCCCAATGATTGTGTTTTATATTGGGGAAATGATGAGAAAGCAACCAGCTGCAGAGTGTGTGGTGTATCTAGGTGGAAAAAAAGTTGTAATAGTGAAGATAACAGAGATCAGGTGAGGCAAATTCCAGTCAAGGTGTTTAGATATTTTCCATTAAAATCAAGATTGCAACGTCTATACATGTGTCCAGAAGTAGCTGAATTCATGAAATGGCATGATAAGGAGCATCTTAAAGATGGTAATTTAAGAAATTCGCATCCTGAAGATGGTGAAGCTTGGAAAGACTTTGACTCATTGTATCCTAATTTTGCACGAGATCCTCGTAATGTCAGATTAGCTCTTTCCACTGATGGATTTAATCCTTTTTGCACAATGAGTGTTTCATATAGTACATGGCCCACACTTTTAGTAAACTATAACTTAGCACTATAGAGATGTCTAAAATCAAAAAATTGATATCGTCTTCAATTATACCTAGCCCGACTTCTCCTGGAAAGGATATTGATGTTTTTTTACAACCTTTGATTAAAGAGGTGACAAAGTTGTGGGAGTTTGGGATAGAGACATATGATTCTTCAACTAATGAATCATTTAAGATGCGTGCAGATTTGTTATGTACAATTAGTGACTTTCTAGGATATGCAATGTTGTCTGGATGGGGTACAAAGGGAAAGGTAGCATGCCCTAATTGTCATTATGAAACTTGCTCTTAATATTTAAAGCATATTGAAAGACTTGTTATCTCAATCATCAGAGATTTTTGGATCAAAATCATCATTGGAGGTGCAATAGGAGATCATTCAATGGTGATATAGAGTTAAGAGAACCAACAATTTCTCTGTCAGGGTTTGATGTATTTGAGCTTATTAATGAGTATCTTAATGTGTTTAGGAAGGCAAATAAACAAAAAACAACAAGTGATAATCCTTGGAGAAAGAGGTGTATATTTTTTAAATTACCTTATTGGAAGCATAATGGGTGCCGACGTAATCTTGATGTGATGCACATTGAGGAAAAATGCATATGATAGTATTCTAGGAACTTTGTTGGAGATTTTGGATAAGTCAAAAGATCATCTTAATGTAAGGTTTGATTGGAAAGAAATGGGGATTATAAAAGATTTATAGCCAATCTAAGTAGATGACTCTTATGTGTAACTAGCTCGGACTTGCTTTTACATGACCCCAGAGGAGAAAGAAAAATTTTGTTCAGTTTTGAAGAATATAAAACTACCACAAGGTTATGCATCAAATATTGCATGATGTGTTGATGTTAGTAAGAAAAAAAATATCAAGATATAAAAGTCATGATGTTAGGAAAACACTACCAAAAAAAGTTGTAGTTGTTTTGAGTAGATTAGGTGCTTTTTTCAAAGGGGTATGCAGTAAATTAATTAAGCTAGTGGATCTTGAGCATCTGGAGAAGGAAACTGTGGAAGTACTATGTCAATTTGAAACAATCTTTCTACCTTGTTTCTTTGACATCATGGTTCATTTACCTATTCATTTACCAAATCAAATCAAATATATTGGACCAGTGCATTGCCACTCTATGTACTTTGTTGAGAGGTATTTGGGTAGGTTAAAAAGATTTGTTCATAATAAAAGCCAACTAGAAGGGTCTATTGTCGAAGGATACATAACTGAAGAATGTGCAAATTTTTGTTCTATTTATATCCGTCATGAGGTAAGAAAAAAATATAACAGACATATGGAACACAGTGACAATATAAATCTTTTTAATGTATCTTCTTCATTTTTTCCCAAAAATTGGGCATCCTATTGGAGGGAAAGGGCGAAGGAAAAGCAAAGTTGTAAGTTTAGTGTTAAACACATTACATTAAGCTCGTCGATACATTTTATTTAATTCAAATGACAAAAATATTAGGAAGTACATTAGGTAATCTACACATACATTATTTATCCATCTTAAGATACATTTTTTTAATTCCCATCATATTAATTGGCATATTTCGTTTTTTTAAGGAGCATCAAAAATTGAAAGAGACAAGCACTAAAAGAAGTCGACGGGCAAGGGCATAAGATCATTCCAATGAGTTTCCTCAATGGTTTCAAGATAAGGTGATATCTTATAATGATAACCTCAGTCATATTCGTTGGTTGTCCAAAGGCCCTAACAATATGGAAAAGAAATATTCAGGTTATGTTATTAATGGATACAAGTTTATGACTGAAAAATGGGATGCCAGGTGTAAGGATCAAAATAGTGGAGTCTCTTTAACAATATTAACTCTGAGTTTTCCAAGTTCTAACGATCAAAATCCAACACTTGGAAATGTGACATACTATAGAGCAAAAGAGGAAATTATTGAAGTGGATTATTGGGGGCAGTTCAGTATAGTGTTGTTTAAATGTTGTTGGTATCAAGAGGAGAAAGATGATTATGAGCTTACTCTATTAAACTTCAAAAAGTTATATTATATGGATGATTGTTTTGTATTGGGAAGCAAAGTTCATAAAGTGTTTTATATAGCTCATTGTTTGGAGGAATGTTGTCATTATTTGGAGAAGAAGGTACTTAAGTATCTATTTGATGTACCTTTGGATGATAATGAAAATGTTGAAGAAACATATTGGGGAGAACCAAATAACTATGTCAATGATTTCTTTCGAAATAATAGTGACATAGACCTTAATTGGTCTAGAGAAGATTTACATGTAGACACTGTGGACATACCTCCAAACACCTTAAATATATAAACAAGAAACGATGATGATGAAGATGATATAGACTTTGATGACACTGATTGGGATTGGATGACTACTGATCAATAATCTTGTATAGAAGGTCCTTATTTATTTTTCTTTCTCTATTAAAAAGGTAATTTTTGTTACTATATGTTTAAACATATACTTAACTAATCTAATTATTTATATGGTTGTTAACAACAATATTCTTTATTATTATAGGTTTTTACAATGAAAAAAGGGAAGAAGCAAACATGTGAAACCAAATTTGATGCACCAGGGTCTATGGCTAATTTTGTAAGAAAGAAGAAAAAGAAGACTCATGCTTATTAAGTAAAAGATTCATCTGATCTGTCACATACAGAGGAAGAGCATTTGGAAAATAGTGAAGAGCAATGCGAATTTATTAAAGAAAAGGTGCATGTTTTCTCATTTGCTTTAGTAATATATATGTGATTATTCTACTGGTAAATTTGCTTTGCATATAGTTGCCATATATATATGTGATTATCCTACTGTTAAATTTATTTTTCTTTCCACCGATTTTCATTGTGACAAATTTTAATAGAAAGGAAAGAACTAATCGTGTAAGAAGAATGGTAGATCGCAACCTTTATGTCCTTCAGGTAGTATTGGCAGACTACAACCTTTATATCCTTTAGGTAGTATTACTAACTTTTTAAGGTGGAAAGAACAAAAGAAACTTGTTGAAGAACAACCACAAATGGAACAAGTAAGTGGAAGGGATGAAATACATGAAAATATAGTAGAAGCCGAAGCACGGAAAGCGATTGTTGAAGAAGAATCTACTTTTTTAAGGTGGAAAGAATTAATAAATAAAATGATGGAACAAAAATCTAAACAATATAAAGATGTAGTAGAAAGAAATGGATATGATATAAACATGGATATGGCGGAAATTGCTACTACTTAATGTAAAGGTAATCATATATTTTACTATTTGTAAAATAATTTCTCTTTTTATACTAATTTGTGAAGAAAAAGGGAAGAGGTCCAACTTTGCTTAAGAATGTTCATGCGAGATTCCTGGAACAATGCAAACCAATTTTTTTCAATGCTCTTAATCAGGCATTTGGTCCAAATGAGAAGACGTTGAATGAATTCACACTTTTTTTGGGTACTGTAGCTCATAAACAAAATCTTGCACCTCTAAATCATGTTAAATGGCAACAGATTCCCAAAGAACCTATTTGGGAATATGTTAATGTAAGAAATCATTATCTTATTGCTCCTTTCAATTTTAGTTTATGACATTTAAATGAGTATTTATTAAATTGCATAAGAGATATATTCTACCATTAGAAGGTAAAGAATGGACTTTGAAAACTGTTGGAGATGTATGGATAATTTACAAGTGTAGAGTGAAGCAAAAGCATTTCAAGTAGTATATGATAGATGCAGAAAGAATGGCCATGATCGTCCTAACTATATACGCAAAGAAGTCTTAGAGGATCTCATTTCTTTTTGGAACCACCCATATGTAAAGGTATGATAATTATTATTACTTTTTACAGATTAGTTACATGATATCTAACTAATACAATGATTTAATGTGTAGAGAATTGCTGAAGCAAACACTCAAAATAGAAAACAAAAAACTGAAATGCACACAATTAGTCCTAAGAGATTTGCAAGTATTTATGCTAAGTTGGTAAGTTCTCCAATGAGTTATAATCTATTAAGAAATTGTTTTAATTTTCTAAATTATTTATAAATTGTAATTAACAATTGTTATGTGGATAGCAAAAAGAAAAAGAAGATAAAACTCCACTCTCTGATGTTAAAAAGTATATTGCAACTTATAAAAGAAAGCCTGGAAAAGTTTACAAGCAATCTACTGAAGCTATAAAGGAGAAAATTGTGAGTAATGCTAGTTTTGTAATAATTTTATGAATTGTTGCTACTTTTGTTGAGATGCCCAAATTTATTGCTTATTTCATATGTTTATAATTCTATTTTATTTGTTTTTTATATTATTGATTTGTTCTTCGTGTCAAAATGAGTTATTTATAGTATAATTGGAATTGTACTAGGTTCTTTTTAATCATATATGGTGCTTGCATTCATTACTATGAATACAAAATTTCTTTTATAGGTTCACATTGAAGAAGTGCAAAAGGAAAATGATAGTGAAAAGCTTGATAAAGTTGTGGCTGATTTAGGGGTGATAAGACTTGGCCATAATAAACTTTTTGGAAGGGGTGTAAAAGCATATATCATGAAAGAAAAAAAATATGGTGAGTGAAGCCTTATACAAAGTTCCTAATGAGTATTTGTAGTCCATCAAGAATGCATTAGAAGAAGAGATGAACCAAAAAGTAGAAGTTGAAAAGGAGAGAATGAGAAAGGAATTAGAAAAAGAGAAAGTTGAATGCTTGGAAATGAAAAGGCGACTAGAATAAGATAAAGTTGATAGAGAAGAAATGATGAAACAAATGTTCTCCCTCATTCAATCTCAGCATGGGCAAGCTAACACCACTGACATAGACATGCTTTGTTAACTTATTACACTTAGTCAATCAAGAAAGGAATCTTTTATTCCTCCAAATTATACATATCACACTACAAAAATTATAGACAATCCGTGACATTTTTTGATAAAACGTCGCGGATTATAGAGACTTTTGGAGAAACGTCACCAAACTTAAACGTCACCAAAAGTCTTACTTTTCCACGACGTTTTATATAAACGTCGTGAATTTTTGTAACTTTTAGCGACGTTTTTCTAATAAAAGATCACAAAAGATAAACTGCGATGCTTTATTGAAGAAAATGTTACTGTTGGCTTAAGAAGAAACACGATGTCGTATGGTTGGGGAAGGGGACGTGCGGGAATTTTTTACATAACCAAAACGACGTTGTTTTGGTTTAAACCAAACGACGTCGTTTTGGTAATGTAATATAAACCCCCGTGTCCCATTCCCCCCGACCCACCCAACCTGCATGTCATCGTTCCCCTTCTCCGCTGTGTCTTCTCCTTCCTTCGTTGCATCTTTGGCCATTGTCGTCGTCTTCTCCGGCCATTGTCGTCGACATCAAGGTATTTTCTTCCTCTCTCCAGCATCCTTCATTGCGTCATTGTTTAAGTTTTATGTTTGGCTAATCTCTAGCCTAAAACGTCTGATCACTGGAAAGTGTTTGTGAAATTGTTCCAAAGTTCATCTGCTGTCTCTTTCTTCGCAGTCACCAGCATTCTCAAACAACACTTGAAGCCCCTTACTGGCATCGACCTCTAGATCTGCTCTGCTCAGGTTTGTGCTTACCCCTTTTAAGTTCTCACGTTATTTACAATTATGTCCAGTCATTGAGTAAAATTGTTGGCTTAGGAATGAATAAATATTGTGTTATTTATCCATAAGAATTATTTACTCTTATGTCTTACAATTGGGCTCTTCCATAAGAATCAAACACTTGATTGTCAGTTTCTATGGCATATATCCATTATCTAAAAGAACACATAACTAGTAACATAAGTCTCATATTCATAGTACTTGCATTTCCATCAACTGAACAACAAATATTTTTCTTCTAGCCAGATGCCCCATTATTTTTGTTCAGTATGAATCTTCCATTATGAACTTTCGCTGTATTAACCATTAGGTGAATGAGAACACACAAAGTACACTGTAGGCATGTTAACAGATTCAGTAAAACTCAACTTGTATTTGGCAGCTGTAGCATCACTGTTTCTTGCCTTTGATGATGGTTAACTTTTCTCTTCAATTCAGTTTAGTTATTTGTGTTTCTTTGATTTTCCTTTCTTCACAGAAATTACTTTATATATGTTGCTGAACATCAAATCTTAATTTTCTACTGTTCCATTTGTTATTTATGGACTTGCTTCTGTGACAATGCATAGAAATTTAGAATTTGTAAGGGCCAGTTAAACTATGTATTCTTACCCTTACGCAGTTATTAATAGGAACACAAAATTTACAAATTTGAACACTACTAATGTACAGGTTCTAGAAGAAGCTTGATCTTTGTTAACATAAAATGAGTTGAGCCAAAGTACTTTGATTTCCTACATTGAATTTTATGCTTGTTCTTGGGAATTTCCTATGGTACCTCTTATATATGAAATTGTAAGGGAAAGCATTAATTTAACTGTCAATTACAGGTTGTTGGACAGTAAGAAGTTGAGAGGCCATTTTTTTATTTTGCTGTATGTTAAACTTTTAGAATGCTTTATATTCTAATTGATAGATTTTGAGAGGAAGAAAACTTTATGTTTCACAATGATTTCTTAAGAATTTTATAATAATGGTGATGTAGGCATAATTAGCTGTATTAGAGTACAAATTTGTACAACTACAGTATGCCGAAGGATATATTCAATTAGAAGGGTTGAGAGAGATTTCCTTTTTGACCTTTTGTTGGATGCAAATTAGTACATTGACATATTTACGTAGCCTTGGATTGCTTACAAATATAAGTGCTAGGGAGTAATATACGACCGCAAACATAGTCAGATTTATACCTAAATATCTCTATATGCTATGTAGGAAAAAAATACAAGCCCATAAAAATGATCGAGTCAACTCCTGTATATGTCATTAGAGAAGTACACCATGTCTAAAAGTAGGATATATTTTTAAGTATTTGAACTTGGAGCATACAGGTTAGATGACACGTCATACATAGCTAGGAACATTGTGTGTGTGGCTTCTCATGTTCTTATATAAACCATTTAGGTAGGAAAAGTAGCTTGGGCTCAGTCTAGAATGACCCAAATTTTATAAACTTGACCAGAGTTGATTGAGTTTTAGGTCAAAATCAGACTTCAACTTCATGACTTGCCAATCCTAAAGCTCAAAATATTTAAAGACTTAACAAGTTATGAGTTAACCCTAGTTCTACTCTTCTTCTTTCACCTTAAGCATGAGTCATCAACCACCTATGTTTCTCCTGATTTCCTCTAGTTCTCCTTCTTCCTTCCTCTTCCATCAAATTATAAAAAAATAGCCTCTCAAGCTTCAATATATCTTTGAAGCTACTTTATGGGTTTTTATATTGTGTTGTGATTGTTGTCCAAAAAAATATATAACTCGATTATGTTGTATCGTTAAGTTTTTACTTGTAATAAAATGGAGGCTAGCTTTCAAGATTGAATAACAATCTTCCCAAACTATGTTCTCTATGGAATAATCGTGACTTGACAAAATATAAAAATCTTCCTTGCAAAATTTATTGATAACTTAAGCTTTTACATGATATGATGTCATGTACTCATCAACTTTTTGGTATGGCTTTTGTCTTCTGTAAGATATATTTTGTTGTGACTATTACAATAGTTATTGAGATTTATTTGTGACTATTATGGATTTGGCAATAGATATTATGGAAGGATCAATAGCAACGACATAAAAGGATTCTTAGGTTATGATAGGTTAGGTTAGATTAGGTTGAATAAGGTTGGATCAGGCAATTCGATCTTCAAGCAAGTTTTGAATTGCTCGAAGTCCAATCAGGTTTGGATTGAGTGACATTAGCCAAGACTAATTAAGTTTTAAGCTGGACTCCAATCATTTGTAAAAGGTTTTAGTTGGGTCCGAAGTAACCTCAAGTCTGGCTTAGCCCAACTTGTCATTAACTTATATTTAGGTTATAGTACAACACCAAAGGTTTGGACATATTTGTACTTATCTTTCTTTGTATATCAAGCTTAGAAAAAAAGGAGAGGGAGGAGGAGAAAAATGAAGAGGGGGGAGATGTCAAAGAGAGGAATGGGCAGATATTAGAGAAAAACGTCTATAAAGAAAGACTAGGAAATAAAGAAAGTGGTCTATAGGAAAGCTTAGTTTGCTACAACTTTCTGTAAATATAAACAAAAGACAATATATAAGCAAAAGGGAAAGACGAAAAAAAGCTAAAGAAATAGAACTTTTGAAAGGAAAGAAATAAAAGAGAAAAGAGCAGTAAAAAGAAATCATAAGAAGAGTAAAGGGAGAGTCTATCTTTCTAACCCTTAATTAAGCAAACATGATATAAATGATAAGGTTATTTTAATATTTTTTATAAGGGAAGAAATTAACTACTAGCTAACAATTGAATATAATTCTAGACATGCATAAAGATATATAAATCACATGCATCGAATAAGCATTTAATAAGTCAACTAATAGATTAAGTTATTGGATTGAATAAGTAATGGATTAAGTTATTGGATTGAATAAGGTCGACAAAGAGATTCAAAATCAAGTCACATAGCAAACAAAGGTCTCGAATGATTTTTATTATTTTTGTTTATTATGCTGAACAAAATCTTTGTGTCAATATTAACAGGAATCCTTCACAGATATATAGGGAACATGTTAAGAAAAATACCACCCCATTCCACTTTCATGTTTGTTGTGAATATTAGATACTTGAACAATTCAGAATCTAAATTAGTGATTTCATTAGGAAGGAAATGAACCACAGAAAAAAAATTTCTATTATGCATATTTGACAAATGATCCTAAGCAACACCAGTATCTTCCATTTAGCTACTCGAACATGTAAAGCCATAAAGGCCATACCTTCATAACTTCTGCTGCTTCTTTTTCTCACATATCCAACTGGTGCGCCTGCATCTGAAATTAAAGGTAGTAATATTAGAACAGGAAGGTTCAGTGCCTACCAATTAAAAGCAGATTGGAGGGGGGAATTAATAAGCATTTCTTACATCCTTTCTCCACTTTGTAGGGTTAGGGCGTGGCAGCTTCTCTTCCATTGGTTGTTATTAAACTAATTAAGCGCAAATTGTTTACTAACCATGCGATAATCTTTGATTAACACAACAAATTAATAGGATAGATGTAATGCTCCTTTAACTTATCTGTTGCAACATATTGTATTGTTTCTCTTGGGTTAGCCAGCTCACAGTTCTAGGATTCATACTGCCATTTGTGTTTCATTTCATGCTTTTTATTACAAAAGTATCCCATTAGTCCCATAGATCATAGCACAATATGGGTTCATGAGTCTCTTTTAAGAAAAAAAACAAAACAAAACAAAAGGTAGATTGTGGGCATTCTTATGGTCTCCTACGCAATTTAAAAGATCTTTTGTTAATTACTCAGTTGAATCCAGCAGGAAGTCTTTTCTTCCTTGGCACAACTGAATAGACAGCAAGGAGAAATAATCTTCAACTGAAAATCTAAGATGGTTTTTCTTGCAATTTACACCTAGGCTGCAGAAAATGAATGAAACAAGCCGAGAGAGGAGCATAACATGTATAATTAGGGATTTGAATGGACTTTGTAGAGTTTATTTATAAGGATAAGCCTGCTTGGCCTATGTTGATGTATCTATGATAACGAGGGAGGTGAATTGGGCATATTAGAACAGGAAGGTTCAGTGCCTATTAATTTGTTGGTTGCTACTTGTTACTAGTATTAATCCATGTTTCAGTTAAATGAATATGAATAGGATACAGTTAGTGCTTTGCAAACATCAAACAACTTAGTATCATCATTAACTTTGTTAATGGATAATTTTTATGCTTTGCAAACACTAAGCAACTTAGTATGACCATTATCTTTGTTGATAGATAATTTTTAGTGCTTTGCAAAGGCTAAGCAACTTAGTATCACTATTAATTTTGTAGCATATTGTATATTTACGATGAATTGCCAAATATAACATGCATATTGTTAATTTGTAAAATGCACCCTAATATAAAATGCACACTGTTAATTTACAAAATGCAGCCTGATAATGTATCATTTTGAATTGAAGTAGGGCATCATTACAGATCAACCATATAACATGTCGTCTGCTAGAATACTTCTCTCATATCACTTTATTTAAGTTGATTATAGTTACTAGATGGAATCTATTCCAATAGGTATTTCGAAGCTTTGCAGTTGATAACTTGATCTACCCATACTAATAAAATACTCTTTGATAAATTTTTGACAATTTCATGCAATTCTTTTTATTTATTCTAGACCGCACCTTTATGGATTGCTAGCCCATACTAATATGTTGTTAAAATGAAATTCTATAATCAATTAACATTATCTTTGAAATCTAATGTCAAATTGAATGCAAGTGATTGATATAGGACCTGGTCTACCCAAGAAGAAGAATAAGGCTGCACCAAGCAGCTTAGTGCTGACAAAACTGCAGGCACGATACCGTCAGCTCCTTGGAAGTGTAGCTAATGAGCCATCTGCTCGTACACAGCCACAAGATCACACTCCAGCACCTTGTGAGGCTACTCCAACACCAAGAGATGTCACAGTTGCACCTATTGCACATCCTAGAGACACGTATC
>JANIIA010000008.1:31822340-31837914 GCA_027478495.1 Erythroxylum alaternifolium
CAGCGATCAATCAGCAGTTGACCAATCAAGTATGTGACGACTCTTTGTGCGCAGAAGTGTACAGGCTACGTAGGAACTTGAGGGATCTTGGGATTTCAAATTTACATCCTCTAAGATTCTTGAAATGGGGTCTTAAAAGTTTAGGATTAGTCCAACTAAACTGAGATACTTAATATAATTAAAAAAAAACTGCCTAATGCTTTAGCGTGCATAAAGAATTAATTGTTTTCGTATTCAACGACAGCTGCATGTGGAAACTAAAATTCAACAGTCATTTCCGAATCCCCAGTGACTTAAAAAAGTAATTAACTTCTTCTTAATTACGTAAATTAATTTGTGACTTCCATGAACAGCTGCCATCAGAACGGAATCACACCACTTGAAGTCTCGGTCTCGGTCTCTGATAATTATCAACCAAAAGCAAATGAATAATGAATGATATTAACGTGAGATTCGTGCCCTTTCTTTTTACTTTCCGTCTCCTTAAAGTTGAAGACACCCCGTGTAGCTTGCCAGCAATACCTGTAAAGGCCTAAAGTAAACCTAGCCCCGGGACCAGAATGATGTATATCGAGGTTAATGAGTCCAGCTCGATCTAATAATATGTATATTGCGGTTACAATTACAATAATAGATTTGAACTTTCAGTCGTACTATGTAATTTAAAACCGTGTAATTATCAGAACAACTACATGTGCTTGTGCTTGATTAAGTAAAATGGAAATGCAAAGAGCTAACAAACTCGTTCTTGTGAGTTGTGAAGGTTGATTCATGGCATAACGCGTCAGATAACACTAGTGTCTACCCTCCCTTTACTGATTAACTTCAGGTTTCAACCCAAATTTATATGTGAATCATACAAAATTAAGAGAATAATAAATTGAATACATATATAACCATTAATCTAACATTATCCTTCAAACAAGTTTAAGCTACGAGGTTAAGATAATGAAATTAAAAGACATAAGAAAATTCTAGTACAAAGGGAAAGAAGGGTTTTGGTGATCATGATCAGGGGTCTGGATGTGCAGGAGACGAAGGAACCTTCTTCTACGCCTATAGAATAAGGCATAACGAAGACTGGACCAGACCAAGCGTCTGATTTTGCGAGCAGAGCGTAGTTTGATAAGGAATAACCTTTTAATTCTGACCAAAGATCTCTTCAGCCTTTGTCCAACACTCCTTTTCCTTGAGAACTGGTAGCTTCTCAAAAACAGTTGCCTCTTCTCCATCTTCATCAAGCTATCATGACCATAACTACTATTGCTGGTATTCTTGTAATAGAAGAGGTCGTCGCAATTCTCCTTCAAGGCCACGATCATTTTCTATATGTTGCTCAAGGCAAATTGGAGAAACTAAGGTAACTAGACTTAGCTCAACTCTCAGCAAGTTCTCAAGAAGAAAGGAAAGGGGAACTCAAACTTAAAGACTAGTTGAAAAGTAAACTATGGATGGAGAAGTAATTATTAAGCAGTAATATAGACATATATATGACACGAAGGAAATAGGGGAAGAATGAATGCAACAATCCTTGCCTTTTGCAAGCGATCGAGGGGATTGTATGTGTGTGTTGTGTGTAGACTTCAAGAAAGTGTTCTGTACATATCAAGAAGAGGAACTTAATTTCTTTGGTTTCTGATATGACACGCAAGCGCAGCCGTCCTGACTTGGAAGAACCCGGAGCCGACCTACTACTGTATCTACTCTTCAAAGTTCAAACTTTTCTCAAAACACTTTTAAGATCATAAACATGAATTATATAAGGATTCGTTTGGTATTACTTTTGATAATTTTTTTAATTGATATTGTTTGGATAAGATGGGTATAAAGATGAATTCCTTGAGATTAATTACAATAATAACATAAAGATAATTAGTTGGCGATTTGATGAACCACTTGAAATGAATTTGCTTTAAAGCAACTATTACTTGCGCCATATTTATGTATGTCTGCGGCGAAAGATATGGTATTGTCGTGTTATTCCATGCTGCTGACTGCTTGTTTGTAAGTATAGGTTAGAAACTTCGTACTTCACTTCCCCAAATAAGCTGCGGTTGCCAGATGTTCCAGTGCTTATCGGTAACAAATAATTGAAATCCTTATCGCTCACACAACTTTTGAGAATCCGGACATTATTAATTGTTATTCAATTTTAATTCTTCATAAAGATGTAAAGATATATCTAAAGAATTCATAATTATCATGTAATTATAATTCAAATACTAAAGTGACCATGTTAGGTCTGTAAAATATGAGAGCCAATATTGCATTCCCAGCTTCCAACTAAGCATTAAAATAGCTCTGAGCTCTACCTGCAGAACTAAGATTATCAGTCTGCAATTAGCTTCCATATGTACAGCAAACCAGGGGGAAAAAAAGAGAGGAGAAATTAGACGATTGATAAGAATTTAGGAATTCGAGAACGAAGAAAGTTCAAATAAGAAAAGTTGAAAAGGAGGAAAAATGTAACCTCGGGACAAGTCCGTCGAATGATTTCATGGTGGGATAACTTTGACCATTTTAAAATAACGATACTGATTATTCTTAAATTAGGTATTTTTACATAATTTTTAGTTTCACTTTAATTTTTATTTGATTGGAGAAGAATGGCTATTCCGTAATTCACAACCTCTAAAATAAACAAGCAATAAGCATGCCTTAATTTGCCAATAGAAATAAACAAAAATACTTTGCTTACTAGAGCAATAACAGAAAAAGAATATTTTAATATAATAAAATAATTAATAAGATAATGAAGAAGAGGTGGATTTGGCTCAAGAAAATGAAGAGGACTATTTTGAAATAATCTCCGGAAAAAAGTGAACCAAAACTTAAAAAATCAGACACCTCCAAAACTTACGAAATTCATATACCACGATGGACGATGGGAGAAGTATGAATTAAAAATTGCAATAAACAAAAACCTAAAAGAGATAAGGTTATGGATGTAACGGTAAGGGGGAAATTAAAGATAGTTAATATTATTGACAGATTAAGAGATACAAGAATTAAGTAACTTAGATATGTTAAGAAAAGACATCCAGACATTCCAGTGAGAAGATGAGAGAAGATATTACTTAGAGACTGTAAGAGAAAAAAATAGAGGCCTAAGAAGAATTGGGAGTAGGTGATCACGAGTGATGTCAATGTTGGAACTTACCGAAAATATGTCTATAATAGAAAACTCTGGCATATTAGGATTCAATTAAAGGATCCCTCCTTGTAATTATCATAAGTCTTTTAAATCTTCCCTCTTGTAGTTAGCCAATACTCGTAAATATGTCATATTTACCTCTTAGAGATTTAGTCTAGGCTTTTACTATCATAATCATTATTATTATTATTATGATGATGATGATTAATTTTCTTCTTCTTCATGTGAATCATTTGGAAGCAGCATCTCTGATAGTTAGGGGCAAAGCTGCATACTATAAGACCTCTTTTCTCTTTTCAGTGAGATTTTACTGAGAGTTATTGTTGTTGTTATAATAGTATACCATCAAAATCAATTAAGTGAAAAGATACAACTCTTCATGGTGAATGGTTTAAATGAGCAATAGATTATGTTCCCTACACCTTTAAGTCTCAATGCACAAATAAAATAATTTACTGATAGAAAAATAAACTATTTTAGAGATGGCAAAGTAAAATATCTTTCAATAAAAAATTAACAAGTTCTAAATTTGATGAAAGTGCTTATACCTACTTAATTGGCTTAGGAAATTTATAAAGATACCATTTATCGTGAATATTTTAAGCAAATATTTACCAAGATATTCAACTTTTAATATACCAAAATCTAGTTTTCATTGAGTACATTATAATAAAAATATTGAACAATCTATTTATAAAACCACAAAAAATAATGAAGATAGTCATCTCTAACATCCTAATATTCTCTTTAGTAAGTACAAATATAAAAATGAATTATATATGTTAGAAAAAGAATTTGAGCTTGATAAACAATATTTACATTAATATTTTTATCCTTTAAATGATAAGTATACAAACTAGGGTTTTTTTGTTAAACAAGAAGTGCTAGCTCCATTACAGCTTAAACCTATTTATAATAAGTTTTGGACGCTTTAGTAATTTAATTTAATTTTTAGTTAAAATTAAATCATAATTACAAATAATTCTAATTAAATACTATTATGTCCAAATAAGATTCAATATCTCATATTGATCCTTATTTATTAAGTATCTCATATTTAATCATAAAGTTTCTCAAACTTTACAACCAAGTCTAACTTGATTAAAAATATCTTTGTTATCTATAACTCCTTCTTTATATATGACATTTTAGGTTCCCAAATATCTTAGCGATGATTATAAATTATAATTATAATTAGATAAACTAAAACTCCTTTTAATTTATTTTAATTCTCTAATTAACAATTTATAATTATAGATAAATTTTAGTGTATAGCAATGCATCATGACCACCTAAATATTTAGAAATATCAAAGTAGTTTTAACTAAGTTTTCATGTATAATTTTTCATATAATTCAATCATTTCGTTATACAATGTTTCAATTAGACAGAGCCTGGAATTAATGTTTATTCTTTTATAGTCTAATCATATTAGCTCTCATCCATTAGCTATTGATTCAATTAATGACATTTGTAAACTATTTAATGTCATTCTACCTTGGCCAATGATTCCTGTATCAATATTAATCGAGAACAACAGAAAATTCTCCCTAATTACTTTAGGGTGATGAATTCTATCTTGATCACACAACTATCTCCATATAGTTCATGTTACATCCATTGACTACTGATTGAACAGCCTATGATTAGAATAGGTCACAAATTGTATCAAAACATAAAAATTACTATAGAAGATAACTTTGAAGATCTCAAGTCAAAGGATCACTTATATAATCATCACAATGAGAATTACCATAGGCATACAAGTAATGTTACAAACGAACTTTTCATGTCAGGTTAGTTAAGTGAACTTATTCTCTAACAAGCGCCCACATATTTGTCTAAGTATCTTTATACTTTAGCCTGTGAGATCGACTACTTCCTTAATAAGGAAATACATAATGTGTGCTAGTCTTTTTAAGTTCTATTAATGTCTAGTCCTAATAGAACAATGACTAGAAACAAATTAGGAATAATACATAAATGCAATATAAATCTCACAATTATAATCTCATCATAATTTCATTTGCAATGTATAATTATCCTATAGAATGTATCATATACATCTAAACATATACAAAATAAATAATTCCTTTAAATATTTTGTCATTAAATTACAACCAAAATGATTAGCTATAAGGCATAAACTAACAATCTCCTATTTACAATAAGCCAACCGTTTAAGTATCTCAAACCATGTCACCACATGATGATTATGTTATTATTGGGAGTGTGGCCTAATGATATAATTCTGCAAGATTGTCTATGGTGAGCATTTGCTTAAATCTTACAACTTTTATCTTAATTATCCTCTTTGACAAGACCTTGTTCCTTTAACATGCCCAATAGCTCAAATGTTCCACAGTACATTACTTTCTTGAACAATGCAAGGAACTATATCAAGTTTACTAAAGAACTTATTGATCTAATTAATCATTTTCATTAAATGAAAATTGTATTATAGCTTAATTAACAACTATTTCCAAATTTAAGTTTTATGTATGATTGATTATTGAAATTTAGGAATTTTTTAACTCAATACATATCATAACACTTTATTTCTATTAGATAACTAATTTTTTCTTGATAATTCCAAAAAAAGGTATAAATGTTAGTGATATTAGATTCAGGGAAGTGATTACATTTTGGGATAGTGATTCTTATACTCCTTATACTTTATGTAGTGCTTTACGTTTGAGTAAAGTTATGCTATATTTAAGTTATGTGTGGATAATTTCTCTTACACTTTTTATTGAATATATCTTTTTTTCTTGATATTGAATATCATTTATGCATGAATTAAGGGGGAGAGCTAATCACTATCTTGAATGTGTGCTTATTTCTTTGTAATATAATAATTGTTTTGTCATCATCAAAAAAGGGAGATCATTAAGCTAGTTTTAATTGATGTTTTAATGATAACAAAATATAAGTACTACTAATAAGTTTATTATTTTGATGAAAAGCAATATAAGGATAAAATGTAGCCATAACTTATTCGTGAAGATGATAAAGAAAAGCTTAAATTTGTAACCTTTAAGTTAAGAACAAAAGAAGTTCAAGGTACATCAAGTTCATTTTATATTTAGCAATGTTAAAATTGTAATATTTCTTCTTCTTCTTCTTCTTCTTCTTAACTTTTTGATATGTTTTTGAATGAAACAAAAACACATAAAACAATACTAATAAAATTTTATAGGCAAGAGTACCTATCACTCCTATAGTATAGTCTAGGTAAGTCAATTGTTGATCCCATAAATAATTATAAAGCACTAATTTACAGTAATAAACAAGATTAAAACAACTATTGACTAAACTAAATCTAAGAAAGATTTTTTGTAGAACTCTTTTAATGCCTTGACTTTTTTGACTTAATTATCAATTTTAGCTCCTTAGATTGGCAAAGATTCCCAAGTTATAACTATTCTCTCTCTTGAGCACTATAGTCCCTATTCTTAAGTTGATTTGATTAATTTTTTGATTAAAAAACCTAAGAATGCATTAATTCTTTTCATGAATTCTCATGATATATTTCACCCTAACTTAGAGAGATCATGTAGTTCTATCTATAGTAACCTATATAAGCCTCATCATTTACGTTGTGATCTAATCATAAAAATCATATCTTAATCTCAATGTATAAATTTGATTGTTAAGTCTTTAAACTCTTATTCCTTAAATCCAACACAATATAAAAACAAGAAAAAACCTCAAAGAAAATTAGAAATTTCATTATACTAAATCATCAATTCAAATCATTAAGTCCTAGGGTCTGTCCTACCGACATCTATATCCTAATTATTTCATAATAAAAATAAAATTCAGATCAAAACATAAAGAAAGCATCCTCATAGTTCTTGAATCTTTAAAGTTCTTATTGATTTTTAATGGATTTCTTGTTTCTATTCCTAAGGTTATCTTTCTTTTGATCTCCACCTGCCTTGTTATGGCTTCTAAATATTTTTCTTATTTTTAGAACTCTCTCTAGAAAACCCCTTCTCTTATTTTTACTTGTCTTCCTTTTAAACATGTGAAAGCTTATTTTTTACACTAAACACAATTCTAACATAGGACCAAGTTAAGCTCTTGTATTGCTTCACATACCTTTCTAGAATTTTTTTAATAATAAGTCACTACTAATATATGGAAGAACATGGGCCTATATTACTACTGTATTAGTAAATGTAGGTTGAACTCAATAGAGTGTCATAGGCATTTGGAGAAATATAATCCTCTTAGCTTGAACATGGCCTGAATATGGGGGCATGTTGGTAACATATTACTTGGGCAAAAATCTCTTTAAAAAAGAATAGGGAAACTTTACTGTATTATTACACATAGAGTAACACATTAGTCGATCATTGTCATGTTCTAAGTCCTTCTCTTATGGTCTACCAAATTTGCACTAAATTGACTCAATTATACTTCAAATTGATCCATTTTCCTTTAAGGGTTAAAATAAGACCATGAAAAAAATACAAATCATTTAAGTAAAAAAACTATAAAATACCTAAAATACAAGCATAATGCTCTCAAAAATAATGCCAAAATATTGTTTATTAATCACTTCTCATATTCCATCACACTTAAATAGTTTTTTTCTTTTTGTTCTTAAGCAAATCAATATCATTATCCTACCTCAAATAAGAGGCAATTCTCGAAAATAAATAAATAAATCAAGCATATCAATTAAAATTCTCCATTACTCATTCAATTGCAAAGGTCATCAAATTGTTAAGCAACTAGCTACTTGTATCAATTCGTAAATCAACTCAATTCACTTCATAATTCTTCAAACTTTGACTTAATTCGCAAAATTTAACTTCATTCATAAGAAATGTCTCAACTCTCAAATATGTTAATATATTTTATTGACTTAAAGTAAAACATTAGAAAAATATGGGAGCTTTTGGAATGTTGTTTAAAAAGGTTCCTAGCCTTTTTACCAAAGAGTAAACATCTTGTTATGAATACTCTTAGTTACTTAACTATATCACTATTATAAACGGTTACTAGCACTACTCTTTAACTTTAAACTTTTTGTTGGTATAAAGCTAGTATAGTGAAATTACTTAATGCTTAGTTATTTTCACTTTTTCTTAATATATAAATTATAACAAAAATGCTCAAAAGCAAACATATTTACTCAATGCATATATAATTTATACAAAAATTTATTGTAATGTAATTAAGTTTCCATTCTTCAAATTCATATAGCAAATTAAATTCAACTTAGTTATGAAAAGTCATGGCTTTTTTCCCAAACACTTTAAATCACAAGACAATAAAACTCATAGTGGATTATCGAAATTAGTATGTTGTCAAACTAAAAAAGTTTCCAAAAATTGCTGCCTATTAAGATATTCATAACAAAATGAATAAATATAGGAATCAAAGTCTTAAGAAGTCACTACCCTACACTTAAGTTATACATTATTCTCAGCATACTTACCATGCAATTATAATGAAAGTAAACAAAGAAAGGGAGATAAATAAAGTAAATAATGGGTACTTCCTTAATATAATATAAGAAAACAGAAGAAAGTCTTATCGAACTTTCTTCTAGATCATTTTTCTATTAAATTGCTAGCCCACATGTCATGGTATTTGAAATAATAAGAATAAAATATCATAAATACAAAATAAATGTGTCAATCCTAGAATGAGGGATCTAATAAAGGTACATGGGGGATTATCGCCTAGAAGTCAGTCACATCATCTACAGAAATCATATCAACCTAATCCCTTGGTGACAACTCACTAGTAGCTAGCTTAACCTCTTCCTAATGTTTAATCTCCTGCTCAGATGTTATAACTATAAGCTTGATTCCTCTTTGATCCACTGTCACTATAAGATCTTTAGTGTCTTCCTCGAGATTTAGTTAAGTTGGTGCTAGCTCTCTTTAAGGATTTGTATCCTACTAAGGCTTTACATATGCAAGCTTGAATAAATAGAGTAGTGGTAGGAGGAACTCGACACCTATTTGTTGTGCCAACCTCATAAATGTATCTTTGATGTAGTTTATATACAACTATATACATTGAAGCAGTACAAAGGTGCTAATAAGTGGCTTGAATTATAGGTTGGTGTTGGTGCTCTCATCTACTTCTTACCCTCGTCATGCTCACTCTGTGTAATAATGTCCTCCACTACTTATGTTGGTGTGGACTAGGAAAGATGTTGGCCCTACATATTAACTCAAAGTTTCATCATCCTTATTGCTTGCAAGATGTCCATATTAAGAGGGACAAGAATGCAAACAACTATCAACTTATACTCATCACTATATGCTCCTAATCTTCTCACCAATTGAGTGATAGTAAACCTATTATTGGTTGCACCAAAGTTTGATTGATGCAAGTAGCCTTGTATGAGTTGAATGAAATAATAAATATGTCTGAACTCAATGATGCAAGAATTAGAGAAAGAATAAGTCCCAACAAGTTACCACATATACTATCATGCCAAGTAGCATATGTATATAGTCATTGTTGGAAAGTAGAAGTTGAAAGCTTTGGATCTTATAGGTGAATAAGGTTGTATCAAGGATTAACACTCTAATAATTGGTGGTATGGACCTCTAGATAGTCCTAATTAAGTTGAATTCTACTAGCATATATGGTGTGGGTGTGGGTGTGCTCCTCAGCATAGAGTTTGATATGAACACCCACTTGATTGTAACTAAAGTGATAAAGAATGCCCCTAGTTAGAGCTAGATAACAAAATTAGGACGTCTTGTTTTGGTCTTCCTTTACTATGCATATAAACTCTAGTATAAGCTCCTAATACATAACTTCTAAAATGTGTAAGAACTTTTGCCACCTGTTAAACTTTATCATCTTTTGTACCCTATCCTCTGAGTTGAGCTCCCTCAATACTCCCTAGTTAATGTATTATAGTGGCTCAAACTTCTTTATTTGTTAGTGATTTATAAAATTCTCTTACCAGAGTGAATTGACATTTGAAATTTTCAAATATCAATTATAAATTAATTACTAATTAGCAAGAAAGAATATGATTGGATAAAAAAAATAAACACTATATCCATACTCTGTCCAATTAAAACACTGGATAACAAAAGCATTGAATTATACATAATAATCATGCATGGACAGATTAGATTAAGTCAAACCATTTTGACATTCCTAATATTTGGGTGACTATAAATTGTTTAATTAGATAATTAAAGATAAATTAAAATGAGTTTTAATTTATCTTATTCTAATTGTGAATTAGAATTATAATTTATACTTATTGTCATTATATCATAAACCTAATGGGTCACATATTAGAGAGCATCTTGTGAAAGAAAATTTTATTTTAACTAAGTTGGTCTTAATTATAAAATTAGAGAAACTTTAGGGATCAAATATGAGATATTTAATTTTATTAAAATTAAATTAATTATAATTAGAGTATGAATTTATTATAATTAAGAATTTAATTTTAATAAAAATTTTAAAACCCTGATGCAACTATGCATCAGGGAGCTAGCACTCCTGCTTCTGCTCTATGGATACCATTAGAGGTTGTACAAGTGATCAGCTCATGGCTGATCCGTCGAAAAGTTTCCAAAACATTTCAACAAGAAAAACAAATCAAGTATGATTTCTTATTTTAGATTTGTATTTTTATTTAAGTTATTTAATTATCGGGATTCGAGTGGAAATTATAAAAATCTTATTTTTCTGTTACGCCTGTGATTTGATTACTGTTGGCTTCCAACAAAACACATTCTTGGTGAATATGAACTTATCCAATGTCCAGAGCTTGATGATGTCATCCTAAGAGGTAATAATGAATGAATCATTACGTATGGGATTGTAGTCTACAAATTGGACTTCACACACATGCTCTTAAAAGGAGCGGAAAGGGTTTTGGGTGCAAGTCATGTTAGTTGTCAAAGAGCTTAACAGATCCATCGGCAATGGCAACCAAAAAGATGGAGTCCTAGCAGTGGCGAAATCAGGAATGTCTTGGAGTTGGGGTTGATTGGACAGCGATAGACTGGCGGCGAAGACTTCCGACAAATTCAAAATTAATTCAAAAAACAATTTCACAAAGCACATTTATAAATAAAGTTAACTAAAATATTCAAATTACAATTAAACCCTAACCTAACATCTAATCAAATCAATTTCCCAATTCAATATCACAAATAATTTCAATCTCACAAATCAATTCAATTCACAATTCAATTTCATAAATAAATTCAATTTTCCAATTCAATTAAACCCTAACCTAACATCTAATCAAATCAATTTCTTAATTCAATATCAAAAATCATTTCAATCTCACAAATTAATTCAATTTCAAAAATAAATTCAAATTCCCAATTCAATTAAACCCTAACCTAACATCTAATCAAATCAATTTCCTAATTCAATGTCAAAAATCATTTCATCAATTTCCCAATTCAATGTCAAAAATCATTTCAATCTCACAAATCAATTCAATTTGAAAAATAAATTTAAATTCCCAATTCAATTAAACCCTAACCTAAACCTTGACCTAACATCTAATCAAATCAATTTCCCAATTCAATATCAAAAATTATTTCAATCTCACAAATCAATTCAATTTAAAAAAAAAATTCAAATTCACAATTCAATTAAACCCTAACCTAACATCTAAATTCAATTCTCAATTCAATTAAACCCTAACCTAACATCTAATTGCATTAAACATTAACCAAAATAATTACATTAACATTTAATTAAAATAATTGCATTAACCTAAACTAAAAATAATTTTAACAAAAAAATTAACAAAGTATACCTCAAGCTCAAGGAAGCAGTTGGTTGTGAGGCTGTCGGCAGAAGAAGTGAAGAACGACGGAGACGGAAGAATGGTTTTTCTGACACGACTCGCAAGGGACCTTTTGGTTTGGTTTTGGGTTCGAAAGCAGAAAGAATGAAAGATAGACAAAGAGATTCGTGATCTGAAAGTATGGCTGTGGCTTGTTGTGTATTTGTTTCTTCAGTCTTTACTAAATTACCCTCAATGTTTGGTCTTAATTATTTCTGATTTAGATTTGTGACACTTGGAGCTTACAAACACGAGCATTGTTTGTTCCACTTTTAAAGTCGCAGAAGATCGAATTCTTCTTGGATTGAACCAAATTCAAGCACTTTAAGAGAAAAGAAAAAGTTGGCTGCATCACCTTCCCAGCTTCCCTATAATATTTAGAAAGTTACTTTTTCTTAAAAAATTCATAACATAAACAATAAGAGCATGAAGTTTGGTGTTAGCAAGGGCAGATGGAGATTCAGATGGTGGCGATTGGGGCGGCAGCACTGCCGGGAAGGCAAGGAGTCGGTCGGAGATGCGGGCGCGGGGCTGGCTGGGTGGCGGCCGGTGGTGGCAGACGGGCTGGCTGGCGGTTGCGAAAGCCGGGGCTCAAGCGGGGGCTTGTCTCTCGCTGCCTCCGCCCCTGGAGCTTTGGTCGGTGAGAATGAGATGATGAGATGTTTTGAAGTTGGTTGCCTTCGGATTTCGCAAGAGGAACTTAACCGTCTTTGTAACAAAAGCTCTTCTTTTTTTATTATGGTCAGTGCACTTAATTGGATTGCTATACTGGACCACTTAGTACACATGGTTAAGTTAAATGAACATACCAGGGTAGGACACTCGTCGCCAATTACACAATTATATTGCCTAATTGTAAACTTAATCAACACGGGACGCTTTTTTGCTTTATGCTGTTAATTGAGTTACGTAGAATTTCCAATTTGTATCCTATCGCCGTCTTCTCCCTTATTAAAAAACAAAATACGATAATCAGCTTGGAATTCCGCAACCTACTGCAATGGCAAAGGATGATGTGGCTCCAAGTTTTTGGTTTTTTGAAGTAGTGCAGTCTCTCTAACAGTAAGTAATAAATATCTCTACTCCAATTCTTTACCCACTAACTGAGTCATGTTAATCTAGCGGAAGATGCCTTGGTACAAGCTATTTTGAGTTTGGAGTCACTTTTGCTCCTTAATTTGTAACTTTTGTGTAGTGCTCAGCAAGTTCATGATACAAATAGTGTGCAACGTGAGATACGCAAAACAAATCTCATTAATTTTTAATCTCAAATCTCAGGTGAAGACGGCAAGAAAGTTCTTGGCTGTTTCAGAGCACAAGATAACTTGATATTGTAGTTTTTATTGTGTTAAAATTTATTTTCAATTATATTTTTAATGTAGTGGCCCATTGGGATTGAAGTTGGGAAAGGAAGCCAGAATATACCCAAAGATCTAGTCTGATCTAATAATTGGTATCCACATAGAGAGAGAGAGAGAACAGAGTGGTGCGGTTGGTGGTCGGCAGTCGTTGACGACGGAAAGGACCGTGTAAACGGGTCGCCACCGCGTGTTTCTGAAACATCCTGATAACTTCCCGGAAACAGACACCTAAATGAGGATTACAACTCCAAAACCTATTGTTATAGTCTTTTGTCTTTTGTCTTGGGACCTAAGCCACCTCTCAAATCCTATAAATATTGCCATTTTCTACCCATTGTTTAAATAACGATTTTTCCCTCAGCAAACCAAAAGCAAAATTCTATAGATATGGGAGGAGGAACAGAGGCTTTTCCTGATCTGGGAATGCACTGCCAACAGTTTGAATGTCATCAGCTGGATTTTCTTCCCTTCACGTGCGATGGTTGCCAGAAGGTAAGCGTCCATGAAAAATAATTTCACCCCACAAATATTGTGCGCTTAATTGAAAAGGGTATCTGTTATTTTGTCAAGAAGTTTTGCTTGGTTGATTGAAAAAGATAAATCTTTTTTTTTTAATTTTACTTGTTTCCTTAAGTTGGTATTGGTTGATTTATGTAGGTGTTCTGCCTGGAACATAGATCATACAAGTCTCATGATTGCTCGAAGCCTGATCCCAAGAGCAGAAAGGTTGTGGTTTGCGAAATCTGTTCGACTTCGATTGAGACTACGGGACACGTGGTGGGCGATGAGAAGGTGATATTGGAGAAGCACATAAAATCGGGAGAGTGCGATCCACGAAAGAAGAAGAAACCAGCCTGTGCAGTTAGGAGGTGCAAGGAGATATTGACCTTCTCTAACACCTGCACTTGCAAGAGTTGTGATTTGAAGGTATGCTTGACGCATCGGTTTCCGGCGGACCACTCCTGCAAGCAAGTTGTTTCTGGGGCTGGCGGGAACGCTGTTGATCAAGATAGGTTTTTGGTTGCTTTAGCTTCAAGAAACGCAAAAACCTGTGGAAAGAATGGCCAGCCGCAGCCTTCTCTGTCTAGGACTCCATCTATTAAGGTGCACTGAGAGGGACAAAAGTTTGTGTGTCTCAAGTATTAGAATAAGTCCTTTAGAGTTCATATTCAGATTGAAACAGATATCTCCAAATTGATTGGGAATTCATATTTTTGTGTGGGCTTTTCTTAAAGAAAAGAACAGAAAAAGCAAAATTCAAACGCCAATTATCAGCAACACATGTAAAAAAGAAAAACAAAAAAAGTAAACTCCAAATCGACAAGAGGAACTGCCAAAGCCACATGCGGAAAGATAAATCATCGAATGGAACCTTTTTTTTTTTCTCTCTAGACCAAATCTGTAGCTAAAGGATCGCTAATAACATGCTATTAAACACTCATCTCAGTTTTTAACAATTTCTCTGCAATTGCCCCTACTAGATTCATCTCTTGTATCTATGTAGTACAGGAGATAAATGATTGGGATGCTGCCATAGTAACAGGAGGGATATTATTCAGCTGTTTAAATGACTTGAGAAGCCAGTTTGCCTTCATAATTGATGATGGTTACAGCCAGTGAGGGCATTGGCAGTAGATTTCTTTCATAACAGTATATAATTCGTAATATATATACACATGATCAATATGATATTTCTTTTAGCCGGCTACAGTGACACCCTCATCCGGCAAGTTTTGAAACTTCACAGGTTTGCTGTTGTTTCCTTGATCTCTTCCAATGCTATCGTCTGCAGAGCAAAAACCATAAAATTTCATTAGAGACGATGAAAAGTTCATTTAAGAATCTGACATGCTTGAAAAGGGCGCACAAAGAAAGAGAAGAAAAATGGGTGCAAAGTACACAACCGAAAGATAATAAAGACCTTTAGCCAAGATTGTTCAAATTGGCGAGGGTAAAATGTACTGTTATCTCTATATCAGTAAAGATACATCAAGTTTGAGTTTCTGATAGCGAAGCCATACAAACACAGAAACAAAAAGAACTCATCCACATTGCAAGTTACAACCACCTTAATGAAAAGAGATATATTGCATAAGAGATATCGCGCATTTCAACAGTCAGTTTTTCATACATCAGACTTCCATGCTGTTATGGGTCCTAATGTCTACCGACTCTATTCTCACAGGAAAGGGCCAGAAGAACATTGCAGCAGTTGAGGAATAGTTTGGAATTGGTCATTTTTTAATTTTA
>JANIIA010000008.1:31856993-31876080 GCA_027478495.1 Erythroxylum alaternifolium
GAGGCCTATCGGGAAACAACCCCCGACGTGCCTTCTTTGTTTTGCAGGAATCCTTAAGCCCGAATTCTCGTGTTCAATAGTTGTTTCCATGGATCCAAACGGTAACGTGCAGCCTCGTCAAAATCCGGCTGAACCAATATCTGTAAACTTTTTAGGTGTTTTTGCTTCAAATTGAAAGAACTCTGATGTATTTAAGAAGAAAAAGTGACGTGAGAAATTCAAAGTTGCCGATAACTTCATTAAGTGGCTCATATTTTATAATTTAATTATCCAAGTGTTTAAATCCTATTAGTTACTTGAAAAGAGATAAACTTTAAATAAAATAATAATTTTTAATGTTTATATTGATGAATCATCAAACAAAAGAAAAACAATTGAAAGGCATCATTTGAATTTTAAGGGCTTCTCTCTCTCTCTCTCTCTCTCTCTCCCTATTAAAAAATTGGCTTTGTCCTATCTTAAACTTTGTATAAACAAAGCCCGGAAAGAGACAAATAAAATCAAGTTTTATCAAAAGTTTATCTTGATTAGAATTTTAAAATAATTCATCCATTTTTATTAAGGTTTAAAGTATGTTATTTACTCTAATGAAAATTATTAAAATTTAAAATCTAGAGAATTATAAATTTTAAAGTTTACATGAAAAAGCATTACCTATTCCAAACTTATATATTTTGTTCCACTTTTTACCTTTTGCTTTTTTTGATTTTATATTTTATTTTATTTTTTAAATATAAAAACTTAGTTGGTTGTTAGCAAAAATATCTTTAAGAAATATAATTTAAAACATATTTTTGAAAAAAATTCTATTATTATTAAGATATATTAATATGAACTTAATCTTGGAAATATTCTTTATAAATAATTTTTACAAAATAATTTAAATTTCAAAGTATTTTTAAAAATTTTGAAATATTTTACAAAAATAATTATGATGGTCATAACTTTTTATTAGTACTTAATAGTAAGCATCTCAAAAATATTTAGTTAATAAGTAACGAAATTATGTTATGATCAAAATGAAAATAGAAAATCAAAATCTTTTTTCTATTTTCATAAATAACAAGAAACTAAAAATAAAATAAGAAACAAAATTAGAAAGAACTTTTCCTTTCATTCATATTTTTGTGCGCTTTTCATGAATTTCTTTTTTAAATGAAAATTTTTGTAGTTGTTAATGTCATTGTATTTACATTTTTAAAAAATTATTAATAATAACTATACTATACAATAATTAAAGATAAATCATTTTTCTTAAATTTTTGAATAACCAATTTTATATTATGTGATAGTCATTAAATTAATTGTTAATAATAACAAATAAAAAAGAACTGGTTAGATTTTTATATAGCACGCAACACTTTATTCTTACAAATCATTAATTTTTAAGTTTATTTTATATCTAAAATGATTATTTAATCTATTTTAACAATAAATTACAAATACTAGTAATTACCTTTTATATTGCTAGTAACTGTAATTTATATTTTGAAATTCTTACTAGTTTAAAAAATTAAATAAAATGCTGATTTTTTATTTGCCATATAGTATCTATTAATAAATTTTACAATAATTTTATCATATTTTATTTAAAATTTTTAACTTAAATTAATTAATATTTAAATTTAAAATATTATTATTTTGAAAATAATTTTTATTCTTGTAATAATTTTGTTGTTAATAATTTCTAATTCGAAATAACTTGTGTATTTATGTATATTTTAAAATATAATGAAATATGTATAGTTAAATAATTAATCTTTGTAATAATAATAACATAAAAACTTGAAAAACTTCTTCAAAATAAAAATATAATTAGAAAATCCTCCTTTATATGAAATTAAAATTTCTTAAAAACAAAGCACTGATATAGCTTTCCCCTTAAGATTAAAAATAAAATTGAAAAGGTAAATTCAAAAGAAATCAAGAATATTATGAACCAAAATAATTATATAAACAATTACCTAAAAATTATAAGGAATCAAACAGGGGAAAATATTAAAATATCCTACTATTATAGCAAATCAAGATTCTACTATTAATGCTCCTATAATTGAGCTGCATGAAGGATCTAGTAACAACTCCAACCAGTTTAGTAAATAAGATACCCAAGATTTTCTCCTAGCCATACAAATTCAATTAAAAAAGGATAAATAAAAATGTTATCTTTAATACTTCAAATTCATCCTCACAACAAAGATAAATACTTTAGCATAAAAAGAAACTAGAAGACAAACTAAAATTAAAAAAGAAATTGTAGCTCCTAAGAAGTAAATTCACATAACCTTAATATGATCAAATAAGATGGTAATACAAAATTTGAAAGTCCACAATTAAAACTCAATTTAGTAAGCCTATTGCCCATGACATTAATATTGATTACACATTAGATATCTAAAAACAAACAAAATACAATGCTATCTCAATTTATGAATAGAATATAGATGGTATGTATAAATAGAATATATTAAATACGTTACCAAATTCCAAAAGCTATGTGCAAAGACTTTTCTAGGAGGACTTTTGAGGATAAAGTTGTATTTATAGCTTTGTAATGAATTTTGTAAATTAATGCTAAATTTTGTAATAATGACCTCTTATTTTTAATAATAAATTTTTTAAATATTTTTAGCTCTTAGAGAAATTGTAAGATTATAGATAGTCTTAAAAATTATAGAATACTGTTAATACTAATCTACTTAATCACTCTTTTATTAAAGGTTTTTATCTCTAGCTGCACTAATCTTATATGAATATAGTTGTAACTTTTATCCTTATATTTGTTTCATAGATTATTATGATAACAAATATATTTTTTATAAAGGAATATCTCTTCATTCAGTTTTAATAGTATCATATATATTTTTTAATTAAATTTTTTTGTTAATAGATTTGGTCCTTTTGTATTTTAGGAATTTTCTATTTATCAACAAAATTTTCAAAGTTTTTATTATTACTCCGTATTAATAATTACATTGCTGGTACTTGTAAAGAAATTCATACTTTAAGAAAATTAGTTATCTTTAATTATGGGTTACTAGACTTATTGCCTATGTAGGACTTAAGTTGACGTCTCTCATCTTCAATGGAAAAAAAAAACCCTAATGTTCTTAATTGATGAATTTAATTTCATTCTTGCAATGATGATTCTCTTCGCATGTAGAACGAATGCTGCACTTTTGCCAACATGTGATAAACTGACATCATAGTAGTAATATTTGCGGCTACATATTTTTTTAATTCTGGACAGATCCAAGAGGACATGAAGGACAGAAACCAGTCAACTGAAAAAGTTTCAACAAAAAATTTGATGCCGTGCACCGCCCCATCTATGCGAAGGTCAATTATTGAGGATCGGAAGGACAGTAATTCTTGCCATGCCGAGCATCTACTATAAGTCCAATCAAATCAAAACCACGTGGCTATTGCAGTTATTAACTTTAATACAACCTCAGCCACAAGAAGATCCGAGCTGTCAAACTGGGGAAATACAATCCCAGTTGTAAGCTTTGGGTTAACACAGCACAAACATATTAAACCAATCTCCCTTCAGTTTGACAGGGTTAAAAATAACTCGTTAAATAATTGAAATAGTAGTGGACTGGAGTTAGACACAAGTCCCTGATACATTCGGGCTACAAAGCTAAAAGACTGACCCCACGCAACTTTGCATATAACAATGGGATGTTCGGCATCCGCCATGCACACAGCAGGATGGACAATTCAAGTACAAGGACGACTATGACTACTAACTTCTGTCAAACTATAGTGCTTTCAAGTGTTACAACTAAATTTCATATCTACAAATGCAAAAGATACAAAGGTAGATAAACCCAAGTCGACAGTCCACATACAGCAACTGAAGGAAGGTGGAAGCCCTGATATCGGTGACAAAAAATCACCGATACTAAACCATGAAAGGGCAGCGGACATTAAAGCACTCTCTACTATTTGACGACATCATCCACAAAAGAGCTAATAATGCAACACGTCCCCAAACATGGAGCATCATGTCATATCCCTCGCAACCCTTTACACACTTCTCTTAACTGTATTGCGGTTTTTCCAGCCTGATCAGCATTCACCTCAACCCACTCACATTTGCAGCAGGCACTTTTTCAGGGTAACTGGAAAAATCCAAGTCAATTAGCGACATGTCATATGACACAGATAAGGAATTCGAAGTATCCACAAGTAGAGAAGACTTCATCACATCAGAATGTGCAGAACCAGGCACTGAATTATTATTTTTGGGAGTGCTTGTAGCAGAAGAAGATTGACTAGACAGCTGAATCTCATCCAACTTATTTCCAAACATATATTTGTTTTTTCTCACAGCATCCATCTCCTGGCCAGTTGGAACAAATGTTCGTGCTCGATACTTTCTCGTTCCCTCATCACCATCGTTATGATTGTAAAGCACATAATCATGGTACGTTGGTGCAAACTGTAACAATGGTAAGCAAATCATCAGACGATGTTTCACTAAACCAAAGAAAAGGAAAACAAATGCTCCTAAAGAGGCCATAAGGCTGATAAGAAAACAAGCAAAAAGCACCTGGTGAACAGTGTCATGATAGAAGTCATTTAACATCAAGGCATGTGCAAGGCTTCTGGTAAAACCACAAGACCCCCCAATGTTTGCACCAGCATATTCTTTATATGGAAATGCATAAAAGTGACCAAAGGCGGCAAGAAGCATCTCAACACAAATGATAAAATCTTGAAATTGAGCAGCTTCCTCTGCATCCTTAATCAATCCAGATTTTGCAGCAAGAAAGACAAGAACTCCCTGGGAAAAGAAATGAGAACATGAAAAAATTTGACCACCAACCTCCTCATATTTTGCAAGGCAATCCCAACTATATTGGATTTGATAATGTTTCAGGAAACACATAGCCATTCATTGTGCCAAAGATATGAGGGGCATGCAAATGGACCAAGTAGAATGGTCACATCTACAACATCAGTGTTTCCTATAACAATCAAATAAAGGAAAAGATTCATGTAGCCGCCCCGCTATAAGGTGGATATGATTTGGTAAAGTATGTTTCAGTCAACAAATGATAACAAATAAGAAACAGTAGACTAGGGCATCCAAATTGGCATTCCAGTTTTGCATATCATAATTGCACTATGCAACAGTAAAAAAGCTTCTCTACACTCGTATGTTTCAAATAAATACAGGTAAGTCAAAGCAAAGAAAAAGAGTGACATGGATGTCTCATAAAACAGAATAATATAACTGAATCAAAACATCTGGCTAAATCTTGAAATAACTGTCTAATATTTTCTGCCATCAGAGCAACTAAAATAAAACCTAAAGGAAATGATGTCTCAGGTATGCTTACATTAAAAATTGAAGCTTCCTTGAAAATACTTGAGCATCATTAAACCTAATGTGTTTAATAGGAGGAATCATTTAACCAAAAAAAATAAAGAAAGAATGAAAAACTGATGTGGAAGCCACAACCTCAATCTGAAATGGACATCTCTGCATGATATTATTGCACTTTCAAGGAGATAAATAACTCCCGTTGTTTAGAAGTATAAGAAAGATGGATCTTGTAGAAGTTACATGCAGTTATGACAATTAAAAGATTCGGAAATCAAGGAAAACAAAAAGTCCTTTTCTGTCAACTTTTCATGGACAAGCATGGAATCCTTAGAGACAGTCAAAAGTGTATGAATGAACTGTCAAATGAGAAAATTTAGTATCTTTACGGTACATGTGAAATTCACCTGCCAGTATGTTAAGAAAACAACAGATTTGATAATGATAAACTTTGGAACTGGGTTGAATGGCTGAAGCAGATCTTTGCATGCCACATAAAATAATACTAGAGCATACAAAGCCATCGTGTAGGAGAGCGTGTAGATAATGGTAAGATAGAGATATGATTGGCTTGGGCTGAAATTTCCATCTTCATATTTCCCTTTGGCATAAAGGATAAGTGTAACAGCAACTAAGATAGGCTTCAAAATCACAAACTGCAAACAACCCTGCTTGCACCTCCGTATAAAGCGCCTGTATTTTATCAAACATAATCAGCCAAGAGCAACATGACACTTACATATAAGTAACAAAAAATTTCGAAAGCTTTCAAAAATCCCCGAGTCTCAAGAACAGGTAAGACAATAGTGTCACAGAAAATGATGGTTACACAAAACCAGGTCAAGCGAACTGGTATGTAATAAAAGGATAGAAATCATAAATGGCTGATGAATAAAAGAAACAAGTCAGAAATGACACAAGCTGACTAAAATGTTCAACTAAAAATAGCACAAATAATTTCTGCACACCAGCCCATAAACGTAAAGAAACTCACCCATCTAAGGGTACTGGTGGAAAGCAACATGTCATCAGGCACCATGAGGGCTTCATAACGCGTCCACTCAAACTCAACACAACTGCTCCAGGTCCACCAACCCAAGCCAAGCACAATGATAAGAAATTATAAATGACCCAAGCTTCATAGCTGAGACATTTAATAATACGTTAGCATATAATAGTTTATTTGGTATGTAACACATGAAAAATTACCTACAATGCTCAGAATTTCAAAGGATAGTTAGCACAAGAGATTCAACTATTTGTTCAGCGTTGGTTTGTTAGAATTTCAAGCTTAGAATAGCCAGAATTTTATGATTTAATATGACTGGAATTTTAGGTTTGGTATGGCTAAAATTTAGGTTTTGGTTGCTGGAATTTAGTGAGGTAATCGAGTAATGAAAGGTAGGGAACTAGGAATCACTCTTATGACCTAATTCTGATTTAATGGTACTCACTTCATAAGTTTATCTTGGTAAAGATAATAGCTATAGTCAACATGTCTAACATGTCATCAAGGTGCGAGATTGGTAACTATAACTTATTGTGATCATGTTTATCACCCGATAATTAATGCACATTCCCCAGCATCCATCTTTTTTAGGAGCCAATAATGTTGGAATTATGCCCGTACTAAGACTTTCCTGAATAAATCCCTTTTTCAGCAACTCATCTACTTGTCTTTCGAGCCCTTTGTTCTCAATAGGATTTAGGTGATAGGTTGAAAGACTCAATAGAGTAGATCCAGGCACTAAGTCAATAGCATATTGTATATCTCGTAAAGAGGGTAATTCACCTAGTAAGTCATCTGGTATAAAGTTTGAAAGATTAGTCAACAGTTTACTCACTTCTTTTGATAATTAAAGGGGTGTTTCGGGTGTTATTTCTATTACTTCTCTCACCACCATTGCAAACACAATTGCTTTCTCTTTGCTGACAGCTTCAAACTCTAGGCTTCAAATTTATCTTCTTTTCATGAAACATAAATTGATAAGTGTTAACTTTTCTAAAATGTTGCACATCACAATCATAAAGCTACAGTCAACCAAATCAAATGTGGGATACTTTCATAGGATTAATATCACACCGAATAAAATCTTCATATAACCCTAATTTAAGAAACCAAACAACTTCAACCAACCAGGAAAGTGCTATCATCCACCCAAGCAATTTTGTAGGGATGTGGATGTTTCTCTGAGAGTAAATGCAGTAACTTCATTATGTTCTCTGATACCATATTCATACTACTACATCAATGATAAAATTATATACTTTATCTCCACGCCTAATTTGAATAAAGAAATAGCAATACAAAGCCATTTTCCTTGTTCTTCTACCTTAGGAGTTGTAAGTATGCGCATCACTGCATTAAGGTTTGTAGGATCAACTTGCTGATCACTAGAGCCTCCATTCAACTCCTCCCCAACATCATGTTTATAAACACATTCATTAGATTCTTCCTCCTCTTCTTCCATCATGTGCAAACCTCTATTAGTATATTTATAAGCAAAGTGGTCCCTCCCATTACATCAAAAGCACTTCTTATCATTACTGCCTCCTCTTGTCCCAATCTTAACTATGGCTTTTTGTGTTTAGGTTAAGAACCTTAAGAAGTTTTATAGTTGTTTTGTGGTGCAAAATTTTATTCATTAGATGTTCGCATAAAATTTTGCATAGTCGTAGTTCTCTTTATCCCAAACTGCTCAGCTTGACTTCTAAATTTTTGTTGTTAATTATCTTAGATATTGTTCCACTCTTAAAGCTAAATGATATGCATCTTTGAGGTTCTAAATCCTTTACATCGTTAGGTACTTGCAAATTCCTACCCTTAAGCTATTTTTTAGTGAGATATAAGTTGTTCAGATTCCATTCCTTCACACCGGATAGAAAGTTCATCAAATATTTTGAAGCGTCTAGTTACGCACATAATCCCTAGTCTAATTATTGTGAATTGATCTTGGAGATCTTTTTGATAATGAAATAGTAAGTATTTTCCAATAACTTCAACTTCATCCTTTCCCCACCAACAATTGGTGGATGATCTGTTTTTTCGAAGTCTATCTTCTATCAATCTCCACCAGATTTTAACATCCAACCAGCTTCATCTTTGCAAATCAGACTTTTTGATCTTCTGACGTGTACTAGTCAAAGAAGTCTTCCATTCCTACTATCCAGTCCAAGAACTACTTCAAAAAACAACACCAAACAACATCATAAGTCTTGTCAATTGTATTTATAGGGGGTTTCATAACAAAGCCACATGGCTTTTCTACCACATAGACATCAGCAACTTTTGAATTGTTGTTTCTTGTAGTCGAATGCATTAACATATCGTCATTGCTGAATTTTAACTTTGCAAGTACCCTTTATTTAATTTCACATCTTCATTCAAATCTACTTCTCCTTCATCACCCACTACAATATAACCTTCATCGACCCAATTTGTTGTTTTCTCAACACCAATGATGTCGTCAAGTTTTGAGCCAACAAGCTCCGAAACCCTTAGTACTTACGAATTAATCTTTTCAGCTCCTTGTTTTATTATTTTAGCCTGTTTTCCTATTATTTCAGCCTGCTGTCTTGTTGCTACAGCCTGATGTTCTCGTGTTTTGATTTGTTGTTCAGGTGTTTCGGCTTGTTGTTTAAGTGTTTCAACATGTTGTTTAGTTGTTTTGGCTTTAGGGTTCACCAAATGATTCACTTCCTCCAGCAGTTCTTCAATTTTAACATTTTCATCATCTCCCATTGTCAAACTGTCCATATCATCAAGTACCTAAGGACCTTCTATGTAGGCTTGAAGGTTCTAATTGATAAGTTGATCAAGAGGTGCCAATAGTCCCATCATCCAAAACAAACACTTTCTATAAGCCATGCCCATCAAATTTGAAGAATCAAAATCAGTATATGAGTATTCAGTAAAGATTTTCTCTTTCATTGCATGCTTTTGATTAATATCAATCACTTCATCTTTCTTATTAGCACCTTCCCATGTTTCGAATCAAGTATGGATTGTTGGTTTGCATAATTATTTATTTTGGCAATTTTGACTTTTAGAAAATAAATTTCAAAGCTGTCAATCCACTCCAAAAATTGACAAATATGGTTTCTGTTGAGAGTTGTTACATATAAGTTGGTTTTTGGAGCACTTGTGAACATAGATAATCAATGCCCAATTCTTTTGCAACATTCAAAAGTACTTCATCTCGCTCTATGTTGTTAAGTATTCTTCTATACGCCCTCCCACTACCTGTCCTAATTGTGAATCAAAACTTTGATACCAAATTGATGTAGAAAAAGTAAAAGATCTATCAAACTAGTGGCTAAGACCCACAAAACTTATAAAATTTGGCTTCAGGAATTTGTGTTCTAGGTTTGGAATTTTAGCTTAGGTTGTTGAAATTTCAAATGTGGAATAGTAGCAATTTTAGGATTTTGATTGCTGAAAATTTGGGCAAGAATTGCTGGAATTTTAATGACATAAATAAGCAATGGAGGGTAGAGAACTAAGAATCACTTCTAGGGTCTAAGAATCACTTTTAGAAAAAATCATCACACCTCTTCTAATTGAAAACTTAAGTTTAAAAAAATAAAGATTTTATTATTGAAGGCTTGAGTACACACACATACACACAAGTATATATAATCCTTATTCTAGTAGCAAAAGGTTCCTAACTAAAATATCTAAACAAAATTGAACCATATATTAATAAGAATTCTATATTCTTAAATAAATTTAAATTCTAAACAAGTAGGATAACATAGCTACAACTAGGATAACATATCCAACTCACTAGTACTTCCTATTTAATAAGGAAAACTAGCATAAACTAAATTTCAGCCTTGTTGTCTATGTTGTCACCTCAACTCCTACTCTTCATTCCACCAAATTAAAGCTTATAGTTGACTAATCTGTCATCTTTTATTTCATTTATAAACAATAAGCTCTTTTGCATTATTTTGCTTATGTAGCTCCAGTTTCAAGGAAAAGAGAGGAGGCTTGTATAATAGAAAAACCACATGTATACTTACACTTCCCGTATGGAGTTGACATATATAGAACTCTTGGGCAGAACCAAGGACATAAAAGATGTTAGAGCATACACCTGCCAACAAGCAAGGAGTTAAAAGAATGATGGCATAGTCAAAGAAAATGCAACTGCAGATCACACAGGAAAGAACAAAAACAACAAGCATAATATTACTCATGAGTTCAGTGTATGACAAACAGATTCCACTTGTTCAACAATAGATAAAAACAATGCCATAAGTGCACAGGCACAAATTTGAAGAGATAACTTCAAAGTATGACAGAGAGGGAAGAATTCAAATTTTTTTCAGAAGAATTGCCTACATTATTCACGATGTAGACATGTCCAATATAAGTACTTCACCAGCTAACAACTTTGTGGACAAATCAAAAGAACATTGATAAGTGAGTTGGTGACATGATGTCAGTTTTTTCAATTAGAAAATTTTCTTAGGAGCTTTACCACAAACAAAAGGTAAAAGCAAAAAGAAATTGAGGAATGGTTTTTCCACTTGCCAAGTTTCAGTTATTCACTTAACAAGGTGGAGAACACTAATGACATAGTCTTTGAAACACTAGACTCTATTTGATCCACTACAGAAGAATGTAGCTTTTCAACATTGCTTCTTTTAAGTGTGAGATTCATCTGCAGAAGGTTAACTGGATAAATCATTGTACCCAAATTTTGTTTCATATTGTAACTCTAAGCTATTAGAAGCCAATCCTTTGAACAATGAACGTCCATTACATGATAAATCTTGTACAAATTCCTGTTACATTATGTCCTCAATTATAGTCAGTTACATTACATTATATTGTAAACTATACTCAATTACATTATATCCCCACAGAACATAACCCAAAAGTCTCTAATAAGTAAGATTGAATAATACTGCACAACAAACATCGTCAATCTGCTTATCTCAACTAGCTTATAGCAACAAGACTACTAACATGGTAAACCAGTATCCATATGCTAAAAATAAATGAAAAGCACTAACCGGAACCATAAAGATGATGCGAACTATGAATCTCTGGTAAGTAGGTTCTGTGTAATTCAAAAGGTGTCGGTAAATGTGAAAAATCGCCAAAGCAATAGCTCCGGCGGTGCAAAAGAAAGCAATGATGATGAAGTATACTGAAACCAACTCGACCATTTTGAAAAGCCCACCAAACCAAATTGGCTGTCAACTGCCTTTTCAGAAAGTAAAAGAAACATCGATGAGTAAAATTTGCGGTAAGCAAGCAACACCATTCGAAGTTGCAGAAGTGGAATGAAAGAAAGAGGAAACAATATCGCCAAAAAAGAATTACCCTAACCTTAGGGTATTGGTCGCCGGTGGCCGCAACAAAAGAATGAATTCGTACGCAGGTATCAGTCAAACGGACGATGCGCTTCTCTGGTTAGGCTTTGATCTCTAAACGAAGAAAACAAAATGAACGACGCGACGTTGCATGCTAAGAAGGATCGGCAAAAAGGGATTTGAATTGATTGCATTGGGTTGCATCAGTTACAATTGTTGTTACATTTGAATGGGAAAACCCAATTGAGACGCCGGACGGATCCAAAAATGAAATTATGAAAAAGAAACAAGGACAAACGAATGAAAATCTAAAAAACAAAAGAAAACTACTTTACTTACACTGCTTCTCCTCCATGAATGAGAGAGACAAGAGAAACATAAGGAGAAGACGGAGGAGACGGAATATTTATTGATTTAGATGTTGCTGCTGTCAAGTTAACCAACACGCCGTCTTCTCTACTTTTGTTATTTATTTTTGTTTCTTTTGCCACATTTTAATTAATTTCATAATATTATTATATAAGTTAATTAGCTATCAAATTTATCATAAACAGTCCAATGATGAAAAGGTATGATTAGTTGGATTAAGTAGGTGGCTGCCTTGCCTCCATGTGAAGGATCTTATGATTTTTCAATAATACAACACAAAGCTCGAAAAATAGTTATCGCATATACTTCGTAAGTGATAACGATTTCTATTTCTAAAGTCTCTCTCTCGTGAACTTCCTCGCTGTAGCTTTACCAAACTTATCCCTTTTCTTATACGTATTTTTTCATAGTGATTATATTTGAATATGATGCCACATGATTTACAGATTCATATATGTTTCTTAGAACTCTATCTTTATTTATCACGATGGATTGTGCATTCTCTTTATCAACGAAATTTGATCTATCTATTAATTTTATTGTTTTACTTGTAATTAATTGTAAGAGCCATTTGTTTGATTTAGTTATTCACATCCAAAGAAGACTCTTTTTTTAATGTATTCTTTTTAAACTAAATCTATTGGAAATGGCGAGGACAAATTCTTTTGATGACAAAGTATCGTGGGACGGGAAATTTACAAGCCCGATCAAGTTTTGACAGATCCAAAAACTCCAAAAATGTTCATAATCCTATTATGTCCAAAACTGAAAATATTATATTTTCAAATAGTAAAATATGAAAATGGATATTAAAATTCATTCATGTATCACTTGAAATTATTTCAACATCCTAAATTGAACATATTATTATTGGAAAACTGGGTCACGATCCGATCCTAACTGCAGCGGAATAATTACGAAACTTTTTCACAATTTTTAATTTCCCGAAAACCAAGATCTCTTTAATTATATGAAATGATTGACACAAATCATAATAAGACAGAAACTTAATTCGTACCTTATTTCGAAGCTTAATCTTTATCTTGATGTATCCTTCGAACTATTCCTAAAACTGATCCGTTTTAACCACCGTAGCCATACAAATGTTCAGCCTCTAACAATATCCACAAAATAAGTTGAGAGAAACTCTGTAATTTTTATAGAGAGAGTTAAGCTAGAAGTACTAGCTCTATAGAGCTTAAGCCTATTTATAAAATAGGTTCTAGGCATTTTGGTAATTTCATTGAAATTAAAATCTAATTTTAATTAGAATTATTTATAATTCTGATTAAATACCAATTTTTTCTAAATAAAATCCAATATCTTATATTGATCATTATTTATTAAATATCTCATATTTGGTCATAAAGTTTCTTAAACTTTACAATCAAGTATAACTTGATTAAATTAACTTTGCTCTCTTCAACTCACTCTATATGTGAGATCCATTAGGTTTCCAACTATATTGGTAATGATTATAAATTTTAATTATAATTCATAATTAGAATTAGATAAATTAAAACTCATTTAATTTATCTTTAATTTTTCAATTAAACAATTTATTATCATAGATCAAGATTAGCGTCTAGCAACGCATCACGACCACCTAAATATTTAGGAATGTCAAAGTGGTTTTGACTAATATTTCTGTGCATGATTTTTTTCATATAATTCAATCTTTTAATCATGCAATATTCTGATTAGACATAGAATATAGAATTAATGTTTATTCTATTTTGATTCTAACCATATTAGTTCTCTGCCGTTAGCTATCGTTTCAATTAATGATATTTGTAAACTATTTACAAAATGTCATTTCACCTTGGCCAAGGATTTCTCGAATCAATAACAATCGAAAACAATAGAACATTATCTCTAGTTACTTTAAGGTGATGAATCATATCTTGATCACACAACTATCTCCATATAATTCATGCTACATCTAATGACTACCGATTGAATGACTCATGATTAAATAGGTCATAAATAGTATCAAAATATAGCAATCCCTATACAAGATAACTTTGGTAATCTCAAGTCAAATGATCATTTATACAATCATCATAATGAGAATTTCATAGACATACAAGTAATGTTCCGAATAGATTTCTCATAAAGGGTCTATTCAGTAAACTTGTTCTCTAACAAGCACTTACACGTTTGTTTAAGCATCTCTACACTATATAGCCTATGAGATCGACTACTTCCTTCATAAGGAAAAACAAAACGTATTCTAGTCTTTTTATATTATATTAATGTCCAATCTTAATAGAGCAATGACTAGGAACATTTAGGAATAATACATAAATGCAATATGAATCTCATAATTATAATCTCATTATAATTTCATTTGCAATATACAATTATTCCATGAACTTTATAATATACATCTAAATATGTACAAGATAAATAATGTCTTTAAATAATTTGCCACCAAACTACAACCAAAGCGATGGCTGTAGGGCATAAACCAACAATCTCCTACTTGGACTAAGCTAATATTTTAAGTATTTCATACCATATCAACATATGATGATTATTCTACTGTTGGAACAGTGACTTAATGAGAAAATTATGCAAGATTCTCTATAGTGAGCACTGACTTAAATCTTAAAACTTCCATCTTAATTATCTTCATAACTAAGAAAATTTTGCCTAAACACATTCTTGAATCTTTGATGAGACATTAACTCCTTATGGATGCCCAATGGCTCTAATGTTCTACAGTACATTACTGTCTTGAACAATGCAAAAGAACTCTATCAAGTTCACTAAAGAACTTGTTGATCTAATTAATCATTTCCACTAAATAAAAAATATATTATGACTCAATTAACAATCATTGCTACATTGGAACCTTTCCAATCCTAAATTATATCGTTCTAAGTAAATAAACATTATTTAAGACTACTTTTAAAGTTATATCCTTATCATTTTGAACTCAAATATCAACTCACATATAGAGTAATGGATATCTTTAATACTTCACAAGTATCTAATATCTTAAATACTAAACATCTTTATTACATTATCTATGTACTTGGACTTAGAATAAGTTAACAACGTCCAATCTATCTCTATAGATCTAATTCCCATAATTAAGCTGTTACTTTTTCATATCTAACAAAAGTTGTTCTTGGACAATTATATGTTCAAAAATTGAAAGTTAGAACTATTGTTCTCTGTGAGCAATATGTTTCCACATACTCCCACTAAAGAGGACAACTATAGTCCCACTAACCTTCTTGTAGACATGATAAATTCAGAATCATCTGCAAAACAAACTCTTTGAATTCATCATGAAAGTGAATCTTTCATTGTCTCGTAGCCTTTCAACTATACATCAAATGTATCATTAAAGGCGTTAGTTCCAATTAGATGCAATGTTATGAGATTTGAACCTTTCAAATTTCTTATTACTCACACTACTTATCTTAAGAACGATTCTCCTATAAGTATACATTAAATCAAACAATTTGTTCAATGAATTTGTAAAATTATATCCAATCTTTTAGATATCTGATAACCTTTTATTATCCCATTTAGTTCTAAACTTAATGGATAATGTATGCTTCAACCAAGCATCACATTCTTGAATCATTAATTTTGACTCTTTCAAAGACCTAACATTTCATTTCTAATACGAAACCTTGCTAATTGATTCAATTGGAATTATAGAAGGTGAGTCATTATACAAGGCATTGCTATAAAAGAAATATTGTTGCATCATACAATAACTCATATTGTATAATCCATACTCTTATGAATTTAGTTATGAAGTTATTTACAGAGAATCTCAATCCTTATAGATAACCAAAAATATAAAACTTGCCACAAGAATCTCATCGATGTGTTTCAACATTTTCAATGCTTAATTTTTGTTTATATTCAAATAATTTGAACTTTTCAAAATTTTAAATCAACATTTCATTTAATACGTATGGCTATATCACATAAAGTCATTAGTAATATAATGAAATATAGTATTATCCTTTTATGAATTGTTATTTTATTTGATACATCACATGTATAAAATTTAACAATTCAATACTATTATCGTCTTTTCACCAAAGGTTGATTTGGTTATTCTTCAACTTTACAAGTTTCACAAGTTCCATGCAGATCATAATCAAAAGGATACATATATCCTAGTATGTAAACTTTATGATTCTCGTTATGATGATTTAACCAATATGACATAAAAGGATAATCTCGATTGTCCAACTTTTAATTCTTACCATTTATGTTAAGCATAAGCCTCCTTTGATCCAACACATACAAACTCTTTGTGTAAAATTAAATCAACTACTTTTATTTAATAATCTATTTCCAACCATGCATTGAACATTACAATAATGTTGAATCTAAATTCAGTATCATATACTCATAAGTATGAATTAGAAATACATATGATCTATATCATATCACATATAAGCAAGAAAAGTCATGCAATAATTTTTTCTTCTTATGACAACTATTATCATACTATAACTAAGTCTTTAATTGTACTCATAGTTATGCTTTTATTAGGCTAATTAAGTGGAACAATTCCAACAAGGTATTATACCTTTTAGCTCTACCCCTGCATTGCATTTTGTCATCAAAGTTTATGAGACATTAGTCAACTCAAAATGTTAATACATTTTGTCATCTATATGATTTTGACACATCTCTAAAACTTTGTCACCAAATCTTTAATAGATGTAATAGCAAAATTACATAATGGACATACAATTTTTCTTTTCTAACTTGTGACAACTCTTTTCAAACATAACCTATGTCCAAGAAATGTAGACTAACTTGGTATCAACTATACTAAATAAGGTGAATTCCACTAAGAACAAAATATAAATGTAAGAAAAAAAGTAATCAATTATATACCATGACTACTAAATAAGATTAGGACTTTAATCATGCATTTATTTACTCCCACTATTTTATTCGAAATAATAGCCCTCACTACTAATCTACTATTCAGAAAGATTACTCTAATCTTTCTAGTGGGCTAAGATCCCATTCAATTACAACTGATCATGAGTTTGCTCAATAAACAAATTAGACTTAAATTAGGTAGATAACAACTTTATCAATCACATCTCATGTGACTCTTAGATCCGTTAGGTAACAACTCTTGCCAAAATATATCTTATATATTGTTTCTAACCTTGCTTCTAAATTCATATGATCAGTTTGCTCATCCAAATCATATAAATTTAGTTAAGTAGAAACCATTATCATAAGACTAAACATGTTCGGGTTAAAGCGGCCTTAATTTGCTCAACAAGCCTACAATAAATAGAGCTCTAGTTTATTCTTCTAATAAGTGAAGACAACAATCACATTCTTAACGTGTACTTAATATTTTAACGAGGGATTTAACTTCATTTGTCTCATCAAACACAAATTGCATGTAAAATATCACACATATAAAATATACAATTTATCATGCATCCAATGTATCTATCAACCATATAAATAAAATATGTAAGTTATGCACTCATAATCAAATTATATGCATAAAATATCAAGCTTTGTTTTATTCTAGTTATTAATCTTTATAATCTAAAATAATATTTCCAACTACTTGGAAAAATTAAATTAGTTTAAGCACATTGATTCCTAAATGAATTAAATTCTTATTCCAAATAGATAATTTAATTTGATTTGAAAACAATTTCTAAATCCAATTGGAAATTATTTCCAATTTATCTTGACTCCTTTAAAAATTTTAATTGAAAATTTTTTTCAATAAATTATTCTTCTTACTTATTACAATTTAGAAAACTTCTTTTTCAAAATTATAAGTAACACATTCTAATCCGATTACTAATCTCATTAGAAATTACTTTTCCTTAACTAGAAAAATATTTTCTAAAATTAAAAGAAACTACCTTCAAAATTAAATAAAACATTTTTAAATTTAATTAAGAAAGTCATGATATATTATTTATTTAGAGATTGATTTCTTAATTAATTTGAAAATCTTTCTTTAATAAATTAGAAAACTATTTTCAAAAATATTAAAGAAAGAACATTTTTCTTAATTCATAAATGAAAATACTTTTCAAAATTTAATCAAGAAAAATACTTTTTTCTAAAATCAAGAAACTTATTATTCATAAAGAAAAAATTTCTAAATAAATAAAATAATAATTCTCTAAATAAATAAAATCGTAAATTTAATTTATCTCATTCAAATTGAAATAAATAAATTTAATTAAGAAACATTTTTCTCAGTTACTTAAGAAAATAATTTTCTTAATTTTAAGGAGTCTAATTAATTAATTTCAATCTAATTGAAACTAATTAATCCTTATTTTAAAAACAACTTTTCTAATTAATTAATTTCAATCTAATTGAAAGTAATTAATTCTAATTTTAGAAACCTCTTTTCTAAAATAATTAGGAATCAATATAATTATTAATCTTAATCAAATTACGAAAAATAATTATCTTAATTTTAGAATTAAATGGATAATTTAATTTAATTTAATAATCTAACCCCTTGAGAAATTAAACTAACTTGCAAAGCATTCGTAATAAAATTAACCCTTTGAAAACAATTTTTCAAAATTTTGAAAAATAAAAAAATTAACAAGGTGGAAAGTAATGCACGCACCAGTCACGCCTCTGTGGACATGCTTCCAGAAGACGGTGGGCGTGTGACTTAAGTCACTCGCCCATCACCTTCTCCATAAACGTGTAGACGTTTCTGTAAATTGCCACTTCCATGCTTGCTATCACAAAGGTCTACTTTGGACCTGAACTTTCATCACAAGTCGCGCCCACCTTTGTGCAGCAATCCCGTTTCGGTCCGCTTAAGCAAAGATTCATCCTTCTCACGTGAATGTCGCCGAACAATTTCCTTAGCCCTCGAATACCTCACGCGCACACAGGTGTTTAAGTGTTTCCCTCACACACGAAAAGAACACAAATGTAATAGAGTAAAGAAAGCAACAAGAGATTTTTAAATGTAGCTGAAGCTACCTCTTTCATTAACTCTCACCAAAATGTTAACAAAAGACACGAGTACCTCCTACTCGAAGCACTCAAGGA
>JANIIA010000008.1:31886445-31898555 GCA_027478495.1 Erythroxylum alaternifolium
AAAAATCACTATTCGCTATTCATGTGCATATATGTATGCATGAATATGTCAAAACAATTTTAAGTATTCCTAGCCCGCTTCAAATTACCAATTTACCCTTCCCATAAGTGAGGGGATGTTACATTGAATTTCTTACTTTTATATTCCATTGATTTATTTTGATTTCTTGTTAGTTATAGTTAATTAGTTAATTAATAAAAAACTGTCCATTTTATTTTATTAATTGAAATTAAGAAACTAGTGTTAAGTCCTTTTGTATTCAACTTGGTTCCACAACTACTACAAGAAGTTGCAGAATCAAATTTAATTTTGAAGACTTCGACAACCTAATCACTTATCTTTATTTATTAAAAATTTTTCAATAAAAATAATCAGGAAACATAGCTCAATATTTCCAAGTTCATAGTCCTTAAAATTTTAAAAAATGAGGTTTTTATAAGAAGTCCAACTATTACATCAAACTCTTTGGTTAATTTATGAATATTTCTAATAGTTTTAGTTTTCATAAATAGTATTTTGTTTTTATTCTACTTAAAAAACAAATTTGAAAAGGTATACATTTTTTAATACAAATAACCAATGTCACAAATATCATATAGGACCTCGTACTATATTTGGTTCTAATATGGTACGATATTGGTACCTATCAACACTGAGTATCGTTTTAGGTAAAATTTTAAAATTATAAAATAGTCCATTAATATATTGTGCTATATAATTTTTAACTTTACTTTAACGTTGTCTTAAAAATTATAATAATGTAAATTTGATATAATAAATCTCTATTTGTTCATATTAATATTACTTCTCATATGTTTTCCTTATAATCAATAACCGGTTCTTATACATATGTAAAACTACGAATAAAAAGTACTTAAAAAGTTCCAGCTGATTACATCAGAATATTGTATAATAAGAATAATATGAGTCCACAAACATAACAACAAGAGTTTGTACTGAGGAATACGATAAAGAAGAAGTTAAACCTGAAATAAAAATACTTACAATTAAAAGTTTTATATTTATATTGAGTATATAGAATTTAACATATACATCAAATACAAGTAAAATTACAAAAAAAAAGAGAAAAAAAGAAAAGCCTAAAACTTCATTTAGTGATATATTCACTCACATCGCATTGGCCCTAATTTTCATTTAGCACGAAGTTTTCATCATTAAAGGGAGTCTAATCATCACTATCATTCAAATTTATTGTACCAAATGATATGTCAATACCTTCTCATATAACATTATCTTACAAGTCACTCTTATCTATAAAACTTGTTTCCTTAAAAAGTTAATTTGTTAATAGATCGATATGATCAAGATAATTTAGATTAATAGAACTATTTGCTTTATTAAGAGTCCTAATAAACAAATACAATTAAATTATCAATAAATTACGAGAAATTATATTCAACTTAATAATGACAATAATATACCTTTCTCGAAGCTCCAAGTTATATTGAACAAATACCAAATCACATAATCTTTTTTTTGAAAAATTAAAAATTTATTGAAATAAATAAAAGATAAACATAACATCTGGAAAGCCTCTCTTACATCAAGGATAAATTAAACGACAACGTTGTCATATATAGGAACCAATTAAAACGACAACGTTGTAATATACAGAAATAAACAAATGCCATGATGTTTAATAAGCAAATTCGGTGATTTTTTCTATAGAGGGCAAAGAAACCCCTCCCATCCAAAACATTCTCCAACAGGTTTTGAATTAGGGTAAAGGCATCAAGGTCTTCTTCAACTCTGAGCTGGTAGGTATGGAATCTCTGTCTTGAATCATGTTTCTTTTTCTTCTTTTTTACTATTGTTCTTCCCAATTAGGGCATACACATCTTGGGACTTCTTATACCAAGGTATGGAATCTCTGTCTTGAATCCTACATCTTCTTCTCTTCTTTACCAGTGATCATTATTCAATGTACTTTAGCTTGGAGGAATCACACGAGCTATACATAAAGGTTCAGTCTGTAACATACCACTTCTTAGAGCATAAGCCTGAACATTCCAGAGGATATTTGAGAACATACTCTATGGAAATAATACATTAGGATAATAAAATAACTCAATCCGAATTTTCAAACATATTATAAGCATTCAAAACATTCATTTCTTCCCATTTCTTTCACAAACATATAAAGTCATATATGTCCTTATAATTCAGAATCCACATATACATTACACGACAATCAAGAGTTTAACTAGTACAAAATGTGTAACATGATATGGGATGCTAATATAAAAGACTCTAACTAGACTCTGCAGATTCAACTGATAAGACCTTTGAGTCATTTCCGTCCCCAAAATGTAACTATTAAACTTCTACTAAATCACTTAGTAGCCAAAACTCCCTTAAACCTGAAAAACAATGATACAATTTTGATGAGTTTGCGAACTCAGCGAGTGAACCATCATCGATGCACTCACACAGTCAAATCAAAAAGCAAGTAATATCATAATTTATTACACTTCAATAAGTATATTGTATAAGCCAATATTGCATATCACATCACATTCTCCATTGACTTCAGTTATATTTCACTATTTTAAAGCAATTCAATAAATCATTTCAATTCAATCATATGATGCATGTAGGGATACATATGCAAATGCTCATGTGTTTTCATTTTCATTTTGCTTTGTTGTGATCAAGTGCCTATCAACGTAATTTGTTGTCCTGTATCGGTTCATGGCTAGCCTGCACCTATTGTGGATACCGAGTCCATACTATCAGAGCTTGAGGCTCTTTTTCATAATTTTGAGCTCAAAGCTCTTTTCTACAGATCGGTCACTTTGGTCATAACTTATTTATCTGATCTTGCAATTCAATATAATGAGATGCATCATTTTATATGCTATGCTTTCATTACCTTTCATTTCGGTGTGCTTATGCCATATAATTAACTATACAAATCTTTGGTCTCACTCTCCATACTAAGATATATCATAAGACCAATAAGTTGATTTGAGATCTCGCTATCAACATCTTAACCTAAAAAAAGTAATCTTTCTCGATAAAGTCGGTTGATTAGGATAAAATTCTATCCCCTAGGAACCATACATGTACCTTTTGATACATACGGTTCAACAAAAATAAAATTGCGAAAAAAGAATCAATGTGTAAATTCCAGCCCTCCTTTTCTTTTTTTTGATAGTGAGTACTTTCTAACTTCTCTTCTAACGCAGGGGCTTTTCTTTCATTTTTCAAGAAAGATGAGTTTTGACCCATTTGCCTATAACTATAAAAAGTCATTTATTAAACTTAAACACATCAAATTCACTTCTCAAGACCTAAGTCCGACATTTATCAATCAATTGTACATGCGTTTCATATTAAACATACAATTCATACAGAAACACATATAAGTGAGTTTACATATCTAAGTTGACTTACAGTACACTCCAGAAATGCTATTGTCTCGATGTTTCGGTAATGTCTAGATGTTGACGATGACCTTTCGCATCTATCGTCATGCAATACATACACACAGAGTTCACAAATCATTAATTTGTTTAATCATATAAATATACATTCATGCACATGTATATGTGTCATGTTTCAATGCATGCTCAATTGACTTTCTAGGTATGTATTCTTATGCATAGATCTTGACTATTCAATTTATGCTTATGCACCCTAAGACTATTCAAATATTATAGCTTATATACTACCATTTTGCAATCAAGTTTATAAATTTAAGTAAGCTTAATTTACTCCAAATTCATCAACCATGCATGACACTTATCCATGTACCTTTCATGATCAAAAAGCCTCCTATAACATACCCACAATTGTTACTTTGAATATGAAATTTCAGCAAGCTAAATTTATACATTCACCAAACTTTTTTGCCAGTAATATATATTCGTATATTTACCCAATTTTGATTCATAATTACGCTATATTCTTCAATGCTCATTCATCCATTCCTTATGCATTACTCATATCCTTAAGATCATGTTTACATTAAAAGAACTCATTTATTCCTTTAACAAATCATAATTTTTAGCTTTGAACACAACCACATCAAAACAGTCCATTCTCTAGGTTAACATCAATTAACTACATAAACTTATCAAGCTTTTAACCGATTAATCAAGCAACAATCTAGGCTCATTCTTAGCCTTAATCAAGTCCAAATATACTAATTTAGAGTGATTTTTCTCAGCTGGTTCGACATGTACATAAGGCTGAAATTAAAATTCCAAAATTTGTCATCAACATCACTAATGTGTGTAACTTTACTACCTTCAATACTTCACAAATTTTGCAAGCTTAGAGACATCAATAACACCTGTAATTTTCTAGATTTCATGTCCTTTAAGGTTACTTCATTTTAGATTAATTTAACTTTCATATTGGTTACACTAAAACTTAAAAAATTTTGCTTACTTTTGTCATTAATAGTCAGTTTTTATAAACATACCTGCAGCACAAATTTTTCAGATTCGAAAACACCTTAATAACACCTATCTTTAGCATGAATTCCTTATCAATTATACTCCATATCCCAACTTAAATCATCCATACAACAGCCCATAAACTATTGTTTTTATACATGCAAAAATAGAACAGAAAAGTACCCATTTGTTTTTCATTTTCCAACACATCTTCAACACTAACACCATATTCAATCTATCCCTAATTAGCCATAATAAAAATTCTACTAACATATACCACAATAGGTTAGTATTTCACTTACTTGATTAGCTTGAATGCGACCTCAAATGTCAAGCTTGCTTAGCCTCACATGCAAGAACGTTGAGGGGGGGTGTGATGATTCAGCCATGACCAAAAAATGAAGACAGCAGTATATGTCACAATGTTCTGCCTCTATGGATATCTTTATGAAGGATTTTGCATGGGTTTGGGTGGTGATGTATAGAACTAAGGTAGAAACTCAAAGATATGGGTTGTGGGAGGGTTTCGGCAATAAGAGGGATGAGAAGGAGAGAGTATACGGCAGAAATAGCAAAGAAGATGACTATGTAATGTTTTAAGTTATATGGTGTAAGATGAGTGTTCTTTCTTTAAGGAAACTTGTCATGTAATTAAGCAAGATACACGTCCTCCTTTTTGGCTACCAAATGTCACTTAATTCATAAGCTATTTTTCATTTAATTCTCCAAGCCATTTGTCACTCATTTTACAGGTTTAGTCATCTTAACTTTTCACATGTCAACTTATCTTGCTACTTGAAATTTTTCGTAGACTAAATGTACATACTAATCCATCAATCTTCCAATTGTGACAAATAAACTCCAAATTCCTAATTATAATCCATCAATTCTTTTTATTGGTAAACTATAGAAATGCACAATCATGTCATAATCAATTTGAAACTTTCATACCCCAGAACATGTCAATTGAGTGCACATAAAATCTTTGCATTTTTTTCTAAATCATAATTCATGTGCGTATGCTAATATTATGCATGTGAATGAATTCATAAAATTATCTCCTAAATGCACCAAATTAATTTTATAATGATGTAACTCATATGACTCAGTATTTTAACCCTCAGTAGTTTTTGAAACTGACTATTATAATTCCCCCTCCTTAAGAAATTTCGTCTTCGAAATTCTTACCTAATTGATCAAATAGATGAGTTAATGTTTTCTCATTTTCTCCTCAATCTCCCATGTAGATTCTTCTCTTGAATGATTTCTCCAAAGAACTTTAACCAAAGGAATTGCACGATTTATTAATTATTTAGTCTGATATCCAACTATTTTAACTGGTTCCTCTACATAACTCAAATTAGTTACAATCTCAACCTCCTGTGTCGGTAATACATGTGTTGGATCTGACCGATATCTCCTGAGCATACTAACGTGAAATACATCATGAATCTAAGCTATTTTTTGAGGTGATGCTAATTTGTAAGCCAATGGACCTACTTTCTCAGTAATTTCATGAGGATCGATATGCATAGGCCTTAACTTTCCCTTTTTACCGAACCTTAGCACTCCTCACTAAGGCGACACTCTAAAAAATACCTTATCTCCTACTTGGTACTTCATATCCCTCCTGTGTTGATCTGCATAACTCTTTTTCCTGTCTTAAGCTGCCTTAATCCTATTGCGGATCAATTTTATCTTATCAACGGTATCTTGAATCAACTATGGGCCTTCTTCATCCCAGTACAAAGGTGCTCGACACCTTCTTCCATATAATGCCTCATATGGAGCCATACCAATACTACTATAATAATGATTATTGTATGGAAATTTAATAAGAGCTACATACTCATCCCATGCCCCTTGAAAATCTAAAACACACACCCTAAGCAAGTCCTCAATAGTCTGAATAGTCCTCTCACTCTGTCTGTCTGTTTGAGGATGAAACGCTACACTAAAATTTAACTTTATACCCAATGCTATCTGTAGGCTGCCCCAAAATCTAGAAGTAAATATGGGATCTCAATCTGATACAATAGACACTAGGGCCCCATGTAACCTCACTATTTCATTTACATATCTCCGAGCTAACTGATATAATGTGTTATTCTCTCTAATAGGCAAGAAATGAGCTGATTTTATCAATCTAGTAACAATGATCCATATAGCATCATGTTGCCTTGAAGTTCTCGACAAACCCATAATAAAATTCATTGTAATCCTCTCTCATTTCCACTCTGGGATAGGTAATGACTGCAGTTTCCTAATTGGTGCCTGATATTTTGCCTTAACTTATAGGCATGTCAAACACTTGGTAATATACTCAGCCACTTGCTTCTTTATCCCTGGCTACCAAAAACATTGTTTCAAAGCATTGTACATCTTGGTAGTACTAGGATACATAGCATAGGCTGCTATATTTGCTTTCTCCAAAATTTCTTTTCTCAAACCATCAACATTTGATACCCATAATCTCTAATTCAACCACAATGTACTATTTCTCAACTCAAACTCAGGACTCAAATTCTATTTTAACTTCTCTACAATCTTCACTAATTATTAGTCCTTACCTTGAGCTTTTCTGATCCTATTATGTAATACTAGCCTTAGTTTAAACGTAGCTAATAATGTTTCATTCTACCCCAAACTTAGCTCAACATTTAGTGCTCTTAGTTGAACTAGATTTGGTAAGCTCGATACTTAAATTTGTGCTACACTGCTATTGGATTTCCTGCTTAATGCATTAACTACAACAGTAGCCTTGCCTGGATGGTAATTTATTGTGCAATTATAATCCTCAAGCAACTCAATCCACCTCCTTTGTCTCATATTAAATTCCTTTTGACTCAATAAATATCTCAAACTTTGATGATCTGTAAAAATATGAAACGTTTCACTATATAAATAATGTCTCTAAATTTTCAGAGCAAATACTATTGCAGCAAGTGCTAAATCATGAACTGGAAAGCTAAACTCATGAGGCCTTAACTGTCTCGAAGCATAAGCAATCACTTTACCATACTGCATCAAAACACATCCTAACCCTTGGTGTGAAGCATCACTATATACAACATATCCTCCAGATCCACATGGAATAGTCGACACCGGTGCTGTAGTTAGTCGATGTTTTAACTCTTCAAAGCTCATTTGACATTCATCAGTTCATCAAAAAGTTATGATCTTCCTCAAGAACTTAGTCAAAGGGGCTAAGATCAATGAAAACCCCTCAACAAACCTCTTATAATAACCTGATAGCCCAAGAGAACTCTAAATCTCTGACACATTTCTAGGTGCTTCCCAAGATGACACACCGGGTCTAATAAAACCCTTATCTAACAACTCCTGCAACTGAGCTTTAAGTTCTTTAAGCTCCATAGGTGCCATCCTATAAGGAGGAACATATAGGAGCACTACCTGGGACAAGGTCAATGGTGAACTCCGTTTCTTTATCTGGTGGTAATCCTGATAATTTAGTGGGAAAGACATCTAGAAAATTCCTAATAATAGGAATATCCTTTATGTTTGCTTAACTCGGGTATCAGTCACATAGGCTAAATAAGCCTTACATCTACTTCGAATCAGTCTAAAAGCACTCATTAATGAAATCAATCTGGCTGGCACTGCTTGACTAACACCTTGAAATATTACTCTTGGTTGAGTAGGAGATTCAAGAATAACTTCCTTAGTGTAACAATTCATCATAGCCCTATAAGCAGTAAGCCAGTCCAACCTAAAATAAGGTTTATCTTTTTCAACTGCAATAATATCAAATCAACTTTCCATTCAGCCTGGTCAACCCGAATAATACACCCTTTACATACTTCTCCAATCACTGTAGTACTACCCACTGGAGTACTCACCTCTAAGCCAAACTCCAACATCTCTCTCTCATAATGCAATTGAGATACTAGATGTGGGGTAATAAAGGAATGTGTAGATCTTGGATCTAACAATGCAAATGCCTCAAGATCAAAGACATATAATATACCTGCAATAATATCTGGGGAACTCTGTGCCTCCTGTCTAGTAATGGCAAAAATCCTAGCCTGAGATTGTGATTGGTTACTTTGTACTTCAGTCCTAACACTAGGACCTGCTAAGATTGCTTTACCATTACCTCTACCTCTCTGTCCTACTCCACTAGCTTTGCTCTACTGGACAGTCATTTCCGTCACTGGTCCTCCTCTCACTCTAGATTGTGCTCTTAAATTTGATGGACCGTCTTTAATCTAATGCTTTAAGGAGCCATAACACAAACAAACTCCTGATACCTTCCAACATACTCCACCATGTCTTTTTCCACAATGTTCATAATTGGGAATATATTGTGTTTGTCTACTATAAGTCTGCCCTCCAGATACCTGGCCTCTACCACCACCAGAATGAACAGAACTGCCTCTAGATTTAAACCCTGACTGCCTCAATCTAGATTATGATCATGATGGTCTATTCTGGCGTTTACTAAATTTTCTGCCAAAGTCAACTTGAAACTCACCATGCCTCTTAGACCTGAACTCTTATGTTGGCCCCAGGTCTCGGTCCTTATTTTGTGGTGACAAGGCGTCAAAATTAGGAGACTTTTAAAATAAAATAAATAAATAAAAATACGATAAAGAAAAAAAGAATTCATAGTGGGAGTAAAAACAAATATATAAAAATAAAATAAATAGCATAAAATAAAATGGGTATGAAAATAAATTGGAGTGGGAGTTGGAGAAAATACAAACAAATGAATAAGGAAATTAAAAAGAAGAAACAGAATTGAAGAAGTCATGGCCGTGAGTTATTCTCACGACCGAGCGTTTTAAAACTCGCAGCTTAAAATAAAGAAGAGTTGCAATCGTGCACTTTCAGTGAACAGTCGCGGTTCGTTGTGATCGTGCTTGTGTACGATCTCGACTTGTATGAAAATTTTGTATTGTCCTGCTGCACACACACACTTCAAATCTTCGTAACTTTCAATCCTGATGTCAAAAAATTATAAACTTTATGTCATTGAAAAGCTAAAAGAAATAGCTATAACTTTTATGAAGACATTTTTGTCAAATTCTGCCTAGATCAATATAATTTATTCATAGAAAGTTTCAAAACACATTTCTTTCCCTTTTTCTCTTATTCTCTCATTTGTCAATATATAAACTTCTATACAATTTCTAAAGACCCGATTCCAACAATCAAAACCATATATACAAAAGTCCCAACTTAACCAATTTCTTCAGATAAATCCATTCAAAAGCCAATGAATAACTAACAATTTTATTTCCAACCAAAAGAGAATTTCTGCAGTTCCCACTATCATGTCTCTAATAAAAGCAGAGATTGTACAACTTCAAATTACATATTAAAAACCCATTTCAGTAGTATAATACAAAACAATTGAGAATGCTCATGCTTGATATGGTTCTAAAGCTACCAAAAATGATCCAAACTAACTTAGTTACAAAAGAAATATAAATTCTTAGAATCAGTCGAAGTTTTGCAAGGTTCAAAGCCGATATGATATTTCTTGCACCTAAGGAGTGGAAAATAGTGGGGTGAGCTGGGAAGCTCAGTGGCTAATATGCTTATAGCCATCGGTGATGAGCTATAAACAATCAAACACATATATATACATATATAGCACCTTAATCACAATTCTAGCTCACAGAACACATAATAAAAATGTTATCAGATAAATCATATAATGTATTCTTCAATCATTAAAATAAAGCATTCAACCATATATCATGCTCAGCAAATGACAATGAAATGTACAAACAATATGGCTCGAGAGAATCCCATATAACAGAATGGAGAAACTGAAGTTTACACCATGAACAGAATGAGTCCATTTTTCGGAGCTCATGTGCCATAAGTGGGCAGCCGGGAGAAGGCTTTAAGTCAACGTGCACATGACGAACGAAATGTTATCTTTCTTACCTATACAGGCAAATTTTCATAAGCTTACATATTCCATATCATACTCATACTTTCATGCTTTTTATGTTTTTCTTCTGTTCATTAATACCAAATTCAGCAAAATCTTTCAAAATAAACATGATAACAAATCATAGTGCATTTTTTTCCCACATTCACAATGAATAAAAGCAAACATTTAAGTACACATATAAGCAAATAATTCAATTCATCAACATAACAACTATGAACATATTACCCACCTCTTTACTTATAACTTCAAACTTAAGCTTGTCTTTCCTCTTATTATTGCCTTTAATTTTCTTGATTCCCTTCAAACAAACATATTTTTCATCCAATCAACATACACGAATAAAACTTCCATAAGGTTTAAATATCCAAAAATGAGCATAGACTTAATCCACTCTTAGTTTATCTAAACTAGAATAACTAAGATCTAATTAAAAGTTCATGAAAAATCTAAGAAAATAATTCTCTTGGTTCTCTTCTTTCTCTCTTCATTTTCAGCACATAAAAACCTATTTTCTCTACTTTCTTCTTCTATCAAAACAAGAAAAGAAGATAGAGGTTACCAAAAACTCAGCTGAATCTTCTTCTTCCATTTCTTATCTCTTTTATCTTTCTTTACTTCTTCTTCCTTGCTGGTTCGGTTCTGCTTCTCTTTTTCTAATTCTTCCTACATTTGTCTTCTCTCTTTCTTTCTTATTTTACATGACTCTCTCTCTTTTTCCTAACCTCTCAAACACGTCTCTCCCTTTCTCTTGTTGTTACACGACTCTCTTCCTTTTCTCTAGTTTCTTCTTTTCTTTCTTTTTTACTTCTATACGTCTCTCACCCACGCACCCTTCATTCACTTCTTCTCTTATTAATTCAAGACAACAATTTTTTTTATCTTTCCAAGCTTACCCTTCCATGTTTGATTTAATATCTTTTAACTCCTTAACTTAATTCTAACACTTCCATTTAATCTATGTAATCATATGTAATTAAAAATATTCATAAATAAACTCCATAGATTTCTAATTCAAAAATTCTGATTTTTACTTATGACTAAACGCCAACAAATTCTCATTTAATAAATCTAACTTCTAAAAAAAGTTTGGGGTCCCACATCTTGTCTATACTCTTCTTATATATCCTTCAGTAACTAAGTAACTGTTCAATCTTAATCGAAGCAACTTGTAGCTTGGTAAAACTATTCAGATTTGTAATAACCAATATTGTCCTGATCTCTATATTCAAACCATCCTCAAACCGCCCACATTTATCTTCTTCAGTCGAGATCAGAGTAGTAGCATACCCCGATAGTTCATTGAATCATACCTCATACTCAGCTACAGTGAGATTTTCCTCACTACAAGAAAATAGTTAATTACAGATGGAAATTACTGACGGAATTGAAAAATATTCCGTCGGTATACCAAATTACAGACGGAATAAACCGACGGTCAAAAACATCGAAGATTCGACCGTAGCTAAATTCACCGACGGAAAATTTTCATACTGTCGGTACAATTACCGACCGAAAAGACAAACCGTCGGTAAAATCAACGAAAAAGTTACCGACTGTCCGAATTATTCCATCGCTAAATTTACCAACCAGTGGCTTACCCGTATGTAAATTTAGCATCGAAATGTTTGTAATACAGTCGGTAAACTTACCAACGGTAAGATTATCCGTCGATAAATTAGTCAAAATTACCGACAAAAAATATGTTCTGTCGGTATGTTATCGAGAAATTTATCGACGAAAATGTTCCATAATTTCGT
>JANIIA010000008.1:31900054-31915541 GCA_027478495.1 Erythroxylum alaternifolium
AGTTTATGGAAACCAGGTTTTATTTTATACAGTTTGAAATGCTTTGAAATTCATATTTCTCTTCACTTAAACATTATTTGCAAGAACCAACAATAAAAGGGAAAACCTTCAATATTGGAATGATGTATGCTAATGCCCTAAATGATTTCTCTTCTTTCCTACATAACATGTCCTTATGAACTTCTGATAAAGCGTCTATAGTCTTGCCTTTGTACCTTTTATTTTATTTAAAGTTAGTTTAAGTGTGGCCAAAAAATGTAGATGGTTCTATCTATTGACTTGTCTCAATTTATTTTAGGTAGTGGTTATAAATATAGACCCTCGTAGAGTTTATCTCAGAAGTCCCAATGATGTGGAGTTCAAAGCTATTCGAGTAACTAACTAGGGTAAGGATGATTTTTACTTGTTTACCATTATCAGCTTCTCAGTTTGTCAATTGAACTACTATATATTTTGATTATATCTTTAATTAAAACAGAAGATTTAATGTGCCATTGGGACCTATTCAAGTGAATAATAATGATGTAGCTTTGAAAAAAATACTAACTCTTTGAATTTGAAAATTCTAAAGCTCCACTTCCCTTAGCAGAGGTTTGGAGTTTGAGGTACTGTATTCTAATCGTTTCTCATCATAATCTACTACCTTTGCTGAACTTAAAATCATCCTCCAATCTACAATTAAATCTTTCTAAGGATATCTTCATTTATCTTTTTCATGCACAAAAGAGAGGGAAAGATGTCTTATACTATGGTTTTCTGATTAACTGAAATGAAATGTTGTCTTCTCCTGTGTTGATTTCAGGTCCAAATGGAGAAGAGTATGCCAGGTATCAATGCAAGGTAAGCCTTGTTTTTTTTCTTTTGTGTGTAGTCAGCTCTGAAACTATTTTTTGCTTCATATATTGATTCAAGTTTACCTTTTCTTGCTACCAAGACTAACTAATTAAATAGATTAGAATTAAAAGCTATATAGAGACAGTGCACATACATGGTGTTCATCATTTTGGTACTTGTTTGTCATGGTGGTGGTTGTTATGGTAGTTGTCGTGTATTGGCGAATTTGTTATTATAATGGTTGTCATGTATTATTGAATTTGATGTTGTGTGGGAGAATTGGTTTCCACTTCTATGGGAGCTGGGATTTTATTACAAATGGCTCTTAGTTGAGGTTATAGCATGATTCTGCTTCTTTTGCTTGTAAAGATAATAAGGTTGTAGTTGCATGTTTTGTACGATATATGGTGATAAGAACATTTAAAGATTTGGATTGCACGTCACACCCAGAACTTGAAATGTATTATAGTGTTAATCTTGCTACCTATTAGAAGGTCAAGGCCTACCTTTTGAACATAGTCAGTGCATGATCAATAGATTCCAAAAGTATTGCACTATTCACTAAATCATATAATCGTATTCTTCTTCTTGTAGCACCTTTCCTTCTATATTCATCTTAAAGATGGAGAAAATATGCAAAGAAGATGGTGATTGTCAGTGCGGTTTGAAATTTTCAAAGCTAAACTGTCTCTAGGAAAAGGGATGAGAGAGGAATTACAAAAAGAATTTGAAGGGTTAGCCTACCAATAAAGAGTTATAAGTTTCAAGACTTAGCTACAGAAAATGTACATGTATTCATCTACTTGTTATGGCAATTAGTATCAATACACGTAAATGAATGACATGCAAATTATAACACTATTTGTTTCTCCTTTCTAGTCATTTTATGCTGCTCTTACCAATAGCTTCAAGTAATTATTAGTCTCAATTGATTTTGCCACTCACAAGGTGAAGTATGTGAATATTATGCTTTCTTCAATGGAAATAAACTCTAGAATAAATCTATGTTAGCTAATTTGTGCTATTATATAAATATAAATATGTGTCATATAATATTTATTAACAAAAATGTTAATTTATTATAATAATATGCATATACATATTTTAGATTAATTTTATAAATTGTATTATAACAATATGCATGTGAGTGATCTTAAAAAAGATGTACAAAGCAAATTGTAAGCTTAATTTTTTACTCAAAAATGGTGGAGTTTTTTTGATGTAAAAAACTATCTAAAAATGAAAAACATCGACAGAGAAAAACATCTAAAAGCTTACACAAAACGTCTAAAATAGCATTGCCCCCAAAAAGTTACAAACGTGGGAAATAGATTTTTGACACTTAGATGCGTAAAAAATGTATGTTTTTTCAATGCAACTATGTGTCTAAGAAAACCTTCGAAAACTGTTTTTATGGAACTTATTTTTTCGATGCTTTATAAAGCGTCTAAAATTATTTTTAAGACTAAAATAAGCATCTAAAAACTCCACCTTTTTGTATTTTCTTGTAGTGAAAGTGTTCGGTTAGCTTTTGCTATGAAAAGAATTGATGTTTAGGTTTAGGGGACTACAAGAAAGTAGGAATTAGCGACAAAAACGAAACTATTGCCAATTACCAATGACAGGTCAATTTTCGTTAGTAAGATTGACAGGAAAAATTGTGTTTAGCAGTGATAGTAATATCCGTCGATAAATATGGAGGAAAATCATCCTGGTAAAATTTGCGATAGACTTTAGCAACAAACATTCAATTTCTGTCAGTAACTTTGACGGGAAAAATTTTGTTTAACGGCGGTAGTAATATCTGTCAGTAAATATAGAGGAAAATCATCCCGAAAAAATTTACGACACACTTTAGCAATGGTATAACGTGCCTGTCAGTTAAGAAGGCGGGACTTTTTTGAGTTTGTTGACAGAAATGTGTCCGTCGGTTAAGTCCATCAGTAAATTTTCAACATAGACGTTGTCTGCTTCAGCATTTTAAATTAAATGAAAATGATGTCGTTTGGTTTAAACAGACCCGAAGCTCCTCCTCCACCCCCCATCTGCGTTTTTCTTTTGCGATTTTCTTCTCTCCCACTGTCATCTGCAATTTTCTTCTCTCTGTCTCTCCTATTCATCTGTTTCTCTATCATATCTCTGGCCATTGTCATCGTGTGCTTCAGTGGAGGTATTTTTGTAGCCACTTTCATGTGTTTTTCGTATATTGAATGAAAGTTAATTTAGGTATTTCATTACTTTCATTTTTTTGTGTATTATGTGATTGGGAAACAATTTTAAGGTATAAATGTTAATGATAGAAGGGGCAATACGTGATTTTGGTTGTGATGTTGGGATGAATTTCTGATGCGTGTAAGGTGTTTGATGAAATGTTTGTTCTTTGAAAAAATGATTTCAGTTCTTTAAATAAAGTGTAGGGTTAAAGTGTACAAAACATATTTCCATACAAGTATGTATATAAGAGGAAGCCAACAATAGTAGAAACATGGAGAAAAGTCTAAGGCTTAACTAGTAGCAAAAGAGTATGCAAAATAGAATAGGATTGATTATGATGAAATATTTTCTTGATAGTTAGACATACTTCAATCAAGATTTTGATGGTATTAGTAGTTAATTTAGATATGCATTTTAGAGTAGATAGATGTGAAAAGGACCAATAGATGTGTAAATTTAAGAATTCATTTTACATGTTAGAATAGTCTTCAGAAAAGGTGTATAAAACGTTTGACTAGTAGATGATCTGAAATGACTATAGGAGATATGAATAAGAATGTTGTGTTTACATTAAGAGCCTTAATGATGGATTGTTTATTTTTCTGCTAATATATGTAGATGATATGATAATTGATGTAAAGAGTATACATGATGTGAATGAGTTAAAGACCTTATTAGGAAAGGAATTTGAGATGAAGGATTTGAGTACTGCCTAGAAAACACTAGGAATGGATATTTGAAGGAATAAGAATTCATAAAACTTTGGTTATCTAAAAAAAACTACATTAAGAAGGCATTTGATAGATTTGGAATGTGTAAGGTTAATTTAGAGAGTATTCTATTAGAAAATCACTTCAGACTTTCCCTAGAACAATGCCTAAAATAGATAAAGAGGTTGATTTGTCTAAGGTACCATATACTAGTGTTGTTAAATGTTTAATATATGCAACAGTTTGTAATCATCCTAATTTGGCTTATGTCGTTAATCACGTTAGTAAGTACGTGTTGAAACTTAGAAGATAACATTAGAAAGTAACCAAATGGATATTAGGAGATATGTCAAACCATGAGATTGTGTTTAGCAGTTAACAAGGTGATCCTTCGCTTATAGAATATGAGGACTTAGACTATATCGAAGATTTGGATAATGCAAGGACTACCACTGGGTGTGTCATTACTCTTGTAGAAGGCCTTATTTGTTGATAATCAATGTTATAGTGTATGGTTGCATTATCTTATCAGAAAAGGTTAACATTTTGGAGAAAATCGCTAATATGTTGACAAATTTGGTGACCATAAAGAAGTTTAAGCATTACTGAAACTTGATTAATGTCTTAAGGTATTAAGATAAATAAACCCCAGCTGTATAAAGTCTATTCATCAAAGTGGAGATTGTTGTCTTTAAATTATATACACGAGTATGCAAACTTAAAGTTTTTAGGAAGAAAAAAAGTGTATTCTCTAGAAATCAAAGATGACTACACGAGTTAGAATATAAAAATAATATTATGTGTTGGATCCTATATCAATGTACATAAATAAGCAATAAGATTAATGGCTTGTGTTTATATGTAGGTAGATATAATACGAGCCACTATGTAAGATACTGTCATATAGGTAGATATAATACGAGCCACTTCCTAAGACACTAGCATGTTTGAAATATGCCACTAAAGAGAAAACATGATATAATGCAACCAAGGTTCAGACCACAATTCGAAGCTACTTACTGTACAAGTGAAGCATCTCATGGTGTAGCAACTAGAACTGAATAACCTCCTCCCCCTCCAGCTACTACACTTGCCGATGAGGCATCACCTCTGGTACCTGCTACTACCCCATCTACCACCCTTACATCATTCATTACCCCTATACCAACAAAGATATCAGGGGTAAACAATAAGGATGAAGGAGGAGGCCGCCAGCCTGGAGCTGAGGGACGTGATGGAAGAACTTACATCACAATTGTCAATAATCTGTAAATGAAAATACATGAAACACTATATGTTTATAATTAAGTTATAGGTTTAAATTTTATAAATGGTATAAAATTATTTGTTTTTAATATTAGGTTGATTCCATCTGGACCGTGCTCAAGAAACATGACATCCAAATTCAAGGAGAAGATTGGTCTTGAGGGTTATGTATGGAAGAATATCTCTCAGGCCACAAAGGAATTTTACTATCAAGAGTTTGAGCTACAAAAAGAAAATACTATTTTCTTTTTTAATTAATTTTTATACATTAATTAGATAAATATTATTACATTATAAGTATTTATCGAATATTTTTCCTTTCGTTGCAAAAAGAATTTTTTTGGGATGTTGAATTTGACACGATCATTTAGAAAGTATAGGAGAGATGAGCGCATACACGTTATCGGGATTTTGTTGGTGTGATACACAAGGCCGGTGTATGACTGCCTTATATTTCTGAACAAATATGGAGTCATTGACAGCAGTATTGGACATCACCTGAGGCAATGTCCATTTCAGAGTGTGATTTTACCAACAGACATGGAGGATCGGAGGGAGATAGTCTTCCCGTACATACGAAAGGATCTATTACCCACTACGAGCATGCAGAGAGACTTGTAAGCATCTACTCTTTACATTTATATTATGATTTTTTACTTTGCTGTATTTGAATTGAATTTGATGTGTTAATTTTGGAATGAAAATATGTGTATTATGGAGAATGATAATGTTATAAATGTCTAGTGCTATATATGGCTGTATTGTTGAGTTATTTTCTTTGTTCAATAAGGGGTAAATATCATAAAAATAGAAAAAATTCGCTGAAATTTTTATAAATTCTAGTTCACTTATAACATTTTATTTTTATCCAGAAAAAGTCTATAGACATGAGGCCTACACCCCGTCAGCTCTTTTTACACACTCACATTAAGAAGCATGACGATGTGACATTCGTCAACAGCCAATGTAGAGAATTAAATGTATGTGAAATTTATGGTTTAATATTAATATTTAATAATTATCACTTACTAATATAAAAATTGCCTTCTGATAAGACTAAATACAAGAAAGCATTCAATGCCAGTTTCAACAGTCTAAAGATATTGATGAGACTCAAACCTATCTTCATGCAGTGGCTGGTAGGAACCGTCATGGAAGGATAATTAACTTAGATTCACTTGTGAATACATGTTATTCACAATCCTCCACGTCCAGTATAACAACATCTAGTAAGTAGTCACAACCAATGAAATTTAAGAGCTTCGAAGCACAATGCAAATATTGGCAACTCAGTTACAACAGTTGATGGAGTACATAGCTCAGCTCCGTAATGAGATGGATGAGTTGAAGGGGAGGGATAGTACCTCATTGCACCAATAAGAGCATTTGCAGTCACCAAATCAATACTGTGCTTGCAGTTATTTCATTTGAATTACAAATACTTATTATGTACAATTTAATATTTTATTATCAAATAAGATAATTTTAACTTTAAATCATCAATCAACTTTCTGTTTAAACAAATTAAATGTATAAACAAATCAAATTATTATGCATTTAAATTATGCATCAACCATAAGATTATCAAATGAAATTTAATGACGATATACTTTTTAAAAATTTTTTTTGGTTAATTTACCAATGGAACAACAAATGTGCATTAATAAAGTCAACTTTATTTACCGACGTCGATTAATCAATTATGTCGCCAAATTTACTGACAAGATTTGCCGCAAAAAAACTGTTGGTATACTCATTGACGGAACAATCATAACTGTTGGTAATGTTGTAATGAACTTACCGACGGAATAAAAAATACCGTCTGTAAATCCACCGACGAAAAAACATGGGTCGTCAGAAATTTACCAACGGTCGACTGCACAAACAACCATCGGTATATTTACCAACGATTACATAAATTTTCAGTCGGTAAATTTACCCACGGACGTTTTGTTATTCATCGGAAATTTTACCTATGGTCGTTTTTACGACCTCTTGGTCCGTCGGTAAATTCCATCACTAACCTGACTTATCGACCGATTTTTTGTCGGTAATGTCCGTCGCTAAGTGACATTTTTCTTGTAGTGAATTAGTGATCTGAATTACTTATGCCTCATAAGGGGAGTTTACCTTTACGTTTTAATATTTTTGTTAGCAACAAAAATGTATGTTCTTATCATGCTCAAAATATGCAACAAGAAAATTTCAAATTCTAGAAATATTTAAAAAAAGTCAATTATTTGGTCAGACTTCGGAAATAGAGAGTGATTTTTAGAAATAAATTAGGGTGACGGAAGATGTGATACTTTGACTTTTTTGAAAATTATGCCAATTTTAGCTCGAGTTCGATCAAAAACCTAGTCAATTCAAAATTTACTTGTTGATTTTGGATCAGGCCAAGTCAAAAATTTAGGCATCTGCCAATTAAAAATTTATATAGAATAGTTTTGATGTCTTTGTAAATGTTACTACAGATTGTAGTTTAGATTGAATATTTGTAAAATATTTTAAGTCGAAATCGTCCCTTTTGCGTGGTTCTGGTCTAGGATTTGGAGATGCTATCTATGTCCTTGGTACCTATTGTCTACAAGCCGTTTTCTCAGCCACCTATACTTTTTAATTTTCCTTTTGTTGGTTAGCACCCCTACACCATTTCTGAATGTGCATTGCATCTGCGGAGGTACTTGCTACAATTGTGGGCGGCGGGGCACTGAGGGTAAGAATGTCCTAACAAGGGAGATAATTAGCTGTAAACTATTTATTTAACTAAATTGCTAGAACATCAGTTTTGGTCTATGATTAGGTCATGTTTTAGCTAAGTAGATTTACTCCCTGCATCATTCCTTTTCTATCTTTTAGTGTTGAAATCAGACTTCATTAATGTGCAACTCGAGCACATGAAACTTGTAGATAAACTTGACTTGGAACAAGTCCATCTCTAGTAAATTTGACTTGGACAAGGTTGTATTAGATAAATTCAATATTACATTGGATGTAAGCAACAGGATTAAAAAGCCGTTCCTTTCTGCAGTCAAAGCACTGCTTAGTGTTAAACCACACCAGTGAGTATTAACGGGTAAAGCTATCATTGATTAGTCTATTAAATTAAAGTTTCCTATCATGGGAAGAGTGAAAGTCCCTATTCTGATTTCAGAACGAGTAGCAAAATTGCAATAAGGGTGAACTTCACAAAGAATCGGGTTTTTTATTTGGTGAAGGTGAGTACAAATTTGGTGTTGGTTAGCTGGTATTAAATAAGGGACTTTTGGTAGAGATCCCAGAACTCACATACCTAACAAGCAGGCAAACATTTACTAAGGGATGTCACGTCTTATTGCGACAGCACAATCTTGAAGCCATCTGTCGGATCAGCTTAATATTAGATACCATAATGGCATCAGGTCAAGTTTGCTATGGTGCGGTGACTGTCAGCAAATTCTCGAACCAAACGTTTTAAAACTCTTCCTCCTTTCCCTTGCATATGCCCAAAATTGTTCTCATTTCCATTACATCTCTTGCTCTCGAGATAATCTGAAGCAGCACCAACAAGAGCCCCCAACCAAACAGGGACTATAGCTTCAGCCTCTCCCTGCTTCAAGTACTCAACAGGAAGTGTCTGCACCTGTTAAAAAGTCCAGTTACCAAAATGCTGTGAATACAGAAGGATAATTCAATTGAAATCTAAAATGGTGATCTTACAGACTTAACAGGTTCAGAGGCTGCTCAACAGCCAAGAAGTCAAAATTTCAATGAACTCACAAAAGAGACTTCAGAGTTTTGACTTGGTTATTGAATCAAGAAACTTTATCAACTAAACTCCAAGTCATTGGAGACTTCAGATTCTAGGAATTAAACATCTTTATGTTTCCTTCATACAGATTAGTACTTTAAAATCAAACCTGCTGAAGCCATTATAAGTTGATTAATCACCGATTTCTCAACCAAAGAGCTAGTTGTCTAATATTTTTTTTTTCAAAAAAGTCACAATAGTAGCCTAAAAAGAATCAAAATTAAGGGGCAACCATTCTAATGAGATTTGTTGGGTCAGACTCCAATTAATACAAAAAGAAAGGACGATGGCAACATTAGGGATTCATGGGCATAAGTGATTGGTTGCTATGATTGGTTTCATCCCCTAGCAACCAGTCACAAACGTCAAGTTAAAATACTTTACCAACCCTGCATCCACATATACAAAATGTGTATGTGTGTGTGTGTGTGTGTGTGAGAGAGAGAGAGAGAGAGAGAGAGAGAGAGAGAGACCGCTGCTTGCAGCCATCCATGCAAAGATTCCCAGGAAAGAATAGCCTTCAATGTGCTTCTTTCACTCAAACTGCAAACTGCAGCCAATTGTTGCAAAATTGTTGCACACTTGTGAACCTGTCAGGAGAAAAGAACAATCATTGCTATTAGATGCATGCTAGAGCACATTCAGACAAAGAAGCAATCATCAATTAGTCTCACATTGGGAAAAATTCACCTATTATCTTCACGTGACTTTAGATGATCCTATAAGTTTCTTCTACTTCTGTTTCAAATATTCTTCAAGCAATAGCACAAGTTTGAACAAACCATCATGTGCTGATTATAGTCTCTCCACAACTATCAACTAGTAAACCATATAATTATGAAATTCCAATACATTAACTTATAATTTCGTTCACAAGATTAAATTAGCAGCTGCATTTAATAATAAGATATCAAGTTCCCAAAACTAAAACTTATGAACATAGAGAAATGCAAAAAATAAACAGCTTAAAAAGCAGATCTACTTGGTCCATTTTCCTTAGAAGGAATTTGACTTCAATAACTAATTAGACTAGAATATATCGTTGTTACAGAGTGATACAGATTGTATTGTATCACTGTAGATTTAGCTATTACAATATCTCTAAAGCTTAATATAGGGATCCCATTTAGTTCCTTAATTAGTAACTGAGTAGTTAGTGTGCATATATACATATATATATACTTCTGTAATAACAAATTAATGAAAACATCTCCATTCTATCTTAACAAGGTATTAGAGCCAAGAGCAAAAGTTTGGAAAATTTCTTTTCTAGGTCACCCTTCTCGAGTTACCGTTTGCTCTCACTGTCGGCACCACTAGGAGCGTCCTTCGTCAAACCACCTCTCCCCAAAAGACTGATCACTAGAAGCCTTGCATGTGAGCCTCACACACCACCTGAAGGTTCTGCATCTTCTCCCATGCATTGGTGCATGGAACTGTGTGTGACGGCGCCTTGCCCTTCGGTCAACTTCTTTGGCGCCACCTCTCCCTTAATCCACCTCTATATGTCTAGTTTACTTAGTACATCATGAGGAATGCTTGTTCTTCATTTTCTCGCTGTTGGACCATTTTGACCATGGTTTTCTGGTTAAAAAGCATCAAACCTTAACTGGTTTGTGAAACAAGAGGGTATAGAAAAGATCAGAAGAAAAAACCACTTTATTTCTCTGATTATATGTAATTTATACACGAGTATAACCTATTCAAATACTACTAAACTACTAGATTTTTCGTATATACTAACTTATCCAATCTATAGTATATCTTATTTTATCTACTAGAAGATAAACTTATCTCCTAGAAGATAATCTACTAAGCTAACTAAACTTATCTAAAATAATTAACCAACACTCCCCCTCAAGTTGAGGAATAGATATTTATCATTCCCAACTTGCGTAGAATTGTCTCGAATCTAGGTGTAGGCATGATCTTTTTGAAGATATCGACTTCCTGTGTTTCAATAGGGACATAACATAGATCGATGCCCCTTCTTCTATTTCACATTTTATAAAGCTCCTGTCAATTCTAACATGTTTTGTTCGACCATGTTGAAGTGGATTCTTCGCTATATTGATGGTTGATTTACTATCACTGAAGACTTTGGTGGGAGAGAAAGTGGTGATCTATAGGTCCTGCATCCTCTCTAACCAAATAACTACACAAATTCCTTGTGCAATTGCCCTAAACTTTGCTTTTGCACTACTACTTGCTACTACGGACTGCTTCTTGCTTCTCCATGTGACAAGATTTGTGATTATTGTGACAATCTGAATATAATCAGAATATATATATTAGATATCATTATCTTTATAGATAAACCTTATCTTAGGATTATCACTTATATTTGTACAGATTCACTATCCTATTCGAACCACTATACATGTATATATGTATAACGTTCTCTATGAAATAAAATAGAGAGCAAAACAACTCTTACTCACATAGTATCAAAGCCACCAGGTAATGCCTGGGTTTGCCCAACGTCGTAAGTTCAAATCCCAGAAAAATAATGAGGGAATGGAGCCACAATTAAGTGCCCAGTGGGCCCTATCTGCTGACGTAAGATGGAGCGGGGGGTATATTTAAGATTTGGTATTACAACCCTTCACAAGGCCTTTTGGGAGGCTCAGTGGTATCAGTGGGAGATAGACAACTCAATGGTCTCAACATGGCTTATCAATGCCATGATACCGTCGATCAAACGAACATTCATGTTTCTACCAACAACTCAAGAAATCTGGGAAGGGGTGGGACAGTCATATTCTGATGGAGAGGATGCATCACGAATCTATGAGATAAAAACAAAGTTGTGACAAATAAAGCAAGGTAATAGAGAAGTTACAAAATACTGGGTTGAGATGGTAGCATTATGGCAGGAACTTGACCTTCTATCGGATGAAGAGTGGAGATGCAAGGAAGATGCAGTGATGTATAACCAGAAAGTTGAAAAAGAATGAGTATTTGAATTTTTGGCTGGTCTCAACAAAAATTTAGATGATTTCTGTGGTAGAATCCTAAGTAGAGTTCTACCAAAAACCAAAGAAGTGTTTTCTAAAGTTAGGAGGGAAGCAGCAAGGAAGACAATTATGCTAAAAGAGAAGTCAAAAGAATAGAAACCTTTGGCTCCAATACCTACTAATGAAGCATCTGCATTGCTGTCCCGTGGTGAATCTAGTAAGAAGGGTCAGAAGAAATGGTATGATCACTGCAAACAAAGTGGTCACACCAAAGACACATGCTGGGATATTCATGGAAAGCCTCCAGATTGGAAACCAAAAAAGGGAAAAAAAATCGAGGCTATCAAGTATCTAGTGAAGGGGGACAGAAAAATTGGAAGATAGTCAGAAACAAGAAGCTAGGAAGATGAATATTTCACTAGGAAAATTGTTGGAAATACTAAAGAATCTCCAAAATCACAGTCACCAACAGAAGATAAATACAGTTGCAAATGCTACTATGAGAGGTAATATCTGTCAAGTTTTTTTATCTTCATATGGTAGGAAGAAATGGATAATTGATTCTAGAGCATCAGATCATATGACAAATAATTATAACCTATTTCATTCATACTTTCCGTGTGCTGGACATGAAAAGGTTAAGATTGCAAATGGTGACTCTTCTTCGGTTGCAGGAAAAGGAAATATCAAAGTAATAGATTCTAGGAAATTAAATTCTATTCTACATGTTTTGAATCTCGATTGTAACCTACTTTCAGTTAGCAAATTGACAAAAGAAGCTAATTGTAATGCTCATTTTTTCCCTATTCATTCTGTTATACAGGACCTGTAATCGGGGAAGATGATTGGCAATGCTAAAGAGGTAGATGGAGTGTACTACTTTGAAGATAAAGAAAGTTATTCTAGTCCTTATAGCCTGAGTAATAGTGTGATTGTCCCTAAGAATGATGAACTATTGACATGGCATAAAAGTTTAGGTCATCCAAACTTCCAGTCTATGTCAAGGTTGTTTTCGAATATTTCACTAAATAAAGACTTTTGTGTTCAATGTGATGCTTGTGAGTTTGCTAAGCACCAAAGAATTTCCTTTACAAGGTCTGAATACAAACCCGCAAAACCTTTTTCACTTATCCATAGTGATCTTTGGGGCCCATCTCGTGTCACTAATAGGACCAATTCAAAGTGGTTCATTACATTTATCGATGATCATACTCGTTTGTGTTGGGTATTTCTTTTGAAGGATAAATCTAAAGTCCCTACTGTATTCATCAACTTTTATCAGATGATAAAAAATCAATTTCAAACTAGTATTCGAGTACTTCATACTGACAATGGTACTGAATATTTTAATCAAACTCTTCATACATTCTTCCAAAAACATGGAACTGTCCACAAAAGTACTTGTGCAAAATAGTCATCAACAAAGTGGGATTGCTGAGCAGAAAAATAAACACCTTCTTGAAGTAGCTAGGGCCTTGATGTTTACTAGCAATGTTCCAAAAATTTTTTGGGGGATGCTATCCTTAGTGTAACCTATCTTATTAATCAAATGCCTAATCGTGTTCTTTCTTTCAAAATACCTCTTCAGAAACTTCAAGAAATCCATACTACCACCCATCTTGAAACTAACCTTCCTCTAAAGGTTTTCAAGTGTACAGTCTTTGTTTATAGTTATTCACACAACAAACTTGATCCAAGAGCCAAAAAATGTGTGTTTCTAGGTTACTCTGCTACATAAAAAGGGTATAAACGCTATGATCCTATATCAAAAAGGTTGTTTGTTAGTTGTGATGTCTATTTTTCTGAGACAGATTCCTTCTATCCCAAGTCTTCAATTCAGGGGGAGTATTGGAGTGAGTTTGGTGATGCATCTCAACCTATACCTATCACATCTGTCATTGAACCTATATTTGTTCCTAAACCTATCATATCCCCTATAGAAACAAATCCTAGTACAGAAGCAGCCATACCTACACTCAAAGTGTACTCTTGGAAGAAGAAAACCAATAATACACTCCCTGAAGCTATACCAATCTCTGAACCAATGTAGGTGCCTGCCAAAGAAGCTCAGAGTAGTAAGGAACAAGAAGACAATGCAGATCTAGAACTGCCAATTGCTTTACAGAAGAAATCTAGGTCATGTACTATGCACCCGACTGAGAGGTTTGTCTCTTATGATGCTCTATCTTCTCAATATAAAGCATGTATTGCTAATTTGGACAGAATTGACATCCAAAGAATATCCAAGAGGCTCTTAAAGTTCCAGAATGGAAAGATGCAGTTCTTGAAGAAATAAGAGCACTTAAAAGGAGTGAGACGTGGGAAGAAGTTGATCTGCCAAAAGGGAAGAAACCAGTGGGGTGTAGGTGGATATTCATAGTCAAATATAGAGCTGATGGTTCCATTGATTAGTATCAAGCAAGATTGGTAGCAAAAGGCTATACTCAGACCTATGGGATGGACTACAAAGAGACATTTGCTCCTCTAGCAAAACTAAATTCTATCAGACTATTGATGTCCGTAGCTGCTAACTTTGACTAGCCTCTTCAACAACTTGACATCAAAAATGCATTCTTGAATGGAAAACTAAAGGAAGAAGTGTATATGAAACTTCCTTCAGGGTTTGATGAGGAAGGAGGAGGAAACAGAGTATGCAGACTAAGAAAATCTCTATATGGGTTGAAACAATCACCACGAGCTTAGTTTGAAAGATTTGCAAAAGTCCTAAAAACAGAAGGATACACACGAGCTTAATCTGATCACACAATGTTCTTCAGAATTAGAGAAGGTAAAAAGACAAATTTGATTGTGCATTTAGATGATATTGTTTTAATTGGTGATGATGCAGCAGAAATTACAAGACTCAAGTCAGCTTTGAGGAGAGAATTTGAAGTTAAAGACCTAGGAGAAATGAGGTATTTACTAGGCATGAAAGTAGCTAGATCAAAGTGAGGAATTTACATCTCACAAAGGAAGTACATTCTTGATCTCTTGAAGGAGACAGGAATGCTAGGATGTAGACCAAGCAACACTCCCATTGAAAGTATAAAATTCAAAGATGAAGAAGATAAAATGGTTAACCGTGAAGAATATCACACATGTGGGAAGACTAATTTATTTGTCTCATACAAGACCGGATATTGCTTTTGCTGTGAGTGTTGTAAGTCGTTACATGCATGCACTAAAAGATAAGCATTTTGAGGTAGTTTATAAGATCTTACGGTACTTAAAGGGTACTCCTAGCAAAGGATTAATATTCAAGAAGGGAGATAAGAGAACAATTGAAATATATACAGATTCAGATTGGGCAAGTTCAGAAGAGGATAAACGATCAATCACTGGATATTGCACTTTCGTGTGGGGAAATTTGGTCACATGGCAAAGTAAGAAGCAAAAGGTTGTAGCCAAGAGTAGTGCAGAAGCTGAACTAAGAGCAAAAGGGATTTGTGAAAGTCGCTAATTAAAAAGAGTGCTAACAAAATTGGGGATCGGTTTTGAGTCACCTATAAAGCATTATTGTGATAACAAGGCAGCCCTAAGCGTGGCACACAATCCAATCCACCATGAGAGGACAAAGCATGTTGAAGTTGATCAACATTTTATCAAGGAAAAGATAGAAGATGGGACAATATGCCTAACTGTGGTCAAAGATATGTATATCTCATAATATTATGATCTGATCATAATCAGATCTTTTAAATTAGATAGCAATATCC
>JANIIA010000008.1:31915641-31928311 GCA_027478495.1 Erythroxylum alaternifolium
GTTTAACGTTATAATTTTAAAACAAAAATTATATTCAATTAAAAAGTCACGGTTACGACTTTAATAATAAAATAATAAAAATTTTATTATTTTAAAATAAAAAATATATAAAAAAGTTATTCATAGCAGTGACAAATATTTTTTTAAAATTTTCTATTTTAAAATAATAAAATTTTTATTATTTTATTATTAATTATATAAAAATATCATTATTAATTATTTAATATATTTTATTTTATTTTATTCTATGTTATTTATATTAAAAATAATTTATTTATATTTTTATTTATATAGAAATAATTAGTGCAACAGTGAAGAGAAATAATTGGCATTATGAAAAAAACTAATAAATATATAAAAATGTGTCGATTGTTATTAAAGTAAGGAAAAATAATTGATATTATAAAAAATTATTGAAAGTATATTAGGTATTATTTATTTTTTATTTTACGTTTCATCTTAAACCCTCTAAATCAGAAATTTTTTATTTTCACTGTTTAGGATAGAACGGAACATAACATGAAACCCTCTGTTTCTATTTTATCCTATTGTAAAATTTCTTTCTAAAAGATAAAAGTGTGTTATATTTCATTTTATTATATTATGAAAACCTTAACCAATCAGGCCTTGTTGAGATTGATGTCATTGATTATAAGATGTCTCTCCGTAGAGTGCGCAAAGGAGGCAGATACGACATTAAAGAAGAAAAAGGAATGGATCAAGAAGAGAAGGAAATAATTAAGAAAAGAAATGCATATGGAATATTACATCGGAGAAGGTAAACAGAGAATGGTGTTGGATTGATATTTTCCTAAAGGAGATAGGCAGTTCGAGTGAGAGAAGTTTGACCCAAAAAAAAAAGAGGAAGAAGAAGAAGAAGTCAACGTGTAGGGTTCTCAATTAACTTTGACTTTAATTTATATTCAAACTTTCGAGTTGGGTTGGGTCAAACCTTGAAACAAAGTTTAATATAAAACCAAAGTATCAAACCCAATAAAGAAAGCATAAAGACTAACTACAATTTCCTTGTGAATATGAAAAAACAAAATCCAAATTCTTATGCAATGCTAAACTAGGAAGTACATGTTACTATCTGTTTTCAGGGATGATTAGGAAACAACTATGACCCAGAATAGGAGCAGACAGATACTAAATTGTTTATAGTTCATACTCTACTTCTGTCTTTTGTAAATTTTAGCCAAGAAAGATTTCAACACTGCTTGGACTGCCTTGCTTGGATGGGCTTCAATTGAACTTATCAGCTTCTCATAGCTTCTGCTCTCGTACTCCTCAAATGCACCCTGTCAAGGAAATTTTGATAAGAAAACCAGAAAGTGACTTAACACAGGAAAAAGCAGAACCTTTTGAACTATGGAGTCTCTTTTTAGTTCAAACCCACACCTGAAGATTCAGTTCATTGTAAAGAGCCTTCACTTTTGCTACATTGGCAGGGTCAGGTTTCCCATAGATGTCCTGGACGGAAACAGAACTAAAAACATATACAGCTATGTTGATTCAGACAATAATGACATAAAGATTACAACAATCTTACATATAATAGTTTCTTTTGCTCTTCGGTACAAAGTTCCAAAGCCATTACGACCAACCATGAACATTTGAAGTCTTCAATATCTGTTCCTATCTGAGTCATAAAGTTGAGGAGAAATCCAGTTGACAGGCGGATTAGTAGTTTTGCTTGTCACACTGGAATTTTTCAATCTTAAAATCATTTCCATTTTTTCGATCCAGCTTTATGTATCTACCACAGTTGTGCTTAGTCTCGGGATCACCAAAGCAGTCCAGATAATCATCCTGCAAAAGAAGAATGGATAACATAAAGAGTGAAGAATGAAACTTGACTTCCATGGATATATTCTGCTAAATTGTACATCGATAAGGAAAAATTTGCATGAAAAGGAACATCATGAAGCAGTTTAAGCATTTGAATTTATAAGGATTACCATTTAAAACTTTCTATCACACAACTAAGAAAGAAAGAAATCTCAGGAAGTGTCAAGGTCGTTCACAATTTAAGCTTACCTGTACTTGGAAGTAGGTTCCCATTTCCACAAGAATGTTCTTCACATCAACATGGTTGTCCAAATTCTCACCCGACAGGAGCAATGCACATGCAACCTGATTAGATAAATGATTGAATGGCAGAAGATCATTCAGATTCTCAAATTTTCCCAACATAAAGGCTGCAAATTTTTATATAAAACTTAACCTCCTGACAAAAAACAAATCCAATCTAGATGTATGGGAAATTGGAAACAAGGAAGGCTCAAGAGTATAGATTGATGTTTAACAAGGGATTCTTTTGAGATGAAAACCTTAAATTAATATAGAAAGAGAGAGGCATTCAATCGGTAAAGTACACTCACTGGGAGGTAAAACGAGTAGTAGGCAGTCTTATACTGAACAGTACGCCTGTGTCTGCATCAATTTCAGAACTAATTATAGGTTCAGAAAAATACTTAAGTAGACCAACAAAAAAATCAATTCCACACTCATTCCAAGTATCAAATTATGAACATGAAATTGCCAAAACTCAACAAATTAGGCCATCTAGCATATACGAATGAAAATAAGGCTTCTTGTTCAGAAATGACCAAGAATGCAGGTAGCAGTCAAATTGCAAGTGTTTCACTTACAGTGACAAATTGTATTTGGATAACTCTTTTTCTCCATGTGTTGTTATCAGATCAATCATTTGTCCACAGGTTGTTTGAAACTCCACCTGCATAAGAATACCTGAAATTATCAATCGACTTACTTCCCCAGAAATTAACTCGAGAAAATATAAGCAACTCATTTTACCAACCTCATTAAACAAATCCACGAGATCCGCATAGTATGTCTTGCCTTTAAAGTGGTTTTTCAGAATCCTCGGAATATGAAAGCGAAGCAATATTCCACCGTTTGCTGCAGTTAGACCAACCTAAAGCAAGAAATTACTGGTGTCAATTGCTTTGGAAGCAATGAAAACAAAAGAGAGAAGGGAGAAAAAAATCATCAACATAAAACTTGGGTACCCTAAACCAATAAGGTTGACCACGTCTTGTATGTGAATTATCCATAATGTCATCAAGCACAAGAAAGTAAGCTTGAAGCTGCAAAAATTGATTTCAAAGGCAATGATTAACTAGTGCAATGGTGAAACTTAATTGGGATGCTAATTCCTTCAATAGAATTACCCATTCAATACACCATCCAAGAGCCTTGGCAAGAAAGATTTCTGCTCCACTTAATTCTTTTCCTTCTTTCAACAATTTGTAGCTATCAATCACAGACAAGCCCCTATTCAACTTTCCTGGAAGCAAAATATGTTAACGAATTATTATGGTTTCAAATAATAACAGTCTTAATAAGTTATGAATCATACCTCCGGGAACATTGTAGTCCAACATCTGCATCAGGCAGCGCGACGAATCAGAGTAATGCAGTTGAAAACTGCGCAAGTTACTTGCATAGTAAAAGGAACCTCAGCCAAAAACAAGGTAGTCTTTGATCCATAAGAACGTGAAAGGAATTGTGAGAGAAACATTGAGATTGGAAGTCTCAATGCGTAATAAACAGGTCCTGAACAGAAATTGCACATAGCAGAAACTTTGGACAACTAAACACCAAACAAATGACAGAGAAAACCCAGAAAAGCAAAAGTAGAGAGAATGGTTAAAGAAACAAAGAAAATGAAGAACCTCGTCAACCCATTGGCGAGACTCGGGAGTCCACTCAAAAGCAGGATCTTCCAAGAGTTCCTGCTTGAGTACGGAGTACACCTCAAGGAAAGTTGGCTTCGGATCCGCCATGGGATTGAATTATGCATGCGTGTGACAGAAAATGAGTGAGTGATATTTAATGGCTTGATAGAGAACAAGGAACGTGACTGAAGCTGACAACCATTACTTACAGCATGGAGGGCCGCGGTCGTGTACCAATAAAAAATTATCTCCACATGAATAATTTCAATTTCAATTTTTTATTTATAATAAAAGATTCAATCTCACCATTAATTAAACGAGAGCATTTTTTAAATGACTCATATAAAAAATAAACAAATATAATTAAAAACAAAATAAAAACAAACAAACAAATAATATAAGATTTTATCTATCTAATAAATTTACTTTTTTCTATTTTTATTTTTATTTTTATTTTTTAGTTTTTCTTTTCAAATTTAATAGAGTTTTTTATTTTTTATTTTAGTTTCTTCTAGCTTTCAAAATTTATGAAAACTACAAAAAGTGTTTTTTGTTTTTGTTTTTTCAAGTTTAGTATCAACTAAATATATATTATTTAATTATTTGATATATTAATTATTAATAAGAATTATGAATAATTTAATTTTATATTATATAATTAATTTAAATTAACTATTAAAAATATAAATTATTTTATTTTATTGAATAATTTATTTAATTTTGATAATTTTAAATAAAATTTGATTAAATAATTAAAAATATTTTTAAAAAATAAATTTTAATTTTAAATTATTTATTTAATAATTTAAAATTAAAATAATTTTATTGATAATTTATTAATAAATATTTATAAGATATTAAAACAAATTAGTTAATTAAAAAATTTATCTTTAAGTTTTATTTAATATATAATTATCATCAATAATAAAAATACAACTATATATTGATATTAACAATCGAACATAATTTTGTTTTTATCCGAAAGAAAAAAGAAATTAAAAGTAACAAATAAAAACTAAAAGCTGGATCATAAAAGCATAAGTGAAATTATACCACTCTTTACATTTAATTATATATTCTTTTTTGTACTTTAAATTTCAGTTTTAAAATTTAATGTAACTTTATTAAAATCTTTGTTTAAAATGATACTTGTCGATAACCATCTCAAGCCAACATTTACTTGCAATTTTTCAGTTTGAAATGCATTTTATTTTACAGTTTATTTAATTATTAAGACAAGATTTAAAATAAATTATTATCTTAAGAAAACTATAAAATAATTTTTATAAATATGTTTTGATAGGTGCAGTTGCAGATAGAGAGATAGGTTAAATATAGGATCGAGCATCTCGTTGGTTGAAGAACTCCTCCACTCTTATGAGTGGATTCGGTTATTTCTCACAAGGAAAAGCAGTGCTAATCAAAGATTCGAATACTTTATCAGATATGGCATTGGATAGAGTTTTGATCGACACCGGTCAATAAAAAATACTGATTTAAGTAATTTTTAAAATTTATAAAATAGTTCTTAAATTTGTTTAAAAATTATAAAATAGTTGATTATTATATTGTACAATTGTATTGTATATTTTTAACCATGTCTTCAAAAATTAAAATAATAAATAATAATCATAGATAATATGAAATAACGATAATTTTAAGATATTTTACATATAAACAATAACCACAATTTATATAAAAAGACAATTATTATCATACAAATATAAAATTATCAACAATATAAAGTATTTAAAATATTACAATTTTAATTTTCATTATATAATAAATAATAATTACATCAAAACATCCAATAAAAAGAATAATAAATATCTTTAACTCTCAAATTATTATAATTTACAACAAGAGTTCATGATAAAGAAACAACCAAGTAGAATTGAAACATAAAATAAAAAAAAATATTTAATTTACTATCAATTCAATATATTATTAAAATATTTAAAAAATCACTTTAAAGGTTTAACTAAATAACAAATTGAAAAAAGCTTTGAAAAAAGGAAGGGGTGGGGGGTCTGGGAAGTACTGAGTGGGAGTTCAAATTTTAAAAATTTTTGAAAATTTTGCAACTTAGTTCCTATATTTTTTAAAATTTACAGTACTAATCGGTATATGACTGATATTATAAATACCGGCCGGTACCAGACGAAACAAGCTAGTACCGTTCGGTATTTATACCCGGTACATAAATACTCTGATTTTGTACTGAAATTCGGCTGGTACAGTACAAAATTCAAAATCTTGCTTATCACAATGATAATACCACTGCTTGTTCTTGGTTTCTTGCTCTTGGGTTTGGTAAGTAGACTCCTTTTGAGTGTTTGCCACTAAAGCTGAGCCTTGAGAGGTTTGTTTAGAAGTGTGTGAGGTAAGCATGACCTTTTTCCCACTCTCTTCCCTACGAACCTCAGCAAACGTTTCTCGGATTGATGGCAATGGTTTTAAACTGAGTAACCTTCCTTGCACTTCATTAAGTCCAACGTTAAGTCCCTGTAAGACATCAAAAACTCTCTCCTTCTCTAGTAATTTTTCATTCATACTTCTCGGCATCAGCACGACACTCCCAATTTACTGCATAAAATAGATCCATCTTTTTCCATAATTCAGTAAGTTATAATACTTGGTAACAGGCATATTATCTTGGTGAGTATTTCTAATTTTTGATCTGATTTCAAAGCATTGAGAAGTGTTTTCTAAATTAGAATATATTTCTTGCACAATCTTCCAAATTTCTCTTGCAGTTTTGCAGAATAGGTAGGTTCTTCCTATTTTTGGCTCCATTGAATTTTTAAGCCAAGCCATGACAATAGAATTCTCAGATTCCCAAGCACCGTAAGTGATTGTTGTTTCATGTGGTTGAGGAATTGCCATCAGTTAGATATCCAGCCTTGCCTCTTCCTTTGATTACGAGCATGACTGATCGGGACCATTCTTGGAAATTCGTTCCATTTAATCTATGTTGCATGATTTGCAGCGAAAGATTATCAATAGGAGGAGATGGAGTTTGGGCTGAAGGTATTATGTAACTAGGTGTTTGGGATGAGGTTTGGAATTCATCAAAGGAACCGAAGGTTGGTTGAACTCCAGCCATGATGTGGCTGGGGAAAAAAAATTAGGCTACCAGAATCGGTAGCTTTGATACCATGAAACAAGAGGGTATAGAAAATATCAGAAGAAAAACCACTTTATTACCAGAATCGGTAGCTTTGATACCATGAAACAAGAGGGTATAGAAAATATCAGAAGAAAAATCACTTTATTTCTCTGATTATATGTAATTTATACACGAGTATAACCTATTCTAAAACTACTAAACTACTAGATTTTTCGTATGTACTAACTTATCCAATCTATAGTATATCTTATCTTATCTACTAGAAGATAAACTTGAACGTATCTCTTAGAAGGTAATCTCCTAAGCTAACTAAACTTATCTAAAATGAGTATCCAACAGTTTTCCTACATAGGAGTTGGTAGTCTCGTTGATTGGTTGATTCTACCCAAGAGTAGCAAAATCAATGATCCTCTTAGATCCCAAAGCAATATTTGATATAGTTTGTAGTTTTGTTGACTTTCTATTAGCATTTGATCTTTTATGGTTGTTCTTGATTTGCTTGACTATTTTGTCTCCATGACTGACAAATAGAAAAACTTGGTTATGACTGAAGTCATTCTTGTTATATCTAAAATCACATAATATAAATTAACAGGTCTCAATTATCTAGATTGGTATAAGACCATTCAAATTTACCAAAAGGGTTTCTAAAGACCATTAATGATCCACTATTGAACCATACTCATAAGGAGTAGCTGTGCGACGATGCCCAATTATTCTTGCAAATTCAAAATTCTATTGACGATGAGGTCATCAGTTTAACTAGCATTGTATGTTAAAGAATAGATGAAACATATAGAAATTTTGTACTATGGAAAAGGAAATATTTATGAAGTGTGTAAGAATTTTTGTCGTGTTGAACAATAAGATCAATCTCCTCAGGCTTTCAAAATCTAACAAGCTCAACGATAGCAGATGGCAGTAAAGAATTTTTTGACTAGTCTTAACTCTCAGTTTGAGATTGTTAACTTTCAAATTCTCTATATAATGTTCAGATTTCCTCCCTACAAGAGGTCTTTACTCCAATACTTCAAATAGATGTTAATGCGTTTGGTACTGCCAATATTCAGGCCGTTGTATCCAAGCTGTGAATGGAGAATACCTATTCACCAGCTTGAGGGTGAGTGTGGAAAAACCGTATAGTTAGGAGACTATTTTAGGAAAATATATTGTAACAGATTGAATCCTTAAGTTAGGATATTAGTGGTCAAGATTCTGATAGGATTGGCTAAGATGGGTATTTAACAGATTTGGATATTAGGTTTTTGTATATATATGTAGCTAGTAGTGCTGTAATGAAAACACATAAGAAAATACACTTTCTGCTTAATTTCTTACATCTAAAAACATTTTCGATTAAAGATTCAGTTCCTTAACCACTATTTTAATAACATCAACAGCTAGAAGACACAAAAGACCCAAATTTTGCAAAGTAACACTAATCCACAAATTATCACAAAGCATAGTCCATAAGTTTTTTAGAAGAAACGCAATTCAAAACACTAAGAATTCATGTGCTTAACTAAAAAAGTTTGACCACGTACATCATTATATTCATCAAATATGAATGGTCTGTTTTGGTATTTACCCGTGACATTGCTGAAACACCAAGCAAAGCATACACCATATTCGATACAAGTCCCTCACCATTATGAGATATGACCTGAGTTACTATGACAGTGAATGATCCTTCACGAATGCAACTAAGTGAATCCAAAAATGATGTTAAGCCCACTTCCAAGAAACCTGAAGATAAAACGAATTAAGAGTGAAAAGTTGATAAAAAAAGTGCATTCATAGGCTACCTTAGATGAAAACATAACCAAATTAGATAAGTAAAAAGAATCTTAAACAAGGTAAGAACACCATTATTTTAAATATATAACAACGTAATCAAAGGCTGAAATTCAATCAATAAAATAAGTCACATTATCTAAGAATGGTAGACTAGTAACTTGATGAAATGGAAATGCCTTGAATCAAATTACCAGACACTTGACTACACATTGGTTTCTATAAGAACAAATAGCAATGACCACAAAATACAAATTCAAAATTGTAGTTTACATACTACCACCCAAAAGTCATGCCAAAGGATGCAGTATTGTGTTATACTTACATGACAAATATGACATTGCTGCTAATGCAGCTCCACGATGCATAGCAGTGCAGCATATAGCTGCTTTTTGAAACGATGCTTCGAGAAGTGAACCTGATGCAGCTAATACTTCCTGGGATATTCATATAGCTAGAGTCATCATCCAAATTGGATTCCTTAAACAAGAAGGTGCTAAGAAATGGAGGGAAAAACCAATTGTCTAAAATATGTACTCAAAATTAAGAGATGCAACAGTGACTAAAAGACTGAGATAATAAGCAATTGGAAAGGGGTATACTAAACCTTGCCAGAGCCACGAATAAATGTGGATGCAAAATTTGTATATGCCTCAACCAAATCAGGCTCCTGATCACATATGTATGAAGAGTTAAGAGCCTTGATTGATGCTGCTTGTGTAAACCGTTCAAAAGTTGTAATAAACAATAGCCCATACTCCTCCCGCTGACCAAATTCTTCGATTACAACTGAAGCTGAGGATGCATTTTTCATTTCACGAAAAACAGAAGAGTAAGAGTAGAAGCAGGAACTAAACCACACATTTAGATTCATCCAAAATAATGTGGCCTATAGCCTACAAATTACATGGTTTTTATACACAACTAGTAAGTGCCAGATACATTGGTAAATTTGTTTTCAACTACTACAAAACTCTCATCAGATGGAAAAGTTATAAAAAGGAAAGATGATATTAAAAATTTGAAATAATACATGATCCAAACACCTTACCTGTCCTGATGTAGCAGTCGTGACTTTGAAATGACAAAAAATTATTTGATAGGCAGTCCAGTATATTGGGGAGTAGCATAATAAAGTGCTGCCCTGTAACAAGTAACTTTCAGTTGTGGAATATATAATTATTCTTGCTGCGCCAAATGGCATATCAACTATGTGGATTGGAAAGAACAGCAGTAACTCAAAGAAAAGAAATTCCCTCCCATTACCAGAGGAATGAACTGCTAATGAAAGAGCACGGCAAGATGCTGTAGACAAGTTATTGTTCTCCATGTGATCAGACCTCAAAAGTTTCTCTAGTATGGGCCAGAAAATCCTCAACAGTCCAAATATAGGATCATCAGCAGAAGGACCACTAGGTATATTTGTTGCAAGATGAGCAAATACAGTCCCCATCCTGTAAATTAGATAGAGATTAGAAGCAGAAGACCATATGACAAAATTGGTATGGAGGGATACGTGCTCAAATCAAGCAGTCTGTATTCACCAATAATTTAAGAGGAAAGGGTAAAACCAACGGTTAATGACTCTCCCTCAGCTTATGCTCTCTCAGAAATATACTCAGCTTGCTTTCTGATGTACCAAAAAATGAATTACTCAGGATAAATTGAAATTGAAGAAGGGAGAACTCGTAGGCCCAGTTTTTTTCAGCAGATAAAACCCAAGTTTAGTTCAGAAGATTATTGATGAAACAAAAAGTGGAATGGTGTACCAAATGCAGGTTGGGTACGAGACAAGGTCTAGGAATTTTGTACTGTTCTCATTCCTATTATTTCATTTGTGGTACCAAATAAAGCATTTTAGGTTTAAGCAGAATATATTAGTCTTCTATGTGATCACTACCAATATCAGTTGCAAATGAGAGGGCCTAACGTTGAGCTGTAACCTAAATATTTTTCATGGTTTCACACCAACTATAATTCCATACTAATCGTAATGCCCCAGAAATGCTTCCAATATTTTTGGTAAATTAATGAGGGGAAACAATTACCAAAGTTGACAAGCTCATTCTCATCCCACAACGAAAGAAACATAACTGAAACAAAATTAACAGTATCAATACTACCTGTACAGTCCTTTTATAGCATAATTCAAAAGCTGCGTGTAAGTAGCTGGACTTTGCCTACAAGAATGGATGCTATCTACATCAATCTGAAATGAAAAAGACCTATTAATTCCGATTCAGAGCAATGATGTATAAACAGAATAAGTTAAATTTTATTATTCATAATTCAAATGACTTGGCAAAGCAATAAAGTATGCTATTTCTACAACATAAGCTAAGTTTAAAGAACCAGGAGGAAGAAAAGAACAATTGTTAGTCTTCAAATAATAGTTCGAAATGAGCAAGCTTTTACAGATGATATCAATCAATGTTTCCATTCTATGGCTAACAAAGAGTTGGCGTTGACAAGCTCACTGATGCAATTACGCAAAGTACCAGCAGATCATAAAGAGTACTCATCCAATTGACAAAAGTACAGTTGACTGATTGTCAAATGATGAATCTATACCAAACAGGAGATAAATGAAAATTTAAGTCACACATATGACACATATGAAGCAAATAGCACAAAAGGATGAAAGGATAACTGCAGGCTAGAGGGCTGTATCTGCAGATTGACCAGTAATCAAAACATGTATACCTTTCAAATTGCCAACAAAAAGTTCCAAAAGTGAACTGATCTGCAGAATACATGAAGGCTAACATGAACATTCAAGTAAAATTCACTTTACTTGCCCAACTGGGTAAAATAGCAACTGGTTTCAGATTTAAATAAGATGCGAGAGCTAATACTCATGATCATGAAAAGGGAAAAAAGATTTTTAGATCAGTGGGAAAAGTTTACATATAATAATAAGCATGAACTTAAAACACACTAGTAGAGTTGTCAAAGTGAGTGAGTTAAAAACGACACAAGTACAAGGCAGAAAGGTATACAAATTATGTGCAAGACATGCCAAATAGATATAAGGTCTTACAAGTTTTCCAATAGCATCGTAGCTAGAAGAAAGCAATCTGCCCAACAAATTGTTCTGTAGTTCTTTGTTTGGAAGAGATCCCAGGACCATGCTAACAGCACTAAACACTTCTTCCTCATCTTCCAAAGTTGTTTGCCTCTTCTCTAGAGCCTGTAATTTTACAAGAAGGAAGTATGAGAGGGAGAGAGAGAGGGGGCAAGTAAAACCATGCAAATATGACTTTTGAAGCAAGCCAAAGACCCAAAGATGCCATTATAAAGACAGAACAAGACAATTTTTTTCCTTCAACAAAATCTCCTCTTTTACTGGGGAGGGACAAAACTTCAAGGTTAAGCAGTATCATTTTAACTACAAAGACAAGATAAGCATTGACATCTTAAAATCCAAGAACCACCTTATGCCATAGGCCAACCTCCCCTTGCATATGATGTATGTTACAGATACATTTATTGCAAGATATAGTTAAAAAAACAAAATCCACCACAGCAAATTTTGAGGAAGATCACATAAGTAGCAAGAGGCCATAATATAAGACAATGGTCTAAGCCTGAGTGACCCAAAAGATAGCAGATTGTGTCACTTGTATGAAAGTTACCCTCCAAACATGTTTGTTAGAAGTTCAAAGAGTATTCTTTCGCATCCATTCCTGTTGAAAACTAGATAGTTCCATTGTATATGCAATAATTAAATGAAAAGTGTGAAAGGTACTCTAATTGAAACCCAAAAAAAAAAAAGAAATCAGCTGCTTTAATAAGAATTGTCTTTTCCCTTTTCTTTTCTCTTGATGTAACTACAACACCAAATATTGATCGAGATTTGTAGAGACCAAATTCTGGGATCGGTCTTTCTCATATATGATGGATGTTGCAGACAAAAAACTGAAAGGTCCAACATTAAGGAACCCAAATATGGTGTTAGAATGAGATTCTTGTAAAACTCGATCTAACTGAGCTTCGTCAACGGAGCTCTTCCCTGATCTAGTGAGAGGGGCCAGGATCTCAA
>JANIIA010000008.1:31928411-31945915 GCA_027478495.1 Erythroxylum alaternifolium
GGAAATTTAAATTAATCAATAGCTTCTTCATGTGCTGGCCTGTTGGGCTTATTCACGTTTTTTAAACTTCTTACGTCAGTACGTCTTAATTGCATCAATAACATATGGTGAAGTTCACAAAGCAAGGACTTGGAAGTATAAGTTACATAATCTTAATTCCAGTCAAAGCTAGCAATGCCTCCACTTACTTACCTAGTGAAAACCCAATGTCAAAGATGCATGGAATTATTGACTACAAATTCATCGTGACAGAAGAAATTGGACTAACACTATCCTATTGAGAGGTAGGATCAGTAAGTTTCTCCCAACAATGACAATTTTTCATATTTCCATTTTAAAAGATAATGCAGAATGTTTTCTCAACTAACCAGGTCTTCAAAGAGGAAATGGGAAAGGGTCAAAAGTTCCACAAAATACGTAAGAGGTTATCTTTTACATTACACAAACTATGCAAGAATATAACCCATAAGAAAGTCATATGTAACATATTGCGATACACAACAATATGGCATGTGTCAAGTATGAAATTTTGGACCCTCCATATAACAAATATGAAATATGTATAACAATAATGAAGAGACAAAGTAAGTACATTGGTTGTGGATATGATATACACGATAAAAATGAACTTCAGGCAGACATGAAGAATGAATAAACATATACAGAAAATTAGCTAGTGGTCATGGAACATAAAACATATTCATTTGCATGTGTTCTTGACTGATATTTAAATTCATATACATGTCCTTTTTGTATGTGCAGTATATCAGTCACTCAAACATAACTCCATCAACTTCTCACTTAAACCCCTCATTGTAACCTCATCTCAGATTTTGATAATTTAGTTTCATTCAATAAATTGACCTTTCGAATTTCATATTAAGGCAGTACATTAATTCTGCATCTAACTTGTTTGTGAAGGCGCTGCATGTTTGTTAAATAACTACATATTCATCTCCAGAAAGGTAGATTGAGGTTTTAAAATTTGGTCGCTAATTGTTAATTGATAATAGGTCTCATTAAAGTTCTCTACCCTTGCCCAGGAGTAAATGGCTATTTCTTCCCCAATTTTAAATTAAGTTATCCTAGTTCCTGGACAGTTCTACACCATGTGCAATTGACTAAAAGTAGGTCTAACCAGTTTCAGCTTTTGAGTTCAATCAACCAGACTAGTTCAGCTAAAATCTGGGAGATGGTGCACTTGAAAGGTGAATACAAAATAAGAATTATGCAGTGCTTTCAGTCCAATAAAATGAATGGATAAAGAAAAATCAAAAGGAAGAGGGAAATAATAGGTGCTCAGCAAACATGTTGACCTCTCCTATACACATCAAAATTTCCAGATTTGAAGGATCATAGATAACTGGAGGAGCATCTTCACAAAATTTACGCAATGCAGAGGCACAAGCACTGGATGATTGGGGCTCTGAGATACCAGCAGCGAGAAACAATCTGAAAGCAGCAAATCAGCACAAAATGGACAAAAGGATATATGAATGACAAAGAAATGATGCATATAGAAACTATCCTCCAAAAGACTGACATGCAAGATGCATTCTTAGGAAATTAAATATACAAGAAGATCAGCTTGATTAGGAAGTAATTCCAGTGCTTATCTTATTTAGGCAGTGGTCATCTTATTTAGAAAGTCTATTATTTTCATAAGTCTATTTTTATTAGGATAATAAGTTTGCAAATCCTTATTCTATTTCACTTATTAAAATGTATTTAGTCTATTTAACGGACATTACGTTGAATAAGAAAACTGTCAGAATTTTTCATACAAATAGTTGACAAAAAGTTTGTCAAAGACGAGTTTTCTAAACAGCAATCTCAAGATCTAGAAAGGGGAAGCACTATAGTAAAGGAAAAGTGGATTTCTGGCGAGTTGTCCCTTATCTCGTCCGATGGCTAGATCCTACAACAAAAACACATACCAATCCAGTATCAGAGTTTGACGTCATGGATGACTCTATAGACGTGTCAAGACAAGTGGATGTGTTCATGAGAAACATCAAGCTGAGGCTGTCTATGGTGGAGGACCGCCAGCAGTCCAACGAAAAGTTCTTGAATTCGTAGATAGAGGAGATTTTGCGAGAGTTGAAAGGGCGAAGTAAGAACAATGAGGTGGGCAACAATAGTTGTACTTGTAGAGACCAAAGGGAGAAAAGAAGCCTTGGACAAAATTAAAATTTCCTTCATATGAAGATACGACCGATCCATTGATTTGGAACCATAAGTGCGAACAATTCTTTGAAAATTATCAAAAGCCTAAAAGGGAGGTAGGGCTGTCAGCATTCCACCTTAATGGGAAGGCACAACAGTGGTTTCACAAGGTGAAGCAAGAGGAGGCAGGTATGGGTTGGGGAACATTTGTGAACCAACGTCACCTGAAGTTTGGTCCTCCTATAAGCCTCAACGCCCTAGGTGAATTAGCCAACTTAAAGCAGATAGGAACGGTGGAAGATTATCAAAAGGAGTCCTGATCATTGCTGGCCTGAACCAAAGGGCTCACTATGAAGCAAAAAATCAACCTATTCATTGCTGGTATTATGGAAGGGCTGTGGCTGGAAGTAGAATCGCAGCAATCGAATAGCTTAGGAGCTACTATGAATCTAGCCCGCATTTATGATTAGAAATTAAGGAGAGAAAAACCAAGTTGTCTTAGAAAGGAAACCTGAGGCAACAGCTGTTGGGAGCAATTCAAAAACAACCACTGGAGGGACAACTGCAGAGAAGAAAATTCTGAGGCAGCATTCAGTATAGGGAGCATAAATACACTTGTTTTAAAAAGTTAACTAAGGCAGAGAAGGAGGAACGAAGGGCAAAGGGGCTTTGTTTCAATTATAATGAAGATTCTATCAGGGACATAAATGTAAGAAGTTGTTTTGGGTAGAATTGGTAAAATCCGAAGAAGAGGATGAAAGAGGGCTAGAATATCCAAGGTTACCATAAGTTCGAGCATGAGGACAAGCTCTTGGTCAAAGGGGAAGTAATGGTATGCAATATGCATTCTTAGGAAAGAAAATATACAAGAAGATAAACTTCATTGGGAAGTAATTGCAGTGATTCTCTTACTTAGGCCATAATCATCTTATCTAGGAATTCTATTATTTTTGTAAGCCTATTTTAATAGGAAAATACGTTAGCAAATCCCTATTCTATTTTACTTCCTAAAAACTCTTTTAAGTATTGAGCATTAGAGGGCATTACAACGAATAAGAAAGCAGTCAGAATTTTTCTAAAAATAGTTGACAAAAAACTTGTTAAGGACGAGTTTTCTAAACAGCAACCATAGGGCCTAAAAGGGAAAGAACTCTGGCAAAAGAAAAGAGGATTTCCCTATGAGTTGTCCTGTGACTATGTCCTATACAAAAACGAATATCAATGAGCTAGCCAAAAAATGAATGGTGGTTGTGGAGATCTATGAAGCCAAGGAAACAGATCAGTGATCATGATGCTAATTTGTTCAGTATGGATAGAAATTGCATGTAATTTAATCATAAAGCACACTTACAATAAGGGTGAGGCATCACTTTGAATGATAGGCATCCACTTGGAATACGAACCAATAACGTCTGCAACTGATCTACATACCTAAAGTTTAATAAGCATCTTAGATGGGCATAACAATAAGTCATATCTAAATGAATCTTATTTTCTTTTCAATAAAAGCATTGTGATCGGACTTATGTTTACAAACAAGCTTAAAGGACGGAAAAGTTTACAAGGAGATATCAAGACATACAATGCCCATAAATCCCTTAAGCTCATCAGTTGCCCTATTGGACAAGATAGCCACCAACTGCATTATCACCGAGAAATCAAAGTTCTGGCCTTCCTGTAGGATGACTTCAGAGACCTTTCAAAATACAAAGACTTACTGTATTAAAATGCCTGCTCTTTAAAATAAAAAGTTGATTAACATAACCAAGCAACTTAAACATTTCAACTTAATATTTAAGAGAAGATGCACAATGGATTTTATTAAACAATATGTTGAACACTGTAATAACATTTACTCAAGTAAGTCTCAACTAACAATGCACTTCATACTGTTAATATATCAATAACATAAAATATTTGATGTTAAGACTCAAAGAATAGACTAGGCAATAGTAGGAACGAACTGTAAGTAGATTATTATTCCAAGAATGTGCAAATGTCCTATAAAATATAACTCATATTTCTTGCGTGTCCATAAGCCTGTATGTTGTCAATGCATGCACACTTCCTCATAATCACCTATCTTTTGATGGTTTTCCAATAGAGTGAAACGTAAATTTGCAGTGTTTGTATTATAGGTCACTTAAATAAGATGTAAATATAGACACCTATACATAAAACTATGTCGATGAACGAGGCATGCAATGTATGTGAAATTGTTGACGCCTGTACAATGACTATTAAAAACTAGAAATGACAAATAGTTAAAACATTTTAAAAAGAAGACAACTAAGCTGAATTGAACCCAAACTGTGAGGACTAAAATATTTATCCTTTTTCATTATTTTGGATTTTTTATCCATTTTCCTTGAGCTACAATAGCTAGCACAATAGATAAAAATATACATTTGATGATCATCATACTTTTGTCTGATCCATATTGTTTTGTCTTAATTTTCCACTAATAAAAAAACCTATCACTAAACCTTCAAGCACCAAAATAGATGTCAACTCCAATTATAATGGAGAACCTTGCTTAAAACATATTCTTGCTTTCTCAAACAAGTTGTCAATATGCTGTTAGATAAACTCAACACCAAGATTTCTTCCTTTCTTCTAAACCAAAAGGATAACAAGAAGTTTCAAAAATCAATTAAAATGGATCTCAACTTCCATTACATTTTGTACATGAAATTTGAGTTATATTAACTCAGTAAATTTACTATAATGGAGTAATTAACCTGTTTCAAATTATAAAAAATACCATGTACACACTAAGTTTAAATTTAGAGAACTCAATAATATTTCGAGGTTTATTTACTTGGATGTGTCCCTAGTACAGGACTCATTTTACCAAAAATGAGAAACATATGCATTCAGATATCAAGTGGGCTTGACGATTCACTTGTACGACTAATATTATAAAAGATTCAAGAATCTCTTTCAGAAATTGGTTAAATTGGCCATATTTGAGCAGCTATCTTGCATGCCTAAAATAAAATAACCATAGTTCATAAGTTTGAAATTCTTTAGGATCTAGACTATCATGAGCTCAACAATTGCATCCTTTCCAGATGATTCACAAGATAACCCAAGGGTAAACTCATGCCAGGTATAATGATTTTTAAGTCACTTAATTAAACGCTAGCAGGCCCAATAATTATTTGTGATGTTTACCATTTTTAACATGACAAACGTTGATAGGTTCCTTACTCCATAATTTGTGTTCCAAAACCAACTTAAACATTTCATAAGGGCATATTTAGATATAGGAACTGAATTCAACTTATTACTGATCCTATTTTTAAAGTAACACAACAATATTGAACTTACAGAATCCTTTGTAGAATAGAATGTCTAAATTTGTGTATAATTGACATATATATGTATTGGATGGATCTAACTATAGGTATATGAGATGCTTTAACAAATAGTTCAAGCAAAATCCCGAAGAATACTCATTAATTTTGCAAATTAAATTCCATGATGCTAAAAGGACGTGTAAAGAAGCAACAGATTAAGACACTTATGTTAGCGATGACTGTATTTAACATAAATTTGAGATTCAAGAACGAAGTGGATAAAGAATTATTTATGGGTTCAACATTCAAACAGCCCTAGTTCTCTCTATGCTTCTAAACTGCATAACTTATGGTTTGACTTTAACCATCGAATATTGTTTTATCTGCTTGTAAACAGATCAGTTGTAATAATTATAACCATAAATGTTCACTCTTGGTAAAAGATGAATAACAGTAAAAAGTGTTCTCAATTGAAAATCCTAGAGAATTTATCAAAAATACTAATTACTAAAGATCACTTATAAAACAGTTGTGATTAGAAATTCTGTTATTAAAACAGTTGTGATTAGAAATTCTATTATTCTTATTTTCTTATGCTAGGATATTCTTTGTATCATAATATAATAATTTTACATTATTCAGAAAAACTATATTATCATATTATGGAATATTGCACCGTGCTACTATTATAATAGAAGAGATAAACCTAAAGAAAAAGATACACCTAATTATCCTTGTGGTTTTGTTCCCATGCATGTAGGTCATAAGTCGAGGCGTTAAACCTCTTGTTCATTCTTCTCTTTACCCTTTCTCCTTTATTTTACTCACAAATGGTATCAAAACCTATTTTCACATGGTATCATAGTTATTTTCACAATTCTTTTATAGTTTATTAGTCACTTGTTCACATATTTATGTTAGGACTTAAATTGGCAAGGTCTGCTAGGGTCACAATCCACAATTTATAGGTTAAAGTCGTAAATTATGGTGAGACAAATTCAACCAAAAAGCAACCTCTTAAGAAATATAATTCCAAAAGATTTACAAAAACTATGCTTACCACATTTAGAGCAAACAATTTGCTCTCCACCTCCTTCCAAGGTACTGGCATATTTTCCCAACCAGCAAAGCCAAGCTACAAGAAATTGGAAGAATAAACTACGAACATATTTACCAATAACAATTTGAACTGAATACATACGTCTTGAAAAAGATATAAGCAAACTCCATAAACTATTTTTTAACCAAAAACAATAAACTACAAAGTATCTGTAGCCTAATTCTGCTCCAAGACTAAATATAAATGTTCACTAAGAGATCTCACACGCAATTTGCATTTAACAAGGAATGGAGGAACATTAAATACTCGCATATAAATCTAAACTCAGTTCAAATGAGCTTCCAATTGCCCAACAAACTACAGTCAAGAACTACAAAAAGACCATAACCCTTAGCCATCAATCCACCCATTTTATTCAGTATTTTAATTGCCAAAAATAGAGTTTAGGTCCAAAAATGCAAAATTGTTGGAAGCAGAGAAAGATCTAAGTAAGAATAGCACACATAAAGCACAATAGAGCAAAAACCTAAAATTCAAAGGCCAAACAAGGTATACAATCCTCATTAGATAAAACCTAACAGCAGAACAAATTGCAATGTCAGGTACGCACTTGTATATCATCAATCAGTCTAAATTTTGACAAGAGAAACAGATAAACAAGGACATAAGGGAGGAAAAGGAGACCATATTTCTTGCCAATTGCTTGTTTATAGAACTTGATGAATATCATAGAGATTTTGGTATTTAGTGTAAGAATATTATTATTGAACTATAATATAAGAATACTTTCTACATCCCTTTCTACTAAAACACCTATCTTTATCTCTTATTCTTTAGAAGCTAATGTTTTTATCCTGTAACCTGAAGCTTTGTTAGAGATTATGATTTGATTTGAGTATCTTTGGGGATTATAATTGCAACTTACCTTATATGAATAAGATAATCTAGTATATAAAGGGAGTGAGAGATGCTGATTTCTGCAAGCTCTTCCCATCTCTTTTCTTAATTCACATCATGGTATCAGAGCAAGTTTTCTTATCTTGTCTCTAATTCCTTTTTCCTTCATTCTCTCATAATCAAAACTCATACCCAAACCTTTCTCCCAAAAATAAAACTAACATTGACAATCTAATCGCAGAAACACCTCAAGCAACCACCAGCGGCAGAGTCAGAGGAAAAGGTGACACCAACAATTGTCCCACGTGCCCCCACTCACCACCTGCAGCTGCTGTTCAACCAGCGCATGTAGCCCAAGTGCCACCTCCCGGTGATGTTCTATTGACCCTACCGCCATGGATTGAGTCGCGCCAACTCCAGAAACCTGTTGGTGATATGTTTTTCAGCTTGTAATTGCTGGAAACTGGGTTGTGTTTAACCTTAGTCAGTGATGTATTTTTCTGCCTTTAATAGGACAAATAGAAGAATTATTAACTAGTAGCTAACACAAAATTAGGAAGTATGACTAACATTAGGCTGCTGGAATATCAGGTTTTAAGGTTGAATTTTGGCTAGGAATGCAGAATTTTCAAATTTTGTAAAGCTGGGAATTTAAGGTTTAATTGCTGGAAATTCAGCCTTTGGATTTCAGGGTTTAATATGGATAGAGTTTAAGTTTGAGTGGGCTGAAATTTTGGTTAGGGTTGCTGGAATTTAGTGAAGAACAAAAAGAATGGATGGTAAGAAACTAGAAATCACTCCTAGGGTCTAAGAATCACTCTTAGAAGAAAGCATCACAGTTTCTAATTGAACACTGAAGTTTGTAGAAAATTTCCAGATTGCTTCTTATTAATGGAAGGCTAATTGCTTCTTATTAATGAAAGGCTAAGTACATATATATAGAGTTCTTGGAATCCTTATTCTAGTAGGAAAAGGATTTCTAACTTAAATCCTATTATAATAGAAATTTTATAAATCCTACACAACTAGGATAACATATCTAAGAAAGAATAGCATAATATTGCTACTTACTATCCAATAAGGAATCCTAATACAATCTACATTTCAGCCTTTATCTTTGACGTCAACTCAATTCCCAACCCTCATCTCAACAAATTAAAGCTTGTGATTGATTAATCTTTCCTCTGTTATTTCTCTTATAAACTTTAAGTTCTTTTGCATCACGCTGATTCCATCATAGCCGTAGTTCCTCTTCGTTATTGCACAATTGTTGATATTTAAAGTTCAATTTTTTGCACTATTGTTCTTCACCTAATTCTCGTTGATGTCTTTCTGTATCAATTGCATCATGAGTGACTTCAAAACTAAAGTATTGAAGGACAGCCACCCATTATGGTTCAACAAATCACAAGTCGAAAATTGAATGGAACGAATTATGTTGCTTGCGAGAAAGGGGTCATCTCAAGGGCCTAAGTAAGTATGAGCATCTCACAGATCCAGCTCCTAATATTAAGTCACCTGGGTATAAGAAGTGGGAACAACATGACGATCAATTAATGAAAAGTCTTTGGAACGCCATAGAGCCAAAAATTGCTGACATGTATTCAAATGTAAACTCCATAAAGGAGTTATGGGAGTATGTGAGACTTATTTTTCAGTAATGTTACTCGGATATATGATTTATCTATGGAATTGTTCAAGTGTGAGCAAGGAGAGAAGAACCACAGTGCGTATTTTTCATAAATAAAGAATCTATTTGTAGAACATTTAGCAGCCCAACCAATTACAACAAATAAGAATCAACTTTTGAAGGAAAGAGAAGAGTTATTTGTGCTGAGATACTTGGCTAGCTTAAGACAAAATATAAACCAATTCAGGCCCAAATACTCGATGGCACTGAACATCCATCACTTGCTGAGATATATCCACGAGTATCTCGATCCTTAAAGGGGCCAACATAAGAAAGTGACGACAAGTCTGCTCTAGCTGATCACAATAGTGGAAGAGGCAATGGAAGTCAAAGTAATCAAGGTCATCATGGTAGTTGTGGAGGAAGGGGCAGAAGAGGCCAAAGGAAATGTGACCATTGTGGCAAGGTTGGACATGTTTGGGACTATTGTTGGGACTTACACCCAAATGACACCTGGAAGTTTGTCACTCTTGATGCCTCAATTTTTGGTTGTCGATGAGAATACACTATTAAGACACTTGTTGATGGATCTATCGAATGACTCGAGGCTCATCTTCTTGCCAAAAGATACACACGTCTATGGTATTAATTATTTTGATACTTTTTCTATTGTGGAAAAAATGGCATCAGTCTACATTTTTATCTCCTTAGCTGCAACTTATTCTTGGCCTCTCTACCAACTTGACATCAAAAATGCATTCGTCCATGAATCTATATGGAGCAACCTCCGGGGTTTGTTGCTCAGGGGGTGTCTGAGAAAGTGTGCCTATTGAAGAAATCTTTACATGTTTTAAAACAATCTCCTAGAGCAAGGTTTGGATGGTTTAGTTCAGTTGCGAAGAAATTTAGTCTCAAGCAGTGTGGAGTAGAACATTATGTGTTCTATCAACACACAAGATCTAGTAAAATTCTATTGACTTATGTGTTAATGATATTGTTATTACTGGTGATCATTAAAATGGAATTCACATATTAAAGGAATTCCTGCAACAACAATTCCAAACAAAAGATCTTAGTCTATTGAAGTATTTTTTGGGAATCGAAGTTGCAAGGTCTAAAGACAATATTTGTCTCTCCCAACCCAAGTATGTTCTGGATCTCCTAGAAGAAGCAGGCTTGTTGGGATGTAAAACGGTAGATTCTCTAGTGGATCCCAACATCTCAAACTTGATGCAAACTAGGGAGAACTCTTGAAAGATCCAGGAAATTATAGGAGACTGATTGGGAAATTAAACAATCTTACAATTACTAGGCCTAACACTTCATTCAGTACAAGTGTGGTGAGTTAATTTATGCAATCCACTCAAGAAAGCCATTAGAATGTGGCTATTCAAATCTTGAAATACCTCAAGCAAAATCCTAGCAAATGACTCTTATAGGAACCATGGGCATTGTTCAGTTCAAGCCTATAACGATGCTGATTGGGCTAGTTCTAAGACTGATCGGCGATCTACTATAGGGTATTGCATGTTTGTTGGTGGCAATCTGATTTCATGGAAAAGCAAGGAGCAAACAGTGGTTTCTTGTTCAAGTACATAATCAAAATACAGAGCTATGGCATGTACAACTTGATAACTCATCTGGGTAAAACATATTTTACAGGAACTTGGATTTCAACTAACATAACCTATGGAACTAATGTATGATAATCAAGCAATCATTTACATTGCTTCTAATCTAGTTTTTCATGAAAGGTCAAAGCATATTGAGGTAGATTGTCACTTTGTCAAAGAGAAGATGCAACAAAATGTGATAAAAATCACTTATGTGAAGTCTGAGGACCAATTAGTTAATCTATTTACCAAGTCTTTGGTTGGAAGTCGTATAACAGTACTATCCAACAAGCTTGGAGTTTATGATATATATGCTCCAGCTTGAGGGGGAGTGTTAGAGATTATGATTTGATTGACTATCTTTAGAGATTACGATCGTGATTTGATCGAGTATCTTTAAGGATTATAATTGTGACTTACCTTATATGAATAAGATAATCTAGTATATAAAGGGGGTGAAAGCTGTTGATTTCTGCAAGCTCTTCCCATCCCTTTTCTTAATTCACGTCAGTTTCCTCTTGTCCTGAGTCCAAAGTTTCGATACTGAAACTTGAATCCATAACCTTTATTTCTTCTTCAAACAGTCTATTACCTTTCCTTCAAGTAGGCCATTGAGAGCATCATTACCTCTATTATGTCTTTCCTTCTAGCAATCCATTTAGAGCATTATTACACGTAGTATATCTTTTCTTCGAACAAGTTAAGAAGGCTTTACTAAATCTGCCCTACATTATCACATGTAGTATATCTGTTCTTCCAACAAGTTATGAGGGCCTTATTACATCCGCCCTATCCTCCAACAAACCATTGAGAGCACTATTACCTCTACTAGCCTTCCTTGATCGACTATAGCTTAGTTCCCTTTGTAATCTTTGTATTTGCATTTTCTTTTTTCTCTCTTTATTATCTCTAATTTCACATAGTAGCAAAGTTAATTTAACAAAATGAATAACAGATCCAGATCCTAAACTATTAAGTAATAATCACGTCATGTGCCCTCACTAGCCACTTCCCAAAATGAAGCTATAAGAAAAATTACACAACATTTCTACATAACTCAACTACCTCAATAAAGTCCCCTACATTTTGAGAAGGCTTTATGCCTAAGCCAAGCAAACTATTGTCTAGCATACAAAAGTCATAAATTTTATGAAGCCATGAAAGAAGTGCACTTCAAATTTGTACTAGTGGAGCAGTGAAAGCGTGTTCAAGCAACAAATGCCACTTAATTAGAAGCTCCAATCTAAAGAATTTTGGACAGTTACAACAATTAATTGCAAGGTGGGAAGAAAAATACTTGACCACATATTAGGTTGGCAACTACCTTACAAGCATATAATCGATCGATGTAGGCATATATGCCTGTATTTGTAAGTCTATGCATGCTTTTAAAAGTAGCACCTTTTGTATAAATGTCATAGGCCCCAAAAGTTGACATATATCTACCAGAAGCTCCACGAGATTCATCCTAAAGTGCACCAGACCATCAGGCAAGTCAAGTGCTCCAATCTCATCCCTAAATGTACCCTCATCAACCTACACATGCAAAAGAATAAAGAACATAAATAAGACATCAACTTAATCTGCTATTAGTTAGGGAAAATATTTATTGCAACCACAATCTAAGAGAATATGCAAATATAGAAAATGATGACCAGTAAAGATTCCATGCACCATATTTGACGCAAATCTTTCAAAAAAAAAAGTAAATAATGAACTTCTTGCAAAACAAGATTGTTTGACTATGTTTTAGAGGATTTCAAACATTTCCTTCTATGCTGATATTTTCCCTAAATTTGCTTAATATTTAAATTTTGATGAGTTATGTTAGGAAATCATTTAACCCACAAGCTTAAGTTGTTGGATGAGGCTTAAGAATGGGTTATATACGACTCTAATACACCCCTCAAATGAAATGTAGACAAACACAACAATAATAATAAATCAAAAATGAGAGTCTCACAGCTTGAACTTGAAACTTGTTAATCGCACAAGGCTCATTCTTAAGAATAATTATAAAGAAATAAAACAATGTGTTGTCTCTTTCTACTCACTCTCAAAGCTGAAAAGTTAAACACGAACAAACTCATCTAGACTAACAAGTATTCAAGTTAAGACAGGTGTATTCTAAATTTTTTATATCAGTAGACCATGGGAACACATGCATAATCTCAGTAACAACAGAAGGATATGGTATTGTTCAGCAAAAACAACAAGACAAAACCAAAGATTAATAATTTAGGCCTTCAAATCATTGTCGATCTATTGGAAGTTTTAGCGGCATTAAATGAAAAGTGGAGAAATGGTGAATAGGAAATATTCTATGTAGCATATGCAACATTTATAAACTCATAGACTATTTCAACTTACCATGAAGATTCTTTTCTTTGGGATTGAAGAAGAAAGAACAATAAAATAAAGGTCAATAGGTAGAGAGAAAACCTGAGAACGCAACAAAAGCGCATCAAGTAATGCTGAAAAAATAGACAAGAACATGTCTGCCACTTTTTCCCTATTGTTTGCACCCTCTGCAGCAAGGCCAAGTATATAGCTAGCAAGACTAGACCTGGGAAAGAGATAAGAATATAACTCTCATAGCAAGAATTTGATACAAGTTAAATCAGCCTAATCTGATTATACCAATTAAGGCATCCTTATAAGTCCTAACTTTTATCCCAAAAATTATGCAAGACAAAGTAGAAAGTATCTAACATAAGTGTTTGATTACTATGCCTTATAAATCTTAGTTTAACTCCAAGAAGTCTTCTAAGGAGTCACTTTGCCTGCGAAAAAAATCACAAAATGATTGCATATAAAAGGTAGAGAAGTTTATGGTTAGCAAAGGCTGCATCAAGGTTTGATCCCTTTGGGAGATTTACTTCTTCAAGAATTTTTTGTTTGATTAGGAAACTAAATTTCAAAAACTCAGTTCATAAATAGATCAATCAGATTATTCAAGTGATGTAAAGAAGAATATCAAGCTTTATTGAGAAGACTTAAGTTGCATAAAAAGCAAGCTTGAAGAATGGGTAAAGTTGCATGCACCAAAGTTGCTCTTTCATTTTATAATCCTAGTCAATCTTAGAACAAATTTGCAAATTAATCTGTCATAAAGACGCTAGATATTCCATTTTGGACTTGAATAACAAACAAAATATCAGTAATTAGGAAGTCAAAAAGAGACCTTATTTTAAAGCTGAATAATTAGGTAAATAATATGGATGAAGTTAAATAAGAATATTAAATAAGATGAACAAATCTAAGAGTCTATGGTGAATTTCTTTCATCTAACACATCTTCAAGTTTATAAAAGAGATTAAAAGGACAAATCACTCAGCCCCAAGCCTTAATTTAGTGGGAAGAAGGAGAATGCATTTGGTGTGACTGCCCACTAGACACTTTCACAAGAATAGGAACACAAGCAATGACTAGAGCTAGTTGTTTTACTTTGTAAGCCTTTTTTTATGATCATATTTCCTTACTGGAACTGGATTTAAGTTAATTCATGTTGCTTTAATTTGTTTAGAATTCAAGTAACGAAAAATCCTTATTAGAATAGGACTGGACTCAATTTCAATTTTAAATTTTTTTATTGGAACATCTGTTTCATTAGGATTTGGGTTGTCGGATTTTAAATGTGTTTCAACGTTCATTTAAGAATAGAGTGATTTCCTTGTGAATGCTAAATTTTTAAATTAATATAGTAATGTTTTCTCCTAAGAGCTACTGTTAAACTATAAGAGTAACTTCTAATTTCACAACTCTCAAGAGTGATTTCTAGAACTATCCTTTTGTTTCTAACCATTCAAACTATTTCCAACAACTTCAACAATTATGTTTCTATTAGCCTAAACAACAATTATGTTTCCATTAGCCTAAAAGCAACTCCTCTCAATTATATCAAACAAGAAAAGAATTGGTTGACATCCTTTATAGCTGTCCTGCATCATTTGTATTTATGGAAACACAAGAAAACATGGAATGAGCAATGAATGCACTCGTAATAAGGTTGAAGAAGAATATGAAGATATGAGAAGAATTGCTGATTTGTGATGGTTGAAATATGTGAAATGTAGGCAAAAAGTAGAACCCATCACATTTGATCGCATTTAAGTTTTAGAGGAAGAGAAATAAATATGAATGCATCATATAAGTAGGGGTGGGGTGATAGAGCACCTATAGTGACCAAAACTTAGTGATTATCTAGCAAATGGGAGTAAAAGGGAGAAAAGGTAGCCATTAAATGTAGTTTTAGAATTTGTTTCATTATGTTGAGTAGAATTATATAACCACATAGCATCACGCTTGATCAAGTCATATGAAGCATGTGTGTATAAGCTCATTTGCATACCTATTCTAATCAAGACACAAGAATAAAAAGTATTTTTTTGAAAGGAGGTACTGCATATTAATCAAGTTAAATTTAAAAGTTCTAAGCTTTGGGTATTTTATCAAATTAGTTAAGAACTGCAATTGACTAGAGTGCTTATTTGTGATCGCTAGAATAATGTACAAAGTGAAGTAAAGTTATATTGCTATCAATTTCATGGCATAAAATCAATTGCATAATTAAAAAAGCCCAAAATACAAAAATTTTAAATGAGCACAAGTCATGTGTATATGTACAATTTCATATGACAATGCCTAGAAAATAATAGCAATACCAGAATTGCAAGGTTGAGTCTGCAATCTCCCAATCTTCACTTGGAAATGCTACACAACTGCTAAATTTGTATATGAATTAGGGATCCAAGAAGAAATATTTGCACAAGATTTTTTATGCAAGTTCATGCAAAACAATATTTGTATCCCTTTCTATTACTAGAAATATACACCTCAATGTAGAACATGCAGCTAATAAGACGCAAGAAGGCAATGCAACATGCTATTCCATCTTCCTAAATCAAATGCCTTGGATCTGTCTTCTAATGTTGAGAATAAACAAGTTGATGTGCCAAAAAATTCAATATGAAACTGCTCCAATCTAGCACTAAAGCACATAATAGAAGCATTTAAGTGTATGTCCCACCGTAATAGAGCATATGCCATTGCAAGTGCCTCATTACTTGCCTCAACAATCATAGAAGGTGCCTGAAAATTTTTTATATGAGCATAAAACTAACAAGAAAAGAAGAAAGAGACACTAAGAAACAAAAGATCATACAGAAGACTTACAGCTTGACCAATTTCTGACATCAAACATGCCAAGCCACTGATCACCTTCTCATCTCTACTACTAAGAGCAGGCAGAAGAAGCACATCTTTGAGGAAATGTACTCTATATAAGAGAACTTGAGGCAACCCCTACACAAGCAAGCACAAAATGAGCAGCTAGAAAAAAGATAGCATACGTCGTGAAATTGGAACTGTATCAGCAAATTTTCTTAATAGTCTTGATAAACTTCTTGAATGACAAAGATATTAATTGCTACAGTTATTCTATCTTAGCCATTTTCTGTGTTATATTCTTTGATGGTTAGTCTATGGTTTATTTTCCTTAAAATTAAGTGTTAGGAATATTATTGACTCCTAAAAATTAGCAAATCAGATCAGTTAAGATATTATGTATAGATATTAGTTTCCTAGAATAACCCTCTCTATTTCTATATATACTTGTACCTATGTATTGATAAAATAGAGAATAATATACAATAGTTAAGAATTTCTGCATGGTAGAACCATCCTAAACCCTAGCCGCCACCTATTGTCTCTAATCCTACCAATCTATGTCAACCATGTCCGATATTGGTGAATCTTCTAACCCGTCTCTTCAAACACCTCCTCCTCATAATACCACCTCAGATTCTCATTCCATTCAGATCACTACTATACAACTGAATGGAGAGAATTTTCTTCGCTGCCCCAATCAGTTAGAATGTACATCCATGGTAGAGGCAAGATCAGATATTTGACTGGTGACAAAAAGGAACCCACGGCTAATGATCCTACACACGGAATATGGGATGCTCAAAATTCTATGGTGATGACATGGCTGGTAAATTCTATGAACAAGGATATTAGCTCCAACTATATGTGTCACAACACAGCTAAGGAGCTATGGGACAATGTGAATTAGATGTATTCTAATTTGGGAAACCAATCCCAAGTGTATGAACTAACCCTCAAATTGGGTGAGATCCACCAAGGTGAGGATAGTGTTACTAATTACTTTAATTCTCTGAAACGTTTGTGGCAAGACTTAGATTTGTTTAATGACAATGATTGGAAATCCCCTGATGACTGTAACTATTTTCGGAAAACAATAGAGGATAACTGAATTTTTAAGTTCTCAAGTGGACTTAATGTTGAGTTTGATGAGGTTAGAGGCAGGATTATTAGAAGACAACCATTTCCTACATAGGAGAAGTCTTTGCAGAAGTCCGACGTGAAGAGAGTAGACGGTTTGTGATGCTTGGCAAACGAAATCCTACACCTACCATTGAAAACACAACATTAGTTGCTGAGAATACTATTGGTCGTACTAAGAAGACTGAGGAAAAGTCACAGGTTTGGGGTGACTATTGCAATAAAGCATGGCATACCCGTGAAACATGCTTGAACCTCCATGGAAAGTCTGCAAATTGGAAGGGATCGCATGAAGGAAAATTTAATAAAACTTCAACTCACAATGAATCACGTAAAATCCCATCAGCACATGAGGTGGATGTTGGACAGTTCTCTCAAGGGCAGATTAATTACATTCTGAAGCTATTGAAATCCAAATTTGAATCCTCAAGTGCTCCTAATGCTTCTGTGGCACAAACTGGTAGTGATTTTAATGCCTTATCATGTTCCTTTCCATACAATTTCGCTCCTTGGATCATTGATTCAGGAGC
>JANIIA010000008.1:31947108-31958341 GCA_027478495.1 Erythroxylum alaternifolium
GAGGTTGACAAGCATTTCATCAAGGAGAAGATTGAAGAAGGATTAATTTGTGTTCCCTATATTCCAACATCACAACAAGTAGCTGATATTCTCACAAAGGGATTACACAAGTGGCAGTTCAATGTTCTGGTTACCAAGCTGGCTATGGATGACATATACAAGCTAGCTTGAGGGGGAGTGTTGGGAAATATCCAGCTGGATATTTCCTAGATATTATTGACTCATAAAAATTAGCAAATCATATCAGTTAGGATATTATGTACAGATATTAGTTTCCTAGAATAGCCCTCTCTATTTTATATACTTGTACCTATCTATTGATAAAATAGAGAAAAACATACAACAGTTCAAAATTTCTGCAGTAAGCTTTAATCAAATTAAATAACTGTCAGTTCCCATGTTAGAAGCTGAAATAGAATAAATAAATTTCAATGTTTTCTCTATTAGGTTAGGATTCAATAGCTATCTAGGTAAAATAAGGTTTATTTCCTTGCCTCATTACAATTATATGGAAATATATATATTATGAATGACACAAATGGCCTAACAAAAACACATTATATGGATACAAAATTCTTGTTATTATGCATGGGAAATAATTAATAAGAGGATTTCATAGGATAAAATAATTAGTTAGATATCTATTTATGCATATCTTATAATTAGTTGTATGATTGTGTGTATCCCTAATTTATAGGATATATTCTAGGGATATTTCCTGTATATATTCTTGTAAACTATTCAAGTAAAAATAGAATAGAATTATTCTGCTTTTCATGTTATCAGAGCCAACGACTCTTTTTTTAGAAACTTCTGCCCAAAATTTTGTTCTTCTACAAAGGAAGGGTAGCTGCTATAAACTAGCCAAGGAGCCATGTTAGAAGTCACTGCTATCAGTGGGGTATCTCCATTAGATCACACTGCTGTAAGACACACAGGGGACTTACCAAACATTCAATCAACCTACCATCTAAATGGGAAGTATTATCTGAAGTGGTCTCAACTTGTTCGAACATTCTTAAAGGAAAAAGGCAAGTTGAGCCATTTGTTGGGGACTAGACTAGCCAAAACTGATCCTAGATTTAACGTATGAGATGAGCAAGATTCCACGGTTATGTCATGGCTGTGGAACTCAATGAATCCTACGACAAGTGACACCTGTATGTTTCTCAGCACAGTTAGGGAGATTTGAGAGGCAATTAAACAAACTTACTCTAAGGTTAATGATAGCTGCTCAAGTTTAAGAGATAAAAACTTAAATTTCAAAAACTAAGCAAAGGACTAGCTTAGTAACCAAGAATGCAAATCTCTTGCAAATTCTATGGCATGAATTGGATCATTATCAATGCATCAAAATGCAGTGTGTAGAAGATGCTAAAATGCTAAAATGATTTATGGGAAAAGATCGAATCTATGAGTTTAATAAAGTAGATGTTGAAAAATTAAGACTCATCTTGAATACACTTGAGAAACAATCATCTACAAGTATAGGTTCGCGTTCATTAACCTTTTCAAGTATTTCCTCTATCTCTTGTATTTCTAGTTCCTTAGAAAATAAATCTTCAACTATGTGGATAACTGACTCAGGAGCCACTGATCACATGACAAATTCCTCTAAACCTTGTTATCTCTTATACACCTTTCTCTAGCCATAAAAAGATAAATATAACAGATGGATCAGTTGTCATTTGTAGTTGGACAAAGGGATGTTCAGTTAAATGACTCTCTTATCCTAAAAGATGTCCTCCACATTCCTAAATCATTTGCCAACATGATTTCCGTGCATAAATTCACAAAAGATTGTCAGGCTATTTTTTCTCCCTACTCTTGCATGTTTCAAGAACAAAGCACGAAGGGGACCATTAGAAATGCTAGTGGCAGGAATGGCCTTTACTACCTAGAGAATAAAAAAGGGCATAGCAAATCCGAGGTTTTCCTTCCCACATCTTTTCTTTCAAAGTCAATCATGTATAGTAAAGAAAAAGTATCGTTTTATCATCGTCGCTTAGGAAATCCTTCTTTTCATGTAATAAAGTCAATGTTTCCATCATTCTTTGATAAAATAGATGTTGATTCTTTTCATTACGATGAAAGTGAATTTGCAAAGGACAAACGTGCATCTTTTCCAATAAGCACTAAAAGAAGTCATGCCCCTTTTCTCTCATTCATAGTGATATTTTGGGTCCCTCACCAATTTCTAGCATTTTTGGGACAAAATGGTTCATATCCTTCATTGATGATTGCGCAAGATACATGGATCTATTTGTTGAAACACGTCATATGTTAGTACTCTTTTCCCAAAATTTTATAACATGATCAAAACTCTATTTGATGCACAAATCAAAAGATTTCGTTCTAACAATGCCAAAGATTATTTCAATCAAACTCTATCAAATTTCTTTCATGAAAATGGATCATTCATGAATCCTCATGTCTTAATACTCCTCAACAAAATGGAGTTGCAAAACAGAAAAATGTCATTTGTTAAACATCATAAAGGCGTTACTCTTTCATGAAAATGTTCCCAAAACTTTTTTAGGGAAGCTGCCCTAACTTCTGCCTACTTACATAACAAGTTGTCAACTAGAGTTCTTAATTTTCAATCACTAGTAAATGTTCGTACACAATTCTATCTGAATCTAAGCCTCTCAAGTACTCTTGCTCCTCAAAGTTTTAGAAATATAGCCTATGTTCATATTCACTCTCAAAATAGAGAAAAACTTAATCTTCGTGCTCTTAAATGTGTTTTTGTTAGTTAATCTTCTACCCAAAAGAGATACAAGTGGTTCCATCCCAAAATTCACAAATTTTTTGCATCCATTGATGTTACATTTGATGAAACCAGACCTTTCTTTACTCAACCCTATCTTCAAGGGGAGAATTTGGGTAAAGATAGGACAAGGGACTTAATTTTTCCATGCTTTTCCCACTCAAATAGAGTTTGAACAATATTTTCAGACAAGTCTATTGAACCTACGGAAGCTCTAAGGGAAGAAAATAAAGGAAAAACCACTTGATAATTGCAGGTTTACACTAGGAAGAGACCTGCCTCTCACCTATAGCACATCCACGCCCCTACACAAGCTACCATTCCAGCATTACAAATAGATTTAGAACCAACTGAACCAACCACAAACTTATCTGACCCTGATCCACAAACTGATGACAAGTTTAACTTTGACCCACAGATTGAACCTGGTGATTTAGACCTACGCCTTCAGAAAAAGTACTAGAACCTACACACAACATCCACTATTTTTGTTCATGATATATCAAAACCTATCCAAAAATCACCAAACCTTAACATTCCCATTCCAAGAAATCTAACCAAGGCACTAAGAGATGAAAAGTGGAGAAGTGCTATGAAAAGTGAGATGGATGCACTCAAAAAAATAAAACTTAGGAGCTGGTGGAACTACCTTAGGATAAAAAAATTGGTTGGGTGCAGGCGGGTGTTCACAATATAGATTTGATGAGATTGTTGAAAGGTACAAGGCTGGGTTGATTGCCAAAGGTTATACCCAAACCTATGGCATAGATTACCTAGAAACATTTACACCAGTAGCAAAGATGAATATTGTCAGGATTTTATTCTCACTAGCTCCCAATTATAGCTGGAACTTACAGCAATATGATGTTAAAAACACTTTCCTCCATAGAGAACTAGAAGAAGAAATATACATGGATTGGTGTGCAAATTAAAAGAGGCCCTTTATGAACTAAAATAATCACCAAGAGCATAGTTTGGGAGATTCATGAAGGCTATGACAAGATTCGAGTATAAGCAAAGTCATGGAGACCATACCTTGTTCATCAAACATTCAAAAACTGGAGAAGTAACAATATTATTGGTGTATGTGGATGACATTATAGTCACTGGAAATGATAAAGAAGAAATGCTAGTGTTAAAGGAAAAGTTATTAAAAGAATTTGATATCAAGGATCTAATAAAGTTGAAATATTTTCTAAGAATTGAGGTTGCACATTAAGGCAAGGTATATTCATCTCACAACAAAAATATGTGCTAGATTTGTTGAAAGCAACAAAAAATTTAGGATGCAAACCAGCAGCTACTCCAATTGAATTCAATCAAGGATTGAGTGATGCATCACATGATCAAGCAGTAGATAAAGGAGCTCATCAAAGGTTGGTCAGAAAATTAACATACCTAACACATACAAGACCAGACATTGCCTTTCTAGTAAGTGTAGTAAATCAATTTATGCATAATCCCAAAGAAGTACACTTCAAAGTTGTACACAGAATTCTGCAGTATCAAAAACGTAGTCTAGGAAGAGGAATTTTATTTAAAAGAGGAGAAAAGATTACCCTAAAACGATTATGCAACTTCCTTAGTGGACAGAAGATCAACTTCAAGATATTGTGTTTTTATGGGAGGAAATCTGGCTTCATGGAAGAGCAAAAGACATAATGTTTTGGCAAGATCAAGTGCAAAATCAGAATTCAAATCCATGGCTTTAGGAATCTATGAATTGCTTTGGCTAAAAATAGTTCTTGATGACTTAAAAATTAAACAGGAAAGTCCAATAAAATTATATTGTGATAATAAGTCTACAATCAACATCCCAAACAATCTCGTTCAACATGACAAAACTAAGCATGTGGAAGTTGAAAGACATTTTATGCAAGAGAAATTGGACAGTGGCCTAGTGTGCATGCCCTTCATCTCATCAAAGGAGCAAATAGCTGATGTTTTGACAAAAGGACTCTCCAAGATAACATTTGAAGACTTTATTAGTAAGTTGGGAATGAAAGACATTCATTCACCTACTTGAGGGGGAGTGTTGATATCATGCATGGGAAATAATTAGCGGATTTTATAGGATAAGATTACTAGTTAGCTGCATATTTATGTATATCCTATCATTCATTGTATGATTGTGTATATCCCCAATTTCTAGGATATAACTTAGGGATATTTCCTATATATATTCTTGTAAACTATTCACGTAAAAATATAATAGAGTTAATCTACTTTTCAAAACCAATAGTTCTTTTCAGTACAATAGATGGGTTAAGAGTTGGAACATTTATCCCAACTGAATATTGGAACAATAGGTCTGAAATCTCCAATGCAACATCATTACGTTGTTGTTATACTTCCCCTGCCAAGGAACCTTACACTTGACTGTAAATAAGCCAAAACAAACTGGGGTGAAATTCCTTATGGCATCACTAATTTCAAAAAAAAAAAAATCCTACACTTTGAATTTAGCTCTAAAGGTCCATGGGGTTTGATAATCAGCCAAACAACCCTTCCATCAATATTTTATTATAAGATTTTCTAAAGCTACAACCATATGAAATCAATGTATTGCATATACTAGTCAATTATGATCAAAGAACAAGTGAGCACTAAAGGGGCCTATTTACTTCTCAAATTGCATAGGGATTTCATAAACAACCACATTCCAAGGGTCTCAGTGCATTTAACCTAACAAACTAGGTGTATCCCAGCTTAGCACAATAACATTGATTTTATGAACTAGGTTCTCCATTGCCCCCATATACTTAAAAAAACACCCTACTACTCTACTACCAGTTGTTAACAAGTTCCATAGGCTGCCAAGTATCGCACTACTTGTCCAATTTTTCATCCCATTACTTCCAACCAACTCTGAGTCTTTTAATTATGTCAAATTGCTGCCTTAGATTTCTTCATTGACAATGGATATAAAGCAACTAGAATGAACACTCTAGGTCTTTTGCCATTGAAATCGAGCATGATCACATCCAAATCATAGTTTATGGAAGTTTCACTATTAGGAGAGATTTACATAACATGAAAGTCATGGACTCCAACATCTCTTACGAGGGCAACTATATGTCCTATTAGGTAGTCAAGCAAATAACATCACTAATTAAAAATATTTTCCTCAAGTGCGTCAATAACAAACTCCCTAAGAAACAAGAGGATACCTCATGCCGACTTGCAAGTTCAACAAGGACTTCAATCGCCAGATCAAACAAAGATGGTACCTATACCACCATGGCAAAGATCATTAAGGTGCACATGCTAGGTCTACAACACATAAGTTTAAACATTGAACGAATCATGCTTACTTGCAAAGAGTTGAATACGAAATTAAGAAGTGGATGTGTTAGCAATGAGCCTTGTGGAATTTCCAAGAAGCATCCAACTCGTACCTAAGGTCAGAAATTGGTTGAGAAAAGTGTTCAGAAGTGCATAAAACATGTCTTCTTATGAAATCATTGAACTGTCTAAAAATAAACTCTAGACAGTTCTTTGGACATAAAAGAACAATATTTTTAAAAAAAGCATGTCCAACATTAGTATTGAGGAATTAACAATATCTTACCCAACTAAGTAGGCAACGGAGAACCTTTTTATTCCTTTCTTGCAGATGAACACTGGCATCAAAAGACTTTTGTGATTGCTCCAACAGGAACTCAAGAACAGAAGGAGTATGCGATAGGAGCTGCTATCAAGGCACAATTATATGAAATTACACAACAAAATATGTGATTCGATCAAAAGAAAATTAAAAGAAGGGAGAAGGGAGGGCTGAGAGTTTGTAGGAAAAAATGGGAAGGATGTACCAAAAAAAAAAAAGAAGAAGAAGAAGGAACCTAAACCTCTTGGCAGAACTGGCTTCGACATGCCAAATCTATTTTACTCTCAGTATTATGGGAATCACTAACTTCTTCCGGAAGAACAGTGAGCATCTCTAGAATGGCAACATTACTATCATTTTGTTTCTGCAATGTTTGGATACTGTAAAAGAGCTGCTCAATAGGTTTTCCATGCTCAACGGTTCGAAGTACAAGGGAAGCCAATGCAAGGCAAATTTGTGTTAATAGCTGTCAAGACAAAAAAAAAAAAAAAGCAATTCATGCACCTAGGAAAAAACAAAATTCCATTTACTTGATTCCCAGGCCTAGCATAGTTACTCATGTTATAATACATCATCAATTTTATTCCAAGTTAAATAGCATCCATGACCTATTTACAAGAAGAAACAAAAGAACCTGTGGAGGGCCTGTACTAAATCTTTTTGCAGCCACTAGAAGAGCATTTAATAAAGCATCTTTGACTCGTAATTGCAAATATCGACCTTCATTTTGGATCTGCATTGCAATAGAATATTTAAACAAGTAGGCTTGCTATATCATATATCATTTAAGAATATGAAGATCTGATAATTATGAATATATTGGTATCACTGGTCCAGTGCAAAGAAACAAGGAAAATTTTCTTTTCTATTGGTATACATAGATAAACATTTCAAAAGATTCCCAGTAAGGATGCCACATTCACTTGGACTATGCAGTCAAGAATCCCAACAAGGGCAACCATAACAAATTACAAAATTCAAGCCAAATAAGTTTGATTGGTCAAAAACTTGAAATCTAGATATCAAAATATCTTAAATAACTCGAAACCAATAAGCTAAGATCCTATAGAAAAGCATGGTTCCCTCATCAAAACATAAAATTCGAAATAGATTTTTTTTTCTCCTTTTGATAGAAAACGGTCCCGTGTGAGCGTTTTGCCTCACTAATCATATAGATGAAATTCAAAATCAGAGTTGGACAGCACAATTCCGTTCTTGATTTTTAAACTTGACATTAAATCTAGAAATTACAGCTATATTAAATTCCTAGGATTGCACTGACTTTATCAAGTCAATCTTTCTTTTCCATCGGTTTAGGACATTCAAAGGCTCCCACTAGCATCACAATTGTCACCATATGAAAGCCGGAAGTGAATTTTCATCATAAGAACCGTTGAGATTACATGAATCATGCTCTACAGAATTAATACGGAAGCCAAAATCCAATACACTCATTACCCGAACACACCCGAAAAACGAGTTTTAAAGAAAATCACAAAGGCAGTAGAAGAAAATGAATAGCCATCAAACTAGCAGATGCAGTAAGCAAGGACCGCAGCCAAAAGAAGGAAAAAGAGAATACCTTTCGCCTGAGAATCTGAGCCGCGAAAAATTCAACCTCAAAATCGGGAAGGAAGGAGTGAGGATGATCGGAGGTGAGAAGAGAAGTGGCGACCTCCCAAGCAGCATCGGTTTGTTGAAACTGAACCAGCCACTGATTAGCAGCCACTCGGTTTGAGGAGTGAGCGTCGTGATTCAGGACTCCAACGGCCTGAGCCACTTTCATTTGCAACTCCGCCTCCATTTTTTTAATATTTTAAACCAGTCGATTCCTTCGTCTCTCTCATATGCTTTTCCGTAGTACGTCAAAGCTGTTCTCTATCTCTCTTTTGTCTTTCTGTCGATTAGTAGCAGCCCGCACACTGACACTTTATGCGGAGTAGGAGGCTAGGAAGAAGAGAAGAGAAGCAGCGAAGCACCCACTGACTTTGTCGGACCAAAATTCATAGATAAATTAAAAGTTGTATTCATTTCCCTTTTTATTTCCTTTTTCCGTAGATAAAATTTTCGTCAAACTAAATTTTTTGACAGCCCTGTTATCTGATCTTTACTTCAGTTTTCAAATTATAAAATGGTTTCTATTTTTTTCGTATGGTTTCAATATATTTCCTAAGCCAGCAAATAAATTAAGTCACTTACACGTGAATATTTAATAGCTTTAAATTGTAAAAATTAAGAATTATGAAACTTTATACGATAAAACACAATGAAAATTATATTCATAAAATATGCTTAAAGTGTTTTCAAATGTTTTAATCCAATAAATAAGAAAGGATTTTAATTAACACAACTCTTTTTACCAAATTATTAAAATATTTTTACATTCACAAATACAAAATAAATAAAACCTATACTATATTACATATTAAATAAAAAGGATCAATATACTGAAAAAATGTAATGTCATGTGCGTTATTGGGAAGAATGGCTTCCACTAAATTCTGTTATTACGGCATTAACTCCTGAAGTGAACTAAAAGTCATCCATTGGATATAGCTGTTATGTTGTCCGACTCTGTACTGAATTCGTTGAACATGCTTTTCAACGCCATTAACAATCTAGAAAACGAGACGATGGAAATGACATATAAACCAAAGTAGTACTCTAGCTTGCAATTTTTTTTCAATGATTCCAAAAACTCGCTTACCTCAATTATAGACTACAAGATTTTTCTCTATTACTCCGTTTTGGTATTTTAGTTGTTTCAAAACTTGATTAATGCATTCGTTTATTGTTTTTTGTTCAATTACCAACGTTATGATGCAAAATTCATCCTGTTATTACCTTAAGTTATGATCAATAACGTTATTAACATTCCTTCTTGCTTTAATATATCTTTACTCCATTGTCAACGTATGAATCATTTCTTTATTTATATACGACTCACTTTGTTCTTTTGTCTCTCTCCCGTTGTCACGATTATGCTCATTTTTACCACATAAGACATACATTTTCTTCCACGTAAAAAACACCTTTGTATACACATATTTTCTTGTTTTTTCTATTATACCTTTGTCTGCTTTTATTAATTTTTAGAGACAGTTTCTACTCTGCCCTTTAAAGTTACCAAAGTTAGTGGAGGAAGCATTAACCCTGGGGCAGATCTCGTTATCCTGTTGCACCATAGAGGGATAATTTCTGACATAGGACAATGATTTTTATGACACCTTGCATTTCATATAAATCGTTCCAATTTTTTAATTATTACTGCTATTTTCTCTAACAGTATAAGCCTGAAAATTATTACTACATTACTACTGTTTACTGAAAATTACTCTAATTTTGCTACTGCGTATTATTTTTGGTAGAAGTCGAAATACGGTATTGTTTTCTTCGTATTGTTTGATTATTTTTGTGAGACATTTATGCTTTTGGGTTTAATATATCGTTTGCAAATGAGATCAACGTAAGTTCTGCACTTATTGTTCCCCACATAAGTTCTGTCTCTATTACTGTAGCCTAAAGGATTATACCTGACCTAACTAGATTAGAGCCTCTAGATTGGAGAAATTTTAAATGATGGTCTGAAAATTTTTTGTTTTACATTCAATAATATGAAATCAATTATGTATTAGTTTAAGAGATTCCTAGTGGCAATACCGACCCTAAGACAACAAAGGATAATCGTACTGTTAGGGGTGTATTGCACCATATGATAAATCCTTTATTTGATATCTGTTGCAAGTACAAAACTGCTAAAGAAATTTGGAATGCTTTACAAGTGAAATATGGGATGAATGATGTTGGTATTAAGAAATATGTAGTTGCTATGTAACATCTCGTTTCCATATTAGGGGTTAGAACCCTAAAATATGATACAAGTGAGATCAATGAGAGATTAAGAAAAAATGCATTTTCATACTCATGCATAATGTTAGCATACATGCATGTGAATTTGACTTTTTACATAAATTAAAATGATTGTACATGCATTCATTGACATTTCCAGGCATAATTGATCTATAAATGTGATTATATTTGGAATTGTGAATTATTTGTATTAAAAATTGATTTTTGAGAGTATAAGCATTTATTTAGAATTTTTGGTGAAAATTTGAGGACTTCTTAAAATTTAAGGGTATTTTTAGACTAGGAAAAATGCCAAGTGATAAAACAATTGATGAATAGTGATAGAAATAAATGTCAAATATTAGTGAAAATTTTAATATGTGACAGTAAGATTTATTGACAACTTTCATTGAAAATTGGGAGAAATTTGGGTTAAAATTGGAGGCAAATGGACTAGCTTATTAAAAGATCAAGAAGAGACCTTGAGAGAGTGATATGTGACACTTGCCACACCACTTGTTAAGTCACAATTTTATTAAGTGAAAGACCATAAGTCACATTTTGGTCTTTCACTTGCCAAAAACGGCAGGTGCTTTATTTTTGTTCAACTTCTTCATTTCTTCATCTTCTTCATTTCTTCATCTTCTCCATTCCTCTCCTTCACCCACGACATCCACTCTCACCCTCATTATGTTGACTTTTGTTCAACTCTTTCACCTTGCTTCTTCAAGATTCATTGTCTCCCTCTTCTTGCTGCTAAAAGACTCAACCTATTCCACCTTAAAAAGATGAAGATCGTGTATATGGGGGAGCTAGGGTTTCTTGGTGATTTGAAGGAGTTTGAAGCTAAACTAAGTTATGCTTTAAATATCATGAGTATGGTTAAATGAAGCTAGAATGATGAGTATATTGAGATTAATGACTTGATTATGCTATTTTTATAGATGTGTCATGACTAATGAAATGTATATGTAAATGTCTTGCTTTTGTATATGTGTATAATGATT
>JANIIA010000008.1:32034626-32049620 GCA_027478495.1 Erythroxylum alaternifolium
AGAGCTTAAGAAATATATGGATTTAAGTATTCTAGGATCTATTTTAGTGAATGTACCTTATGGGTTTATTCAAGTCCAAATTTCTGTTGAATGAGAGTTGTGTCTTTTATGAAGGAAAACATGGAGGCGAGAGAGACAAGAGGAATAAGAGGAAAGACTTCTATAAATCCAATACCTAAGCAAGCAAGGATTTCAAGATGGGTAACAGTTTTATGATTAAGCAATAGGCTATTAAAGTGTTTTCTTTCACATGAAACATTAAAGATTTCATTACTTCAAAAATGTGCATTTGTTTGTTCTGGGTTGAGTTGTAAAGGTGTTATGTGTTATTACATAATTCAGAAATGTTTATTTTGAAAAATTACGAGTTTATGAAAACATGTTTTCGAATATGAGAAGCAAGTTTCCAAGAATTGCCATTTTGGGCAACAAGTATGCAAGATCATGAAATACGTGTTAAGTGGGTTTAGTTTGGTCCATTCTAATGTCAAGTGCACTTAGAAAAAAGGCTTCTCCCACCTGCCCCCTAGTGGCATGGAGCTCCTACATGGACTCCCTCATGTTTACTACTACACAAAACCACTAAGTGGGATTGTGCTAGTTTGTTCTGTTTATGACTTCAAAGGATCATTATATAGACTGTGTTAGTTCGTTCTGTTTATAGACCATTCCAGACCATTTTGATGTGATTATGAGTTATTAAGTTTAATGCATACATGACTTAAATCTGAACATGATTTGTTTGTCTAAATACGGTTTTTAAGAAACAACAAAGTTCTGATTTTCCAAGTAGTCTTCTAAATTGCATATCTAAATGAGTTTGAAAAAGTTCCTGCTTATTTCTTGATGATAAACCTGCTACCCACGAGCTTTAATCTCACCCCCTCCCAATTCTGTCCCATTAAGGTGAAGAATAAGAGAGTGAATAGTCAAGAGTTAAGGCAACACTTCAGTTTGCACATATTCTTTGTACTCTTAAGTTAAACTTTTAGAGTACTTAAGGCTTTAATAACCTTTCAAGCTTTACTGATTCAAGTGTATTGATGTATTGTGGGTTGTAAGGTTATTAAAGCTTTATAAAACCAATATTTGTTCAAGAATGAATGAAATATATGTATGTTCTGCATATGATTATGATAACTGTTAAGTTTTCAAGTTGTATGAGTTGATCCAACGAATTTGAGGCTTGAGAAGCAGTTGAGGTTTAGGTTTGTGTATTTTTGATCTTGGATTTGGATGAATGAGGGAGTCTGGAAGGAATCGTCTGTGCTGACATCACAACACAGATGCAAAGGAAGATATAGAGGAAGGGTATCGTCTGTGCTGACGTCGTCCACAGACACAAAGGAAGACAGACACACGAAATATAGACGCAAAGGATTGTCTGTGCAGACGTCACACAAAGGCGCAAGGAACATAAATGACACGTCATAACACATACGCAAGGAATCATCTATGAAGACACATCATAAGACATACGGTAGAAAGACAGACGATAGGAGAGGGGTCAACCCAGACGATAAAAGTCAACTATAGACGATAAAACCCAGAAGATAGAATTTAGGCCATAAGTAAACATAGATGATAGGCTAACCACAGACGATATAAAGAAGAAGTTAAGTCAGTATTATTGAACTATCACTTACTTGGAATTAAACACAGACTTCACAAAATCAAGGATCAAGAATCAGTTAAAGACCAAGACCAAGTACAAGTCGTGGGACGAGATGGTAAGAAGTGATCAAGATGAAGTTTCAAGTTAAGGTTTGTCCTGGTGAGGGCACTCCACCCTTGTGTGATGCTCCTCCAGATGTCACTTAGGATGTCGGCCACGTGTCTCACAGAAGGCGGGGGCCCAATAACCTCTTATTTCATTACTGCCTCTATCTTTATTGGATCCACTTAAATACCTTGCCTATTTACTATATGACCCAAAAATACTATTTGACTCAACCAAAACTCACATTTACTCAATTTGGCATATAGTTGTTTCTCTCTCATAATCTATAGTATCACACTCAAGTGGTCAGTATGCTCTTCTCAATTATTCAAATACACTAAAATGTCATCGATAAACACTATCACAAAGCAATCCAGGTAGGGTTGAAACACCTTATTCATCAATGCCATAAATGTAGCTGGGGCATTAATCAATTCAAATGACATTACTAAAAACTCATAATGTCCTTACTCCTGAAAGCACTCTTCGGTACATCAGCTTCTGCTATCTTCAGCTGATAATACCCAGACCTCAAATTTAGTTTAGTGAACACCTAAGCTCCTTGCAACTAATCAAACAAATCATCGATTCTAGGAAATGGGTACTTGTTCTTCTCTGTGACCGGATTCTGTTACCTATAATCAATGAACAATCTCAACGTTCCATCTTTCTGCTTCACAAATAAGAATGGAGCTCCTCAGGATAAAACACTAGGTCTAATAAATCCTTATCTAGCAACTCCTATAATTGAGTCTTTAACTCCTTCAGTTACACAGTTGCCATCCTATATGGGGGAATAGATATAGGAGTGACACTTGGAACTAGATCAATTGTGAACTTGGTTTCCCGATCTGGAGGTAAGCCAGGTAACTCTGCAGGAAACACATCCAGGAATTCTTTAACCATAGGAATGTCCTATATATCTTGCTCACTTTGGTTATCAACGATGTGGGAAAAATAAGCCTCACATCCTCCTTGCATCAATCTCAAAGCACTCACAAAGGAGATCAGTCTGGCTGGTACTACTTAGCTAATATCTCTAAATACTATTTTCGGCTGATTAGGAGATTCAAAAGTTACCTCCTTAGTACAAAAATTCATGATGGTCCTGTGAAGCAGTAAGCCAATCCATGCCTAGAATAACATCTATTTCCTTTAGCGATAATGCAATCAAGTCTGCCTCTAACTATGCCTGATCAATTCGAATCAAACACCTCTTGTAGACTTCCCCTATCACAGTGGTACTACCTATCGGTGTACTTACCTCTAATCTACATCTCAATAACTCTATATTATAACGAAACCTAGACGCCATATGTGGTGCAATAAAAGAATGCATAGATCTAGGATCTAGTAGTGCATAAGCCTCAAATGTAAATATTAGCAACACACCTGTAATGACATCTGGAGAGTCTTGAGCCTCTTGTCTCGTTATGGCATAGACTCGGGCCTGAGACTGTGGTTGATTGCTTCGTACCTCAGTCCTACCAGTAGCACCCCCAGAACTCATTCAGCCTCTACCACGACCTCTCTGTCTGGACCCACTGGCTCAGCTCTATTGAACTGTAGTTTCTATCACCATACTTCCTCTCTTACCAGACTGTGCTCTAAACACAACAGAACAGTCCCTGTCCTAATGATCAAATGAACCATATCGAAGACAAATTCCTATCAATTTCTAGCATTCACCCCTGTGCTTCTTCCCATAATGCTCACAAGTCGATAATTGACTTGATACTGCACCTTTACTATTGCCAAACTGAACAAAACTACCTCTTTTTTTGAACCCCAACTGTTTTGATCCAATCGATGGTCTGAAAGCTTGACTCTGATGCTTATTAAACTTTCTGTCAGAATCACCCTAAGATTCACTGTACCTCTTCTGTCTAGGCTCCAATCTGTACTCAGACTGATTGTCCTTCAATAACTGCTTAATGCAGATCGAGGTAGCTTGTAGTTTCATAAAACTGTCCGGGTTAGAAATAGCTGAGCTCGTCCAGATTTCCATGTTCAATCCATCTTCAAATCTCCTGCACTTATCTTCTTTAATAGGAATTAAGGCAGTAACATATCCCATCAGCTCATTGAACTTAACCTCATACTCTACCACAGACAATCTTCCCTACTTTAGATCCAAAAATTCCTTCATATTTTTGTCCGTGTAGATTTTGGGCATGAAATATTGTGAGAATTTTGGATGGTAATTAAAGTTATTTTTTATTGTAGGTCATCGGCCATAGGTGATCAAATGGAACAATCAGCTGACCTAGGATCAGAAAGAGTCAGTAGAGAGTCGTTTATGTCTCGACCTAAGGGAATGCCTCCAAGACTGCCCGAGAGAAGGGAAAGGAGGTACGATAAACTACGAAAGTAGGGGCCATTGACTTCTATGGAAGTATAGACCCTACAGAGGCTAAGGGATGGCTAGATTGAACAGAGAGAGTATTTGACTAGAAGGATTGTGAGTCAAAATATGGAGGAATGTTAGGCATGTGCACGTTTTTTCGAAGGGTGTACTTGTATATGTCAGTTGGGAGTAGGGTGCTATAAAAATCCTATTGTTTTAATGATAATTGTATAGGATTTAATTATCACACAACCAAAACTAGTGACAAGAGAGCAATCCAAATGATAGAAATTTTTTTTAATTTACTTTCATACATCTGGAGTTTTTTAACTGGAATTTTTATAAGAAACTCATAAGGTCTAACGTTTTGTTTCAAAGGAGGTCAACACACACCAAATGTTTGACATTTGTTCTTTAGTAAGTTCTAAACCTCTAATGTCATATAGATGAATAAAGTATTCAATTGGACTTCTGTAAAACCCCGAACTTTCCATTTTATCAGTTTATAGATTTTATTCTGGGTGAATAGTATTTTTGGATGAATAGTAAACCCAAGTAAACAGTATTTCTACTTGAATACGAATTTTAGGGACACAACAAAAAAATTGAAAATACCCAAAATAGTATTAGAGTCAAATGACATTGAAATGGATCAAAACCAAGTACAATATGATGAATTTTGGGAATTTCTTAAGTTTAGGACAGAAATAATGTTTTTGGAAAATAATGAGTATTCATGATTTTAAACCCATTCAAATTTTTTTAGGCACCTAATTACTAAGTATTAATCCTAATTAAAGTATTCCATGGTCAATTTGATGGTGAGATAGTTGTGGAATATTTTTGGGATTTAATCTGGTTTATAGGTGTAGTAATCCATGAAAGGGCGAATTGGTTTTTTTTACATAAATAAAGTTAATTAATAAATTTTAAATGACTCATATTTATTGACCAATTACAAGACCCCATATGGTTTAAGAAACATTAAATTAGATGATGATGAGTCATTTAAGATGTTTAATAAGAAAATGACATGTGTAAAGTATTAATGTAGTATAAAAAGGAAAAAGAAGACAAAATTTGGTTCATTTGAAAGGAGCATTCGTGAGAACCAAAAAGAAAGCAAAAAAAGAAGAGAGAAAAAGGGAGAATTCGGCCAAAGAGAAGAGGAAGAAGAGAGTTGCCATTTTTGGTGGATTTGGAGTAGAAATTAAAGAAATCTTGACCTAGGATTGGTGTTCACCAATTTCCTAAGAGATTGAAGAAAAAGTGGTAAGTTTTTCTTAGTTTAAGCTATTTATTTTGTGGATTTCATATGGAATGGAGTTATTTAAGTTCAAAGGTTGTTTTTGATGTATTATGGAGTAGATAATAAACTTGAAAGCATGTAAAGGTTGAAAACAACAAAAGAGAATCAAGAAACCAAGGTTAGGGTTATGATGTTCATGATATGGATTTGATGTCGATGAAGTAAAGAAATGAAAAAGGATTGAATTAGAATTGGTTTGAGTTCATTTTTGTGTAATGAAGAGAAGATATGTTAAGAAAAATGGAAGGATAGTGAAAGAGTGGTGTATTCGGTCAAGCTAGAAAATATTAGAGAAAATTTGTAATTTTTGGTTTAATGAGTTTAAATGATGCTTGGTATAGACCTTAGGTGCAAAGTGTTGAAAAGTTTGAAAGAAAGTGGAAAAGTATATATATATATATGTGTGTGTGTGTGTGTGTGTGTGTGTGTAGTGAGGACAATTCAGCCCTAAAGAGGAAAGTGATTGATGGTGAGAGTCATTGAAGTTCAATTACAGTTAAGGTTTAAATAACCTGAAATCTTAAGGTTGTTTTCATGAAAAATCAAACGGAATAAGTTAACGTGACCTATTCGACCATATTATGATTTAAGCGGATGGGATCATTTTTTTTTAAAAAGACATTTTAAGTATATTTCGAAGTTAGATTATGAAATGGAAACTAATGGAATAACTTATGGTAGTTAAAACCTAATTCATAGTTGTAATGCTTTATTTCCTATAGTGGAAATAAATGATTAAATGACTTATAAATTGTGTAGGTCAAGAACAGACACTCAACACGTGAGCGTACTAGCGATAAACGACAAAACTGTGAGTGTATCTTTAAACTGATTTTATGAAAGAAAAATGGTTTCTATTTTACCATAAAAAGTATATTTATGAATAAGTTCTTTGGTTTTGCTACTTGAATTTAAAAGCTAATTTTTATGAGATTTACATATATGCTTTGAGACGTTATCGAGTTGAAATTACATATGCATTGAATTAGCACGATAATGGAAATTGAACATGAACTGAATTGGTATAGAAATTTGGTGCACCTGTGTATTAATTGTTGTCTAGCTTGTGGTATGCCATTAGGTCTCCTTATACATATGATTATACTAATTAGAGTACGCCCTAACATGCATGGAAGTGTCACAGGGGTAGGGGGTGCATCTGTCACTAACTGTGAATGGTGACATGTTTGCCAGTATGTCTTGTGAGTCGCCCTCTGCATGTATGGAGTATATATTGTGCTAGCACTATTACAGGTAAGCGATTTAAAACTAGCTTTGTAACCACTGATTTATATGTAGTGTCAGCACCGGTATAGGTAAGCAATGCAGAACTAGCTCCATAACAATCGGTATATAGTGGTTAACCAAGTGCGAGTAAGCGATGCAGAACTAGCTCCATTATTAGAGGTTAGCCAAGCACGGTAAGCGATGCAGAGCCAGCCCTGTAGCCTTACACCTAACGGTACCGAATGATAAAGAAAATTTTAAAATAGAAAGTTCATTAAACTATCGATTGCCATCTCTATTTACCTTACAAGAAAGGAGGAACTTGATTGTGTTTTACATATGCATTGATTACATGAATTTGTTATGTCAGAACATTGGTTATTGTTTGAAATGAAAAGGAATTTATCTTTGTTCTTTATGGAGAATGTTTGTATAAATGTTTTGAATGGAATGTTTGTATAAATGTTTTGAATGAAAACCATAATACTCACTGAGCTTGCTTAGCTCACCTATTATTTTCTGTTTCTTTATTTTTAAATTTTAACCTCCCAGGTGCATACTTAGGCATTTTGGTAGCCAGGACTCCACCATTTGAGTAGCTACCTTCGTCACGTGCAACTATGTAGGTAGTTTGACTTATGCATTAGTTTTACATGTATTACATAATTAGAACATGTTTTGAACATCTTTTATGTAAAGATAGATTGTAAATGTTTTACTACGTATAGTTCATCAGCTTCGTAAATATATCTTGACCTTGGTTTTGTGAAAATATGGTTATTTATAAATGTTGTTTTCTTTAACTAAATGCATGAATGTGTTTGAACCTTTGAGATTGTTTTTAAATGGACTTGAAGTCCAAAAGTAGTAGTGGTGCTTTGGTTAAGTGGATAGAAGTGATTTGTATTGTTTTTCAGGAACCTAAAATTTTTTATTTTATTAAATAACAACTATTATACTGTCGAAATTTTTAATGAAGGTTACTTTTAAAAACTCCCACTGGTACCTTTTTTATATTTATTTAACATATTTTGAAGAAAAAGGATGAGGCTTAGCTTTAGGGGAACTTTCTAGTTGGATTGGATATCGACCAGAAGTTTTCGTGTACCGGGCAAGTCATCTAATCATTAGAAAAGGGGCCTGTCACTTAACCATATCCATTAAAGTATGCTTATGACTTTATGCAATATTGTTGTATTTTCGTGTGACGAACATTATGTATTAAGTACATACATTATGCTTTTCTAAGAATTTAACAAATAGGTCAAGACATTGTCCAATTTCATTTTACCTTCCACAAAATTTACAACTTTCACTTTTTAGTCTAAGTATATTTTAACCCTCATTAATAAACACCTCTAAGGCATTTATTGATTATGATTTCTCATATAGCAACTAGACATATCCATAATGTAAAATCATCAATAAAAGTGATAAAATACTTTTTCCCACTAAAAGATGAAACATCAAAAGGCCCATATATATCAAAATATGTAAAAGTTCAAGGTTTTTTGTGCTTCTTGTGTTTTTTTTTCTTAATTATGTGTCTTATATGTTTTCTGATTATGCATATATTTACTAAAATAAGTAAAATCTAAATTAGAACAATTTCATTCTTTACAATCTTTGTCTTCTTTCTTTAGATTGTTACCTAGATGTTTATGTCATAAATGAGTTAAACTTTCTTATGCCAAACTATGTTTAATATCAACATGTAATGCAAGGCCAACAAAGTCTTAATAAAAATATCATCAAACTTTAATATGTATAAACCATCACGAAACCAATAAAATCGTTATTATTAAATAAAATGCAGCATACATTTCAAAACTTAAAGTAATATCCAACTTTATCAAGTTCAGACAAAGAAATTAAAATTTGAGAAAAAGTGGGAACATAAAGTTTTTGGACAAGGTATAAATGATGTCTAATACCTAAATTCAAATGATAAGTTCTAATGGCTTCAACTTGAGCTTTGATTTAATTACCCATAAATATAGAATTTTCATTTAATTTTATAGTTTAGGTCATGAAGAATCTCTGCATCATATTTAAGACATAATTGGTAAAAACAAATTCAATCCATCAAGTATTAAAATGAAAATTTGTAAATTTTGATTTAAAATGTACAAAAACACTATACTATACTTTCTTTTCAAACCATGCCATACTAATACATAAAAATGCTTATTAATTGTTTCACAAATATCACCTTATATATAATTGTCCAATTTCATTCTATTATAAGAAATCTTATCGCGTTTTCTATATTAACTCCTTTAAGTTGACTTTAGGCTGGCTAATCCTAATCATGATGACTAGTTATAATACCTTCCATATAATTGTTCATTTCCCATTTCAAGCCTTATATAACTACTCTAGGCATTTTCTTTAGATTCTAAGGCATTAACCAAGTCTCACCAACATCCTTAAGTATAGCACCCCACTCTCGTAAGACACGTACTCGACATCTTGAGTGATATCCGAGTACGTACCCGCAAGGGTGGCATGCAAGAACAGTCAATCAGTCAAATTCAATATAGATATTTCTTTTTCTTTTAAAACAATACACGCATATTGCAAAAAATCAATAAATAAATCAGGCCCATTTTTATTCATAAACATTTTTAAACATAATGTCACAACCATTACATTACGAAATTATTTACATACACATTGCAAAATACTTATGAATACATATTTTGATACAAAAATTAAAGAAATACTAATGCAGACGCGAACTGATCTCGACCTCTATCTCTTACTTGGGTGTAGTGGCTATACCCCCGTCAGCCTAACGGGGTAACTCTTCGAAGCTTGAAAAATATTGCAAATTTTGATTGAGTCTTGCAAACTCAATGAGTGACCATCCTTGATGACTCACTCAATCACATAATACATACAGTTCACATATTTTCACATAATTTACATCACTTCATTTAACATATAGGATCACATTCAGGATATTCAAATAAATCATTCCAATCATCTAAAATACACATATCACTTATAATGCAATGCGCATGAGACTCACTTTCATTTATTACTTTGTTGTGACCGAGTGCTTATAACTGTCCTATATCTATTGTGGATACTGAGCTCATTGATAATTGTCCCATATCCATTGGGGATACCGGGCTCATTTTACATAGTGAGCCTTTGACTCTTATACACTTTCTGAGCTTTAAGCTCTTTTTCACATTCTGAGCTTTAAGCTCTTTTTCACATTCTGAGCTTTAAGCTCTTTTGCGATGGCTACTACAGTCACAACTTCCTTTATATTTCATGCATTCATATAATAGAATGCATCACATTCACATAATTTCAATCTATCACATGCTTTTAGATTCACATTCAATTTCATATTCATCATCGGACCGTGGTCTAGCAATCAACATAAATGTTGAGAAACACTTTTTTAATCATATGCATATTCAGATGTTTCTTCAGAACTAGGTCTAACATTTAACAATCAAATTAGATATTACATATTTCATCAAATTCACATACAAGGAACACTTCAATATTCTCACATTTATCAAACTCCTCGGACATTCAATGTCTAAAATTCATGACAATCACATTCCTATTGCAAAATCATTCAATATGTAATACAAACAGAACAATTAGTAAGGAAGACCATCTAGGTCAACTATCAGTACACTCCAGATTAGCATTTTCTTCCATGATTCGAAAATGCCCGGATGCAAATGTTGAATCTTGTATATCAATTTCATGCAACACACATAGTGCACACATATTATTAATTGTACAATCACAAAAACATTTCATTATACATATATATATATGTGTGTGTGTGTGTGTGTGTGTAAGGTATATAATGCATACTCATATTGACAATAGGCATAAATTTTTCTATGGATGTCAAATTAATGTCATTTTGGTACTGCTTCGAAGCGAACTTTGATTTTTACAACTTCCATAAAGACTACAAAGCGAGATTTTGCCATTCAAAGGGTCAAAATCATAAGTTACTGTACCTATCCTAAGAATGTCCACTAAGCGGACATATATGTCCTTCAAAATAGACATGAACAGAGTTGGAACACTAAAACTCCCTGGAAGGTCCGCCTAGCAGACATGTATGTCCCTCCAAATGGACATTTACTGGGAAATTCCAGATTTTCAGCTTCTACAATCACATCTAACAAATCCTATGTATATCTTTTCATTCCTACTTCAACTTCGCTTTATTATCTCCTCCATTCCAATTCAAAACATCCACAAAACATAACATTCACAAAACATCTCATCCACAAAACACATCATACAAGAGTATTGATCATACCCAAAAAAACAAACATTCCAACTTATACACATTCGTTATAAATTTCTGCACATGTTCGACTCCCTTCATCACCTTTGTTTTATCTCTAACTTATCACACTAATTCTTCCCATTACATGACACCATATTACTCTTTTTCTTTATCTCTAAACTCATTATTGCTCATCTTTAAAACAACCAAAGAGATGCACATTATTATACCAAAAAAATAGAGCAAGTAAATATCCATTTACATGTCCAAATTTTCTGCACTCACTTAACTCCATTTCCAACTTTACTTTGTCTCTAAATTGTCATCTTACTTCTTCTCATTTTAAGACAATACGCTAACCTTTCCTTTGGCTTTAAATGCATTCTAGTTCACCTCTATAACATTTAAAGAAATCCATGTAAATATAAGGAAAACAGAGTATAAAAACATCCATTCAGTAATCAAATTTCTGCACTTCTTTATACACCATTTTCATAATCAATTTAACCCTAAAGCATCAGTATATCAATTTATGAATCATTATTCATTATTTATATAAAAGCAAGACATTTACATGATCCTTTCACCACTCACGTTTTACACAAATAATTTCATGATCATAATCATCAATCTCAAATTACTTATCAAATTAGTTAGATTTAACATTACCCATAAAGATTAAAGCATAACTTACTTGATTTAACTCCAAAATCTTCAAGATTTCACCTAGCCCCAGCTTTCCACATAACTCATGTTTATCATCATTTCAAGGGAGGAAAGGTTGGGCTTTCATCAACAATGTGAAGATACAATTATATGGAGTGGCAAGGTAAAGAAAAATAACAAAGCTTAACATTGATGGGTAAAAAGAAGAAAGTGTCATGTAGAGAAGAAAGAAGGGCTAAAGAAAGGGAGAGCATTTCATGAGAGTGAAAGACAATGGAGAGATAAGGATGGTCTTTCAAAAATGAAAATATCTTGTTTAAAGGTGTGGCAAGCCAAGTGACACATGTCACTTGCCAAATGTCACCATCTTAAGGTTTCTAATGGGTCATCTTTATTAACTAGTCCATTTGTCTGCAATTTCTACTCCAATTGTCTCCCAAATTTTTAATGACATATGTCATTAAATCCCAATGTCATTCATAAAAATTTTTACTACCATCTGACACTTATTTCTGCCACTATTAATTAATTGTCTCGTCACTTGGTATTTTTCCTAGTCCAAAATACCCTTAATTCTAGAAAATTATCAAATTCACCAAAAATTCTAAATAAATAATTTAATATACCAAATAAATTTTCAGAACAAAATATTCACTATCCACAACATAATTACATTAAATCAATCATTTATACCCGCAAATGTCAAATGAGTGCATGTACAAATTATTGTAATGTGTGCAATAATCAATGTCACGTACATGATGCTATTTTATGCATGAGTATGAAATGTAATTTTCTATTCTCTGTTATTTTCAATATACGGTATTCTCAAGCTCTAACCCTTAATATGGGAATGGGATGTTACATTAAGAGACATTTCATCAAATAATTCATAGGTAACTCGAATTGTCTCTAACTAATAACAAAACCACTGCATTTTTTAATTATTTACCAACAACAACACAATCAAACAACAAATAGACCGACAATTCAATGTAAAAATGCATAAATAACTTTGTTTAACACATCAAAACAAAACCCACCAACCCACTGAGAGTCATATATGTAACCATTTAACAGCTTCATTTTTTGGAGACAAAATAAACCCAATAATTTTATTACCTGAAAATGATGCATCATTGACTAAAGGAAGCAAAAATCGATGGTGGATGCTTGGGAGGAAGAGGGACCAACGACGTTGATGGTGGGAATAAGAGAAAAAATAACAGAGGGGAGGGAGAAGGGGGGCCTCCGGGATGGTTAAAATCGAGATTAAAACGATGTCATTTGGATTAAAACCAAACAACATCATTTTAATTTATGAACAATTTCACAGTTATCGACAGAATCTGTTGGTATTTAAAATTGCTGGCTACTTTTAAGATGGACTTTACTTTTCTGTCGATATATTCCGGCAAAAAAGTTGCGGGGATAATTTTCATCCACGTTTACCGACAAATATTTTGGTGGTTGGAAAAAATAATTTTTTAAGACAATTTTATCGACGAAAAATCAGTTTCCGTATCTAATTTACTATGGAATATTTTTCGCCAGTAATTTTCCGTCGGTAATGTGCTATTTGATTGATATTCACATCAATATATGCAAATCCAAAGGAAAAAGAGAGTGATTTCAAGTAATAAAGAGAAATTATATGTTAAAAGTACAACAAGATTTGATACCACATTTAAGTGAATAACATTAAAGGGAATATGGCTTGATTATCTAAAAGAAAATGTTAATTGCATAATCTTAAACATATAATTCTCACAAGCTAATACGTAAATACATACCTGTAGTATTTCTTTAAATTGTTAGGTCACAAACCTATCTCTGAATAAATTAATTTTTATTCCTTAACCCTCTTGTTTATAGATGCTTTGATTAATTTTTATTCCTTAACCCTTTTGTTTATAGATACTTCGATGAATGAATTAGTATATGTTCATTGTAAACCTTAAATGGTAAAGAAAGAAATTATATGTTAAAAGTACAACAAGATTTGATACCACATTTAAAGGAAATATGGCTTAATTATCTAAAAGAAAATGTTAATTGCATAATCTTAAACATATAATTCTCAAAAGATAATGTGTAAATACATACCTATAGTATTTCTTTAAATCGTTAGGTCACAAACCTACTTCTGAATAAATTACTTTTTATTCCTTAACCCTCTTGTTTACAGATGCTTTGATTAATTTTTATTCCTTAACCCTTTTGTTTATAGATGCTTCGATGAATGAATCAGTATATGTTCATTGTAAACCCTAAATGGTAAAGAAAGAACCAATTCATATATTTTGTAATTTAATCTGATATATATATCACATAACTAAACAAATGGTCATGATTGTTAAGCTACTTAATTTTTAATTGGGTTTAAGCATAACTAGCTAACTCAATAATGGGCCATATTACATCAAATTTCATGATAAAATGATTATTACTTAGAACATAATTTTTATGTAATTTAGCAATAAAATAAAAGATGATATCAAAATTTTAGAGATCATTAATCTATTTTAGGTTATAATAAAATAAAAATTATGTCTTCACAAAACTTATTTATAAGTGGAGTTAAAATGTATAACATCATTATTAATTAGATTAAAAGATATAAACCTCTTATATGGTTAAGAAAAAAAGGTAAACCTCATAGTCTTTAAAATTCTTTAAAATATTTCTTATAGTTTTTAAATTTTCAGAAAAAAAAAGTTCTCTTAAACTTCGGTTATAAACAACACCAAAATACATATTATCGTATATAGACTAATTAAATGTTGCTAATATAGTAATCAACTTAACTCTTAAACCCTACATGAACCAATTAAACTCAAAATTGAATTAATAATTTAAGATAATTATAATAATTTATTATTTTGGATCATGTTTAATTAATTTATTTAAGTTGATTGTTTTGTAAATAATTTTTAATTGGTCCACATGTAATATTTATATCGCATTTGTTTTATCATTAATTTTAACCAAAATCCAAGAAAAAGAGTTTTTTTTTTGAAAAATTAGAAATTATGAGTTTGTTTTTGAGAAATTTAAAGATTAAGAGATCTTTTAAAAAAATTTTAAACCACATATAAGTCTCATAGACCTTGTTTGGTAAATGGTGAATCAGTTATTTTTTGGTAGGTTGAGAGGTATTTGGTTGTTTAATCATGTCAAATCGTTGATAATCATGCTTAATAATCATCTGATTATGTTGGCGGATTGAACTCAATTTGTTATTTTTGAAAATGCTCCTATAAGTAACGTTTTGCTCTAGCAATTGAAAATATAGGGGATTAAAAAAATTATGCCCAAAAGTTATTATAAAATACTCAAGTTGTAATCTTTTATTATTGTTTTCCCTTCACTAAACTTCAACTTTATTAATATGGAGAAAGAAAGCAACAACAGTAATAATTTATTATTATTATTATTATTATTAT
>JANIIA010000008.1:32059009-32072780 GCA_027478495.1 Erythroxylum alaternifolium
TTTTCTTTCTCTCACTAGAAAAAGATTGTGAGCTTTTGTTACAGTAATGTTAGCTCTATTCTAAGTAAGCACAGTAACACTTTTCTCTCAGATTATCTAGCTTTCTAACTTGTCTTAGTTTTTCTAACTTTTTGCATCTTCAACTGTGACTAATATTTATAGCCTTCATCTCTAACTGCTTCTTTGTTCTTGATAATGACTTCTTGATTATTTGATAACCGCTTCTAAGTAACCGTCATTTAGTTGAGTTATATAACTAACTCTGACTAAATAATTATCTGATGTGATAGTGTATCTTCGTGGTTTCATCTATGTCTTCTTTGTGTTTGTGTTGCCTATGCGTCTGCATCTGTGTTTATATAGTCCTCGCGTCTACGTCTACGTCTGCATCTATATAGTCTTTGCGTCTACGTCTATATAGTCTTTGCGTCTACGTTTGCGTTTGCGTCTGCGTCTGTGTCTATATAGTCTTTGCGTCTGCATCTGCGTCTGCGTCTGCGTCTATATAGTCTTTGCGTCTACGTCTGCATCTACATTTACATAATCTTTGCGTCTGCACATTTAAAACTTTTGTCAAAGACATCCATTTGTTTCTAACACTATTATTATTTGATTATCATCAAAATTAATCATCGTAAAGTCCTTTTGACATAACAAAATTTACCGATAAAAAATCAATTTCTATCGTTAATTTACTTTGGAATATTTTTTGTCGGTAATTTTCTGTCAGTAATGTGTTATTTTCTTGTAGTGAATAAAAACCAAATTAGGGCCCTAAGATTGCCACAATTTACCAAGTTCATAAACTATATGGGTTAACTCCAATCCTTGACAACTCTAACTTAAGTAAATCATAATTCATAATAATGTCGGGGATACCAACCTCCACCAAATCATCAGCTCTCTTTACTAAAGAACTTTACCCTACAAATAGAATTACAACACCAAGAGAAACCTTGATCAAGGGAGTGTCACAAAAAATATGATTTCCATTTAGAGCTGAGAGCTCAAAAATACATCATAATCTTTTGTTTACTAATATTTCATAAAAACCCATAATAGGTTACTAGATTTCATCGATCTTCTTTTTTGAATCAAGAGGAAATATCCACCTTTGTAACTCTTGAGCCAAATTTCACCCTAAATTTCCTATTATTCGAAGAGCAACTCTTATTATTAATAATAGAACTATAAAAAATAGGAGAGCTAAGATAAACTGCTTTTTTCTTGGCCTAGTGATACGTGTCGTTAGACGTATACAAATTAAATCCTTATTTTGACTTCAAATTTATTAATAAATTTAGTGTAGGGAAAATAAGAGTTGATCCCACAAGGAAAGTTAATTTATTAATTTAGTTTATTAATGATAATTAAAAATGTTCCAACAAATCATTCTATTAATTTTTTTAAAAAAGGAGACAATATCATCCTAATAATTTTGCTCATACAAAAGGAATTTCATAACAAAATATAAATATGATCAATACTCATTTATTGTCTTCTTTAACCACATTAGTAAGATACAACGTCAAAACTTAAGAAAATAAACTTATAACATGTTCTTATAACCATACAATCAATATTCAAGAGTTGGAAATTATTGCCTTTGACACAAATCATAATCATCAAAATATATATAATTCTAGAATTTTTTAATGGTGAAATCAAATTATACAAATCTAAAATTTTTAGCAGCTATAGGATCAATTTAAGTAGATATTTTAACATCTAATTGGCTTCCTAAAACTCAAACCAACTTAATTAAAGATTTCAAAGCCAAGAGTAAAGCAGGTGACAGTTCTTTCAAGTACAAAATCTAAACAAATCCTCACAATTTTTAGTTAGACAACACATGTTTCATCTTGTAATTCTTTCAAAACAATCTTAAATTGCCAATTACATAGCTAATTCAATCAAGACACATAACTTGATCATTCTTAACCTCAATTCTTTATTCAATTTCAAATTAAACATTATATTCAATTTTAAACCAAGTTATTGACAGCAAGTTAAATTTACAAGTTTAACTTTAATCAACTACAAAACATGAAGAAATGGACAATCGATTAATGATTAAATACATAAATCCAAATCATAATATAAAGTTAATAATCCTATTTTGTCTACATTAAGTATAACACTTGTAATTTAGTTTTAAGAGACAATTATCTCAACTAATTTAAGTTATCATACAACTAGCTTTATATAGAATATTAACTTTATTAATGAATTGAAATATAAAAGAAATCCAAAACTAAAACAATCATAATAACGAAACCTATGAATTTAACTAATTCAATACATATATATAAAGTGGGGGGTTGCGGTTCAAATCAAGTCTATAAATCAAAGGAATAAAACATAAACTAATATAATATTTATAAGTGAATAAGCATGTTTTCAAATTTAATTTAATCATGTAATTTCGACATTTCTGAGATAATTTGAGACATTTAACAAATTAAATGTAGAAAACCAACTAGCTGGTTCCTACCTATTCCTTTTCACTCTTTAGAATTGAACCAACTCTATTCAAGCAACAAAAACACTTTAAACACAAGGAAATAAAATGAACAACTTAAATTTGTCTAAAAAACATTGAAATTCTAACCCATATAACTCCAACTGAATCACTAATTCTACTTATCATATTCAAATAATCAAGGATTTATCCAATCAAATAAGAACATGAATAATAAGAATTCCAAGTACACTATTAAATCCACTCAGTAATCAATTGAATTAAATCAAAAAATAATATCCCAAATAGTCAAAAAATCATATATAAACTAGAATTCAACAATTAATCATAACTAAACCATGGAAAATCAAAAACAATAAGAAAGAGGGTTCAAAAAAACTCATTGACGTGTTCCAACTTGACAGACCTCTGACCAGCCCTTTCTTGGTTTGAAAAGTCCCTCCACCAACCTTGAACCAATTGAAAATAGGTTGGATTTGGTTCTCCTTTCACTCCTAATGGTCCTTGAAACATCTTCCAACTTTAATTGTCTTAAATGAATGATAGAGCCTTTCAGGACTCTCACCCTTAAGTGAATGCTTGCTGCTCTCTTCTTCGTTGATCCATTGCTTTTATAGGTTCACGAAAAATTTCCTAGCCTTGCATGTTACTTGATTTTCGATGAGTTTCCACTTATCTCTTCTATTTTGACACTAGTTCTGTTGCGTTTTGGATTATTGGTTTTTTCTTCTGCGTTGTGTTTTGCTACTTTTATTTTTGTTGCATTTTGCTCCCTCAAACCATTACATTTTGGCTGTTGTATTGCTCTTCTTCTATGCATTGCGTGTTTTACTGTCTGGAGCATTTTTCTTGCTGCTATGTTTCAGTTTGCTTATTTTGGCCTTCTTTCTACACTATTGCATCAATTTGCTCTCTTGCATTTTTCAATTCTGTGTTTTACTTCCTCTGGGTCTGCATTTTTCTCCTCTTTATGCTAGGCTAAGTCTTGGGCTACTACTTTTCTGCTAGGCTATTTCTTTATTTTAGGTCGTTTCTTTAATTTTGGACTTTCTTCTAGGTTGAACTTCATTTTGGGCCAAATTTTCTTCTAGATTCCTTTCCTTTAGTCCACCAAACCTAGAAGAAAATATTTAGTACAATTTAAACCCCTTTTAGAAATAAAATATAAAATTAAATAACTTGAATAATTAATAAGAAAATGCAATAATTTGACCTAAATGTGCTATGTAAACAATATAAAATAGGGGTGTAAAATAAACTATAATTTTTACTTATCAAATTCCCCTACACTTAGCTTTTAGTCGTCCTCAATCAAGATAGCATTATAATGCAAATTATGAATTTAGTTTACCACCATACCTCACATATAAGAAATTAACTTAAGAAAAATTGAACAAAAAATTAGAAAATTTATTTACAAAAATCATAATTTCTTAGGATATTTGGAATTGGTTTAATCATCAACCTAACATCTTTTAAAACATCTTCAAATTTTCAACTTTAACCTCAAACTTTAGAGATATTCATATCTCATTTTAGTAAAGTTAGTCTATAAGCAATGTGGGTATATTAGTTTTACATACAAAGCATCTTGGTTTGACTTGAAATTTTTTTCTTTTTTAACTAGCTCACAACATAGTAGGAACATTATCCTTTGTGTTTGGTTTATCTTCTCACCTTATAATCTTAAAGGAGTACTTGGTCCCTTGTCCTTAAGTTTTCCCCAGTAACCATTTTTTGGTCTCAAAGGGGCACTTAATTATTAACAATAACATTTTCATAGGAAATTAAATTCAAAGTCACGTCAAGTATTTCTCCAGTAATCAAAAGTAAATGAAAATTACCAAGTATACTATAAATTGTTAAGTTGAATAAAATTCTAACCTTAAGGGGATGTATGTAGAATTAGAATAAGATTTCCAGTTGCTTATAAACTAAATTTATCAAATGAGTATTAATTCTCTTAAGTGTGAACCTAAAATTAAATAAAAGAGTTTTAAAACTTGTTATGTTAAAGAAAATAACCTATGTAGCTTGCTAATCTTTCAACCGTAATGTTAAAATTTTTTGTTTCTTTATTACGGTAATAAAACTAAATGCGTGCATATAAAAAAAATAATGTCAAAACCAACTAGCCTAAGCAAGCAATCCAATTTTCTAGACAATATTTTTATCTTATTTTGCTATTTTCATTTTTCATATATAAAATGCATAAAACAACCAAGTTGTTCCTTTATATTCTCCCCTTCATGCTTAAACTTTACATTATCCTCAGTATAGCTAATAAATGTAAAAAAGCGAATTTCAAAGTAAAACAAACATATAAAATAGCAAAAATATTTTGATTTGATTGATTTCTTTTTAAAAAAGAAAATAAATAGCTGTATAAAAAATGAGTTAAAGAGCAAAATTCAAATTTGATTTTTGTTGTCTTGGGTTACCTCCCAAGTAAGGCCTATGGTTTATGTCGTTTGCTCGACGTCCTCTTCTGCTGATAAGGTTCCTTTAGCAAAATTTCTTCAAACATCATTACTTCAGCAATATTGCGCTAGCATTTTCTTTAGTACTTGGGATGGGTTAAGCAAGCAATTTCCTAGATAATTGGGTTTTTACATTACTTAGAATAGTTCAAATTTATCCTATTTGGGTCTTTAAGTGTTGCAAATGTGCATCTATTTTCTTTTGATATTCTACCCCCTGTTTATGCATGTACCCAATCTGGTTAGCTAATTGTTTCACCGTATCTTCTAAATATTGACTGGTGGGTTGGTTTTGAGGTAGGTTCTAAATATTGACTAGTGGGTTGCTTTTGAGGTGGGTTACGTATAAAAAAGGACCTTGGATTGTTTTAGTAACTAACAAAAGTAGGTGGGTTTGCCTAGGTCTATATCTAAAGTTTGGATCATCTTTCGAACCCTCATTATATGTGTTTGAAAAAGGGTCATATTTCCTCTATGTTTTTCTAAGATAACCACCCATAACATTCATATCTTGTACCTACAAAGTAGGACGTGCATTAGTGTCCACAAGTACAGGCTTAGGCAATACTACCAGTTATAAGTTTCGACACTAAAGTAGTCAAATGAGCTACTTGTCCAGAATTTTCCTTTTATTGATCCTGAATTACATATATATCTATTTCGTAACTCTCCTAGCTTGATTAATCTCATTTTTAGTTCCAAATTGTTATGAATTTTTAGCTATGATAAAGATTAATTGTCTAGCTTATACATAAGTTTTGTCAACTAATGCCCTGCCACAAGTTGCGTCTATCATGTGGTAAAATCCCCTCATAGAAATATTATATTAATAATTGGTCACTAGTCTGATAATTGGGGATAACTAGTACACAATCTTTTAAACCTTTCCTAATATTCATATAGTAACTCATTTATGTTTTGTCTAATTCCATATATTTCTTTCCAAATAGATTCTATTTTACTAGTTGGAAAATATTTTTCAAGAAAAGATTTATGCAATTCCACCCATATATTTATAGATCTAGGAGGTAAATAATATAACCAATCTTTAGCAAAATCATACAATGAAAATGGAAAAGCATGTAATTTCACTTGTTCTTCATTAATTCCCTTAGGCCTTATAGTAGAACAAACAACCAAAAATTCTTTTAAATTCCTATAAGGATCCTCACTTACATGTCCATAAAATTTAGGCAATAAATTTAAGAAACCTAAATTGAGCTTCATAGGTTTTTCCAAGACTAGGAAGATAATGCAAAAAGGTTGATCTTCTAAGTTTGGTTTTGAAAGTTGCTTCAAGGTAGTTACAGCCATTTTTATCCTTTTGTCTTCCTTTTCCAATTTGATTTGCACTTCAGTTTCCTTTCTGTCTCTTAATTTTATAAAAATCACCTTCTCTCTTCTTTAACTATTTTTTTAAAAATGAAAGAATTGTTAGTTATAATTCAAAAATAAATAAATAAACTAGGCAAACAAAACTTTTCCCGAAAATGACGCCATATTTGATACTTATCGTTAAACGTATATAAATTAAATCTTTATTTTAATTTCAAATTTATTAATCAATTTAGTATAGAATAAATAAGAGTCGATCCCACTAGGAAAGTTAATTTACTAATTTAGTTTATTAATCATAATTAAAAATGTTCCAACAAATCATGCTATTAATTTTTTTAAAAAAAGACAATTACATCCTAATAATTTGGTTCATAAAAAAGGAATTCCATAATAAAATATAAACATCATCAATAATCATATAATGTCTTCTTTAACCACATTAGTAAGATACAACATCAAAACTTAAAAAAAAAACTTATAACATGTTTGTAGAACTACGTAATCAATATTCAAAAGTTGGAAATTATTGCCTTTGACATAAATCATATTCATCAAAATATATATAATACTGCAAATTTTTAACGGTGAAATCAAATTATACATATCTGAAACTTTCAATAGCTATAAGATCAATTTAAATAGATATTTCAACATATAATTTGCTGCCTAAACTCAAACCAACTTAATTAAAGATTTCATAGCTAAGACATTTGACACTTTTTTCAAGTATAAAATCTGAACAAATCCTTGCAATTTTTAGTTGGATAGCTCCTGTTTCATCTTTTAATTCTTTCAAAATAATCCTAAATTACCAATTACACATTGAATTTAATCAAGACACATATCTTTACATATTCAACTAATAAAGCAACTTTCTATAAACTAATGAACAATTAAAGGAAAAATTCTAGATTTGCCATAACCATATTAATCAACATTTTCGTATGAAATATCCATTACATAGTTCTTTTAAGCATAATACATTAACCTATGCTATTTATCGAGTTGAAAAGAAGTTATACATACATAATAAAGCACATCTAAAGAAAAATCAAAACTTTGGACAACTTGGATGAAATTTCCATATAATGTATGAAATCACCGTCAACTTAATCATTCTTAATTTCAATTCTTTTCTTAATTTCAAATTAAACATTATGTTCAATTTTAGACCAAGTTATTGACAGAAAGTTAACTTTACAATTGCAACTTTAATCAACTAAAAAACATGAAGAAATAGACAACTAATTGATTATTAAATGCATAAATCCAAATCACAATATAAAGTTAATAATCCCATTTTGTCAACATTAAGTGTATAACACTTGTGATTTAGCTTCAAGAGAGAATTATCTCAACTAATTTAGGTTGTCTATATTCATACAACTAGTTTTACATAGAATATTAACTTTATCAATGACTTGAAACATAAAAGAAATCCAAAACTAAAACAATCGTAATAACCAAACCTATAAATTTAACTAATCTAATACATATATACAAAGTGGGGGGATGAGGTTCAAATCATGTCTAGAAATCAAAGACATAAAACAAAAACTAATTTAATATTTACAAGTGAACAAGTATGTTTCCAATTTTAGCTTAGTCATGTAATTTCGACATATTTGAGATATGAGACATTTAACAATTTAAATGTAGAAAACTAACTAGCTGGTTCTTATCTATCCCTTTTCACTCTTTAGAATTGAACCAGCTCTATTCAACCATCAAAAACACATTAAGCACATGGAAACATAATCAACAACCAAATTTTGTCTAAAGAGCGTTGAAATTCTAGTTTATACAACTCTAAATGACTCCTAATTCTTCTTACCATATTCAAATAATCAAGTTTATCCAATCAAATAAGAACATGAATAAGCACAATAAGAATTCTAGGAATAGTGCATTATTAAATCCACTAGGTAATCAATTAAATTAAATCAAAAAAATAATATCCTAAATAGTCAAAATTGTGTCTCCAACCCAGAATTCAACAATTAATCGTAACTAAAGTATGCAAAATCATAAACAAGGAGAATGAGGGTATGGAAAAACTCACTAACGGCTCCAACTTGGCATACCTCAGACCAACCCTTTCTTAGTTTGAAAACTTCTTACACTAACCTTGAACTAGCTCAAAATAGGTGGGATTTGGTTCTCCTTTCACTCCCAATCCTCCTTGCAATAACTCCTAGCTTCAATCGCGTAGATGGATGACAGAGCCTTTCAGAACTCTTACATTGCTACTCTCTTCCTCACTGCTTCATCATTTTTATAGGCTCACAAAAAATTTCCTAGCCCTGGACATTACTATATTTTTATGAGTTTCTTCTTATCTCTTCTATTTTAAAGAGAATCGATGGAGATAAAGTCAGGTGGGTGAGAATATTAATGTCCTCTTCATCTTCTTAAATGGAAATGTGGTTAAAACATTTAGATAAGTCTTTGGCCATGGATTTGAATAACTCTACACAAGCAACACCCTCCTAAAACACCAATAATCTATAAAGACAATAAATGCAAAGAGAAATCAAAAGGTGAGAAGAAAAAACCACACCCACAAAACACAAACCAAGGGAAAGAAGATGGAACGACTAAGAGATAAAGAGCCTTTGGGAGCAAACCCGATAAAGAACCAAAGTAGAAACTAGGAAAAAGGTCCTTTGAGAGACCAAGGAGATAAGGAAAAACCAATTTAAGCATAGGTTATGGAAAGGCAAAAAATCCATAAAAAACCGAAACGCAAGAAGAGATAAATTATCCCCAAAGATTAAAAAAACTAAAGGAAAAAAAGGAAAAATAGAAGAATATAGCCTTCAGGAGGAAACCCCAAGAAAAGATAGGCATATTAAAAAGTACTGGAATACTAGTTTGAAGTTATTATGATTACTTTATATACCTTCATACTCTTTTTAAACATATAAAAATTGAATTTTTTGTTATAGTACTCTAAAGGCAATTATGTTTAGCACTTTTGTACAAACTTTATTTTTATTGATAAAGTGAAGGACAATTTTCATTAATTTGATGTTTATTTATTTATGAATTGGTGCTGATCTTAAATCGAATTAATGAAGTCCATGATACAAAGCATAGCATGAAGGAAATCATAATAAGACCATGATAATGAGATTCCTATCATATGCAATTATGTTAGTATCTAAATTATCCCTAGTCATAGGATTAATAAGATAGGGCATTGTTAATCCTGATGAACTAGCACATGTTATACTTCTTGATTTGATCAAGCAGTAGATCTCATAAATTGTAAGCATGAGATGTTTAGAGTTAACACGTGGATGTTTACTAAGAGTAGTAAGTACATCGGATGACTCACTATGAGATTATCATATGGATGATCTATCAAATGTCAATGATTAATCTCATCATAGCAATAGTGAAAATGTCCTTAGACTTGAGGTACTCAAGGATATCTTGGATACTAATCATGTGCTTTGACACCATTCCTTCTTGCCTCAAGATAAGTTTCTCATAGGGTGGTGATTGGGTACAACTATTAGTATTAGAAGGTAATTGAGTAGCTAATAAAGTTTTAGTAGTTATGTGGCATGAAGAGAGTCTTCAATGACACATAGAGTAATAAGATCCCCAAGATAAAAACTCACATCATTTGGACTAGATTTAACGTAGTCAGTCTAGTGGGAGTTGACATATACTTTGAACTAAGTGGAGTATGAGATGGTGAAGGGATGAATTGTATGGCAATTGTCTATAGAAAGGTTCGTAAGTCAGATAATTAACTATAGAAGAGTCCATGTGTTAATTCAATTACGTTCCGATAAATTGGAATCGTGAAACCCTTCATAATTTTCTTAAATTAAGAGTTAATTCAAGTGGCATGAAACCATTCATGATATGCTTAGATTAAGAGTTAATTTAAGTGCCCAAAATTACTAAGAACTTAAGGGTCACATGCATAAAATATTGGATGAAAACTAAAGTGTGCATGGCTATCATTTTAAGTAAGTCACGATTGTGACCCACTTGATGATGTGTGGTACACAAGTGAGTTCTTTACTTATGTACACATAAAATTCAGCTAAAAAATACATCCAATTAAGAGGCTAAAGGTCCAGAAGGGTTCTGGAGGTTGAGAGGAGTGATCTTGAGGTTTGTTCATACAATTTTATATAATTGTTGCACGAGTTTAATTATATGTAACTTGATTCTGATCTAACTCTCGATTGAGCATCTACTTGAATTCATCTTGTTCGGTGCACTAACCACCCTTATACACTAATATTTCTTCATCTTTACATGTTCTTCACTAGTTGTTGAAGGTGTTTGGTGTTTGTTACAACCCAAACAAGGAGAAGATTCAAGAAAGGAGGAGCATTTGCAAGGTACCTATACTGTAATTTCACGTTCTTATATTTTGTTTATACATGCACATGGATTTTGTATTTTTTGGGGATGTCGTGGTGTTGGAATTTTGATTCCAATGCTTCCACTGCATAGCCATGCACGAGATGCATGGACCCCATGGCTCTCCTACATTTGCAACCATTACTTTTTGGATGCATATTAAATGAAAATTTCAATGCATGTAATAATCCATAAACTATGTATTTTTAGTAAATCTCTTAATGAACTAGCAAATAATAATTAAGTGATAAGTTCAACATAATTGATGTTTGCAAGTGTTAATTTGTCTCTATTTTTGGTCACCCACCTTTTCAAATCTTTATGGTGAATTGCAATTCCAACAATAAGTTTAACATAAAATTTTAAAGTTCATATACATATATAAAATATGCTTTACCAATTGAACACTTTATTAATGTCAAATAGATACCTAATGTATATTCATGAGTAGGAAGAAAATCTCAACATGAATCTCAATGTAATGCCTTTTTTCACAATCATTTGGATTGAACAATGTATAATTGTGTTATGTATCAATTTTAGAGAAAAGATTATACGCCTCTTCCTTTTTTGATCCAGTAATGAGGTTTGGAATGAAAAGTTAAGGACATTTTTTATCAAGTTATACATTTTTTAGTGTTCTATTTTTAATTTTATTTAATATGTTGGGTCTTCTTTTTTCATTAAAAAATAAACGAAAAGAGGAAAAAGGAAATTACTTTTATTTATTGAAACTAGAAATAAATGAGACAGTGAAAAAGCAAGTATAACAAAGAGAATAAAAATGATTTTAATTGTTGTTATTATTATTGACTTTGTTTTGTTATTTATTTTATTGAAGTGACGTGCTATTTAATTTTTGATGTTTCATAGAGATTTGAAATTGTTTAATTTTTGTCCTTTGTTAACTTTTATTTGTGATTTCCTTTATTTTGTCTCATAATATTTTGTAATTAGTTTATAATGTTGTCTTGGTGGCATCAAATTAATTTAAGGGATAATGACATGGATATCCTTTAATTTGTAATTAGGGTAAATTTGTAGGACCCCCTTTAGGGGTTTCACAAATTATCATAATAATCCCTTATTTTTAAAACTATCAAATACCCCCTTATGCTTTAGTTAATATACCGTCCATCCTCCTTACCATCAAGTTGTCGTTAAAAACTCTATTATGCAAAAATTATGGTGTTTAAAGTTTTAGGAGTCTACGTGCCATATTCAACCTATATGATGTCATTGCTACATGGAAAAAATGTTTCATGTAGGCTCCTAAAACTTTAAACGACATTGTATGTTGGACCCCATTTTTGAAGCCCAACTATTTGAAATATCAAAGACGTGAATGTATTATCCTATAAGGTTGTTTCCATGGGATCTCTCTAGCCAAAACCATTTCCGGCAGCGGAATCACGAATTGACTTCTACAGAACAATTGTAGCTCCATGTCTCTAGTTTATTATGAGACAATTAGCATAACTTTTGATAGAGATGTCAGATTTAGACCATGCAAATACGGTTTTGAAGAGGACTTTGAGTTCTACAACTTCCATGAAGACCCCAAAGAGAGATTTTGACATCTAAAGTGTCAAAATTTGCACATTTATAAAACTGTCCTGAGAAGGTCTGCTTAACGGACATATGTCCCTTCAAACGAACATGAACTGAGTTGGGACACAAACAAACCCGAGAAGGTCTGCTTAGCAGACATATGTCATCTCTAACTTATCATACTCAATCTTCTTCCCATTTCAAAACACCACGGAACTCATTTTCTATTAACTCAAGCAAAGAAAAAGTCTACACAAATGTCCAATATTCACCCTGTGTAGCATCACTAACTTGGAAAGAGCATAACTCTCAACTCCGATATCCAAAATTTTCTTATCTTTTATCGTTGGAAAGCTAGAAAGATAAACTACAACTTTCATAAAGACGACTATGGCTAATTCTACCTAAATCGATACAGTTTTTCCTTTGAATTCAAAAATAATTTATACACCTATGGAAGACTTGAAATAGGAAATGTACAACTACCAGATAACTAAGCACATACACATTGGAAACTTCTTCAATTCTTCATTCATTTCCAAATCAAAATGAAGTTCATATATAGCTTTAATTACAAATCAACATTACATCAAGTCTTAACAAAGATACAAAATACATTGGATGCTCAATGTTCAATGTGCTAATAAAGCTATCCAAAAGTCTAGCCACTAACTTAGTACAAAAGCTAACTATCTTGGAATTGGTCCAAATGCCTTGCAAGGATCATTGATCTTCTCAATCTATACCTAAAGAGTGGAAAAAATATTGGGTTGAGCTACACAACTCAGTGGCTAAAATATTTATAGCCATTGGCAATAAGCCACACAATCAAACATACATATACATCTAATCGTATAAGCATACCCAACTTGTCTTGACCCATCAATGTAAGTTCAACATTCATAACTTATAACTCAATACATCATCGCATAAAACATATTAGATGTGATTTAACGTCAAAGCATAATACTCAGGTTCATCAAAACTTAACGCATCAAAATGCAAATGCACAAATAAATGGCTCGAGGGTTCCGTGGAACAAAACAGAGAAATCGAAGTTTACTCCGTGAACAAAATGAGTCCACTTTTCGAATCTCGTGTGCCACAAGCGGGTAGTCGGGAGAAGGCTTATGTCAACGTGCACGTGACTACGAAATGGTTCCTCTCTCACCCAAACACAATCAATTTTTGTGCTCAATTCAATCAATCACAAATTCGTATTCTTATGCTTTTTCTTCTTTCCATTAAATCAAAATGCCATGATACAATTTCAAAACATAGCATAATCATACTCAAAATTCAATCATATCAAAATGTCATGCATTTTTTAATGCATTACATAGAACACATTATAATGCATTTTCCATATCAAAGAAATTCACAATTTGGCAATTCAAGCATATACACACACATAGGCATATTGCCCATTACACAAGAACTATAAATAAATTACTCACCTAATTTTGCTGAAAAATCCAAGCTTAAGATTGCCTTTCCTCTTGCTCTTGAGTAAGGTTTTCTTGATTCCCTT
>JANIIA010000008.1:32093614-32109156 GCA_027478495.1 Erythroxylum alaternifolium
TAACTAGTGAAATAAAATCCTACTAACATTGAAATAAATAATTAAATCCAATAATAATTCTATCATGACCTTATAATCCATCCTAAGGCAAAAATTCAAATTCCATACTTATTCCATAACTATCATGCGTAATTCGACAAAAATATATTTCGGGGCCAACATTCTATTTGTGTATATAAATAGAATTCTTAATGGTCACTTAATGATAAGGGAGATAGAAGATATATTAACTAAAACATCTGAGAAGTGCTTAATAGTTTTTGAAAACGAAAGGCAAATGTGTTCCTTTGTCATTGCCTAGGAGGTCCTAAGAAATTAACCCTTATTATACAATAAATTTGTTTTCTATTAGTAGAAATAAGATTTGTTTTCACTATGCAAAAGTCTATAAAAATTTATAAAGCAAGAATGACATTACAGTGGATCATGTTGAAGAAGAATAATTTAAGTGTGGTTGTTATTGAATAGTTTTATTATGTTTTATTGTTGTGATTTTTAGTTTTTATTTTATGTTTTTGGTTTACATCTTTTAAATAAAAATAAACCTAATTTAGTTATTAATGTCCATATAAATATAATTTATAACTGATAATGATTAAGCATTAAATAAAACTTAAAGATAAATTAATTTATGGACTAAATAAATAAACAGTTTTATTTTATTTTCTTATATAACATTTATTAATAAATATTAGTAAAAAACTTAACAACAATAACAACTCAGTGAAAATTCCACTGATACACAATATTTAGGGAGGTCTAGTAGTGTGCATCCTTACATCTAACTACTAGAGGGGTCGTTTTTGATAGACCTACATTAAATATATATATATAATATACATATATATTAAAATAATAAAGTAATAATAATTAAATAAACATAAAAGATATTAGTAATAAATAAAAATAAATAAGTACTATAATAAATAATGCAATAAAAGATAAATAAGGTAAAGAATATAAATAAATAAATAAACAAACAATAAATAATACTAATAAAATAATAATTTAAAATAATAAATAAGTAAATAAATACATAAACAAGAAAGAAGACAAGTAAATAAATGAATAAATCAAACAAGTCATTATGAGAAAATATTTAGGCTAAGTAAGAAAATGTTTAAGCTAAATAATTAAGAGAGAAGTATTAAATATTAAAAATTTAAGCTAAATACAAGATATAAGAGAAGTAGGAAAAATGTTCAAAAGACTTATAAGAAAGAGAATGACCTCTCTATATGAGATCCTTTATTCGTATCCTAGAATACTATAGTTTTCTATTAAGGATCATATCTTTAATAAGTTACAACAGAGCTATATCATTCTTAGTCACCTCCTCCAGTTCTTTTTCCTTTTTTCCTTTTACAATCTCTAAGCACAATCTTCTCAAATCTTCTAACTAGAGTGTTATGGTGTCTCCTCTTAACATGTCTAAACCACCTAAGCCTTATCTTTTTAATTTTTTTGTTAATATTAGCCACCTTTACTTTGTCTCTTACCATTATATTCTTGACCTTATCTCTTTTAGTAAGGTTGCATATCTAACAAAGCATCCTCATCTTTGCCACCATTAACTTATGGTTATGCACTTGTTTGATGGGAAAATGCTCGACTCCATAGAGCATAGCCGACCTAATCCATAAACGGTAAAATTTACCTTTGAGCTTGAATGGTATCTTCTTATCACATAAAACTCGTAGTGCTCTTCTCCATTTAAATCACCCTGATCTAATACAGTGAACTATGTCTTCATCAATCTCTCCATTGCTTTGGATGATAGATCCTAGATACTTAAAACACTTTTTTTGCAGTATAACTTCTAAACTAAGCTTTACCTCCATATTATAAGCCACCCTTTGGCTTGAAAAGTATACTTTAAGTACTCAGTCTTAATCCTACTCAATTTAATTCCCTTACTTTCTAATGTATCCCTCCAAAGTTTTGGTTTGACATTGACACCCTATTTTATCTCTTCCATTAAAACAATGTAATTAGCAAATAACATCATCAAGACACATCCCCTTTGATATTCTTAATGAGCTCATCCATCACTTTTGCAAACAAAAAGGGGAGCAATAGAACATTGGTGTAGCCCAATATTTATACAAAAATGTTTTGTATCTCCTCCTATCATTCTTACTCTAATATTTACACCTTCATACATATCCCTAATAACTTATATATAGGTTATAGGAACTCTCTTAGCTTTTAAACCCTTCCACATAAGTTTCCTAGGTACCCTGTCATGCGCCTTCTCTAAGTTAATAAAAATTATATATAGGTTATGTTGTCTTTCCTTATGATAAGTCTTTCCTTGTAATATTTCATTAATCTTTTGAGATGTAAAGCTTTTTTCGTGGACCTTCCTAATATGAAGGCAAAATGGTTCTTCAAGATAGGAACATCATTCCTCACTCTCTTCTCAATCACCTTCTCCCATGACTTTATGGTATGACTAAGTAGTTTGATGTCTCTATAATTGCTATAGCTTTGAACATCTAAGTCTCTACTCCTCCAACATTTTAGTGAACTTAAGGATCACATTAGAAAGCTTGGCTAGCCAAGTAAAACCCATTTCATCTAAGCTCTTCCACTATTCATCTCATTCAAAGCTCTTTTAATTTCTTCCCTTATAATATGTCGGCAATAAGTAATGTTACGATACCTTTTGGAAATACTAGTATCACCTAAAGAGATGTTGTCCTATATATCTTTATTAAAAAGGCTATAAAAATATCTTTATCATCTTCTCTTGATATTATTTTTAACCAAGAGCACCCGTCCTGCGTCATCTATTATAAAGAAAACTTGATCTATGTCTCTCAATTTTTATTCCCTAACTCTCGCCAAATTAAATATATATTTTTCTCCATATTTAGTTTCCAATCTTTAGTATAATTTATCGTAAGCTTAAGTTTCAACTTTTGGGATTATCTTGTTCGTATCTTTCTTTACCAATTTGTAAATTTCTCTATTAACTACCCTCTCTACCTCTATGATGTTATTCGGTAGAGTTTTATAGGTACCTTTCTTGATCTTAACCTTTTCTTGTATATCTTTATTCCACCACCAATACTCTATTTTACCACCTCTAGGCCCTTTAGAAACACCCAGGATCTCTTTAGCTATATTCCTTAGAAGAGTCACTACTCTCTCTTACATCTAATTAGCATTTCCTTCCAATTTTCATTATTCTCTATAGATTACTTTATCCCTAAATCATTCCATGGTATCTTCTTTCACATTCCACCATCTGACTCTGATACATTTCCTAGGACTTCTCTACTTCCTCTAACCCTTAATTATAAGATCCATAACCAAAATATTAGTAAAAAGCTCAATATACTTTATTAAAAATAAATAAATAAGTAAAATTTATTCATAAATTAATATTTTTAATATATATTTTAATTATTAGACTTAATTTTCTTAAAATTGATGTATTTTAAGATATTTTAAATTTAAATATTTTTAATTAATAATTAATAATTAATAAAATTTAAACTAATTATAAAATTAATATTATATTATATTAATTGTAATTTCTATCAGTAATTAATGTTAAATAAGTAAATAATATATATTTAGTTAATTTTAAATAAGGTAATATTAAAAATTAAAAACTATAATTAGTTTTTAATGATTTTCATAAATTATAAAAATTGGAATGTAAAATTGGAAAAGAATTATATTTCTCTTACTCATTAATGCACAAAGTTAAAGGTATACATACATTTTTATAAGACCAATTTAGGTAATGTAATCTTTATGATCAAGGATTATATATCCTGTAATAAATAATAGAATCAATGCTCAGTTTGTAATTCCTCTTTAATTTGCAATATATATATTAATCATGCCCAACTTGTTACAAATGTTATTGACTCAAATACCATTTAGGGCTTTTGTGAAGATATCTCTAAGTTGTCCTCCAATTTTGACATATCTTACAGAAATCAAGTTATGTTGTATTTTTTTCATGAATGAAGTGATAGTCAATTTTAATATGTTTAGTTCTTTTGTCAAACATTGGACTAAAAGCAATATGTGGAACAACTTGATTATCACACCATAATATTGCTGGTATTGATGCTTTAAAACCAATTTTAGATAATAGTTAATATATTTATATTATCTCACATGTTGCATATGCCATAACTCTGTATTTAGATTCTTCATTGAATCTAGATACAACATTTTGTTTCTTACTTTTCCATGACAACAAGTTTCCACTAACAAAGATAAAAGTAGCCAGGCATAGATTTTCGATCAATCTTAGAACCTACCTAGTCAACATCTATAAAGAATTCAATGTGAGTGTGTCCATGATTATCTAAGAGCTCCCTTTAGGTAGCATAAGATTTGTTTTAAGGTCTCCCAATAATGAACATTTGGAGAAGACAAGAATTGACATATAACAGGGATAAAATATGGAATATCAAGGTGAGTTACTATGAGATAATTCAATTTTTTGACCAATCTTTGATATTTTTAAGGATCTTCAAGCAAATCTCCATCTTTTTTTAGTTATAAATTATGAGGCACTGAGGTACTGCATGGTTTAGCTCCCAACTTTCCAACCTCAGTTAATAGATCAAGTACAAATTTTCTTTGGGACAAGAAAAATCCCTTTCTTGCTTCTTGTTACTTCTACTTGTAGAAACATTTTAAAGTTCCTAGATCCTTCTTTTGAAACTAACTATGAAGAAAGGATGCCCATAGAGTCACTTCCAGTGATGATAATAGCATTCACATAACAACAAGGAGAATAATCTTAGATTTAGATTGTTTATTAAAGACTAAATGATCATATTTGCTCTTTTTCAATCCAAACATTTCTATAACTTGATTAAATTTTCCAAACCAGGAATGTGGGCTCTATTTCAAACCATATAAAGACTTACACAGTTGACAAACTTTTTCATACTCCTTCCAAGCAACAAACCTAGGTGGTTAATCCATATATACTTCCTCTTAAAGGTCACTATGTAAGAGGCATTTTTGATATCTAACTGGGGTAGGGACCAATTAAATGTGGTTGTCATATAAATGAATAGATAGATAGATGTTAGTTTAGCAACAAGTGAGAAAGTATTAGAATAATCTACACCATAAGTTTGGTCATAGCCTTTTATGATAAGTCATGCTTTAAGTTGAGCCACTGATCCATCAAAATTGACTTTGATTAGAGAAACCCATTTACATCTAATGGCTTTCCAACATTTTAGTTTACTAAATTCCAAGTACCAGTAGCATTTAATGCATTCATTTTCTCTATCATAACATTTCGCCAATAAGGATGAGAAAAACCTTCACAAATAGTTTTTGAGAGAGACATGAAATCAAGTAAGGCAATAAAAGAACATGAGGAGGAAGATAAAGGATCGTAAGAAACAAAAAAGGAACTAAGAAAAGTGCATTGACCTTTACATTTGTGAAGGGCAATTTGGAGATCATCCAATTTTAGAACTAATATCAAGAAGAAACGTGCAACAAACTTGTATCAGGATGATTTTTTCTTCTAGAATAGACCAAATTAATAATCACTTGGTGATTATGGAGGTAACATTATTAATCTAATAGGCAACCTTATAAATTAATAGATCGTTTTTTGCCTTTGTAGGTGCTAAAGGAGTAGGAAAGAAAGAAATATCTTTGAAAAGGTAACATCAGCAAACACAAGATATTTGTTGAGGGTTAGACAGTAGCATCGATATCATTTTTGTAGACGAGAGTAGCCTAAAAATATGCATTTCAAAGATTTAAGACCTAACTTGGTGACCTGAGGGCAAACATCACGACTAAGGCAAGTACTGCAAAAAATTCATGGTATAAGAGAGAATAATAGTTTAGAAAGAAAAAAAGAAGTTATAAGGAATCTCACCTTAAAGAAAATATGACATATGGTTGATCAAAAAACAAATTATGGAGATTGCTTCTACTTAAAATTATTTGGAAAAATTCATTTTGAATAAGAGTTCTTTAGCAGTTTTAAGCAAATGACGACTTATTCTTTCAACTACACCATTTTGCAATGGTGTGTCAACATATAAAGATTGATAAAGAGTACCATTTTGAAGCATGTAGTGTTGGAATGTGGCAAAAAAGTATTCTTTGGTGTTGTCACTTCTCAAAAGATAGAAAGACTAAATTATGTTTTGATTTAGGTAAAGAAAGAAGTAAAATGGTAGAATAGTTTGAAATGGTTTTTCATTAGATAAAGCCAAGTTATACAAAAAAATTGTTAATAAATGTAACAAATTATTGAAAACTAGTTTTAGACACCACAGGACAAAGACCCTAAATATCAAAATATACCAATTCGAAAGGAAAACTAGATCATTTATTAATTTATAGAAGATAGGACACATAATGATGTTTGGTGAATTGATAAGACTTACTTTCTAAACTAGAAATATTTTGAAATTGAGGACATAACTTCTTCAATAAAGGTAAAAAAAGGTATTCTAACTGATAATGAGCTTCAAAGGAGGTTGAGACACTATAATAAGCTATAATTTGAGTCACCTAGATATCTAAAATATAGAGACATCTTGATTCAAGTCATTTACCAGTAATCTTCCTTATCATAAGATTCTGAAAAATGAAATAATTAACAAAGAATGATATATAACAATTTAAGGCATGCAGAGTTTAGTCATATAGAGTAAATTAAATGAGAATACAGGTATAAACCAGTTATTGGTACAAATAACATAAAGAAATGTAACCAACATTTATTGAAAAAAGCAACCCAAAAGATCTGTGTCCAAAAGCGGTTAGTGGTGACCATTGAATAAGTTTCTTCGGGTAATCCTTTTTATACATCGAATTGATTTGGTCTTATACATACACGAGGAAGGTAATCAAAAAAGAAAGAAGATGGGTTCTTCTTTCTATTATCACTTCGGAGCCGTGCGAGATGAAAGTCTCATTCAAGGTTTTGAATGAGAGAAAGAATTGATGAATCCTCTTTTTGACTCTGACTCTCCCACTCTAGTTGTTTCTTTTCTTTTTGTTACTTCGACAATAGTTGCCTTAGCTTCATCCACTTGAATTTTTTACAAAGGATAATGAAAATAATGAAGTAAGGTTAACAGTGCCAAAGCTAATAATAGAGGAAGTAGATCCATCTACTAAGGTACATGAGGAGGGGATAAGTGTTTATGGAAAGTAGAAAAAAGATTAGAATTACTTGTCATGTGATCTGAGGCACCAAAATCAATAACCCATTGGGAGAAAAAGGAAAGAAGACATGTAGGTATGTTACCTTAATCAACAATAGCAGAGATAGGGTGAGATGAATTTTTTAATATTTCTTAGTATTGAGTGAATTTGGAAAATTCATCCATAAAAATTGTAATTGTCTTCTCAACAAATAAGCTAGATGGCATAGTAATAATTTCTAAATAAATTAAAAGGTTTTTAGATTTTTATTTTGTAGCTTTCGACAAGTGAATTCAGTGTGACCCAATTCATGATAATATTGACAAATGATTCCTCCTATATCTTGATTAAAATTTCATTTTTCTTCTTTATTAGTATTCCCTGGATGATTTTACATGGTTATAACTAATGTTTCGACTCACAAGAGCACTAAAGGTTTGAGTGGTAGTAGCAATAAATGCACTAGTCTCTCTACAAAGTATCTGAGTAAAGACCTTATACATAGAGGAAATTTTAGCTTTATAAAGAATCTAAAACCTAGCAATCTCAAACTTTGAGTTGTCCAGCTAAAAAACTCGTGATTGTCTTATGCTCTTATTGGGCTGTTTAGACTTTAATAGTAGGACCACATGATAACAAAGCATTTAATTCTTTGTAGATCTTCTTAAAGTCCGTAAAATAAGCTTAAAAGGGATTAGTCTTGTTGTTCAACCCGATAAATCCCTTACACACTTCATAAATTTGAGAAATATCTCCTTTTCCATAACAAAAACAACAATATTTCCTTTTTTTTTTTAAGAATGAGTTGGTTACCACTAAATCAAATGCTACCAAAAAATCTAACAAAACAGTCTCACTATCATTCTTGTCTTTGTACTTGAAACCCTTATGAGCATAAGAATACTCATCTAAGGTCGCCCTATATGGCCATTAAAATCTCCTCCTAGAATAGCCTTTGTTAAGGTGAATATATTGAATCACCTTATTTAGCTCTTCTCATGATTGACACTCAAGTTATTCTTCCAACCTTACTTGAGGTGCATAAGCACATATCTCATTGAAAACAGCCTCTTTTACCACAATCTTTAAGGATAAAATCCTATTATTAGTCCCCTTTACCTTAACAATAAGTTCCTTAACAACCAAGATATCTATACCATTATGTTACCTTGAACACCCTAAATATCGATGTTTCAACTCATTGATCTCTTTCAGTTTAGCCTTTGTCCACTTTGTCTCCTGAATGCATGTTATATAAATCTTATATTTATCTTAAATCTTCACTAATTCCAATGGTTTTTTTTGTAAGAGCCTCGATTTTCTAAGAACCTATCCACAATCTGTCAACATCTTCTCTCCTCTTAGCCTAAAAAATCACCGAAGGACTAACTTTAAAGTTATCATAAGAAGTCACAGTAGCCCCTCCTTCCTTTAACGCCCAAGATAAGCTATACAAGACAAACACATCAAGGCCCTAAATGACACCAAGATTAGTTGAGAAAGAAATAACTGGAGATTTAAAAAAGCCAAATAAAAGGGATAAACTAGTAATAACAAAAATTATAGTAGTTATAAACAATGACTCAAATAAGCTATACTAATAACAAACCTAGGAAATAAATAGCAATAATAAAAAGGAAGAATGAAAGCAATCACAGAAAATAATAACAAGTGAAATTTTATGTATATATGCCTAGGAATAATTTTCAAATCTACCAACAAGGAATAAAAGACATACCTTAAGCTTCTGCAAAACTTACAAAAGAGCTATAGAGCAGAGAAGGTAAAGGTCGAAGGCTAAAAACAACAAATGAAGAATCAAATATAGAAAAAGAACACTATCATAAAATTGACCTTATAGAGTCTTTAATATACACAAAACATTCAATGTTCTCTTATCATATTACAAACCTCTAGATTATTTTTTGCAAAGGCAAATGAATAGCAAAAATAAAAAAAGAACCACAAAAGTAAATGAAAAGACTCATAAGTAACCGCAAAATAAAAACTCCAAGTCACAAGGCCTATATATAAAATCTAAAATCTATACTATGTATATATATATATATGTGTGTGTGTGTGTGTGTGTGTGTGTGTGTGTGTGTGTCTTAATAGTTGCTTCTCATTTTGGGTAGCGATTGCAACCTCAATTAGATGTTACTTGTCAATGAAAGAGCATGAGTGAGCTAGAGAGAAATGTATCGAGCAGCGATGAATCAACAAGCAAGAGGGAATCGTCGAGGAGGACAGTGGAGATGAAGCCTCTTGTCAATATAATGATTTCTACAATCTAAGCTATTATATGCATATTTCGAAGCCCTATACATCTAAGATCCAAACTTTATGGATATTTAACGAGGAAAACTCATATAGGAAATAGCTTGAAATTGAAGACTAGAATCTCTTTGTTCACTATAATATAATAGGTTTACTTTACTTTAAAAAATTCAAACTTTATAAGGACTCGATGCTTCCAAAATCAATAATCAAACCAAGTTTGATCCTTTAAACAAAACAAACATAAACAAAACCAAGAATCCAAAATGAGATCTTTAAGCCAAAAGCAATGAGAATGAAATTTATAGATTACTTTGATATGGAAGATACTAAATTAGAAATATAGTCAAAAATTAAAATGTAATTAAAAAAGAAAATAACAAATATAAAAGGATTGCGATAAAGAGGAAGTCTCTCAAAAAAGGCACATCATGGAGAGATCTAGAGGAGAAAATGTTGAAAATGTCGCATATAAATGAGAGAGAGAGAGAGAGAGAGAGAAAATATTTCCTTCTCCAAAAAGAAGAAAATCCAAATAACCCATTAATTCTTTGACATACTTAAAGTGATTAATGAGACTAATGACTTCACTATTAATAAGATTTTGAATTTATAAGAACAATCGAGAATCGTCGCATAACTATTCCTTATGTGTATGATCCAATAGAGGATCATCGATAAGTTAATGATCCTTATAATTCGTTTTCATCAATCATAAACCTAACAATAGCCAAAATCAATGTGAATGAGTCAGATGTCGAATTAGAAACACTGTAAAGAGAAACAAACATTTGAAAACCTAACAGTCACCTTAGTCTAGCATAGAGATACAAGCATTGAAATATTCTACAAACACACACACAAATAGATAAAGCCAAAAGCTAATAGTAATACAAAAATTAATATTTTTGTGACAAATCCACATAAAAATCACACTAAAACACTAAGGAACTAGAGGTGCAGAGACAAGAGGGGACTGGAAATGTTAAGTTGTTATGTGAGGTCAACTTAATTGGTTTTATATATTCGTTAACACACCCCCTCAAGTGAAAACCTTTTGAGCTTGAAACTTGCACAGACTCATTATACCTTGTGCTTAATTAATTTAATGGTAGGATTTGAACTCAAGACCATTTGGTCATAAAGGCTCTGATACTATGTTAAGCTACCGTTTCATTATAAAAGCTTAAGCTATTGTGGTGAAATGATCACTTAACATGATATCAGAGCCTATAAGGTCCAACGACCCAGTAAAAATTCTAGAGCCCAAAAACTCCAAATAAATTCTCTTGACAAACCCTAAAAGAGGTTGAAAGTGAGGAGGAGTATTGGGATATTAAATCTCACATCGAAAAGATACAATATCTAACAATAAGATATAAGGTTGAGAATGAGCAATCCTTCTTAAGACTTAAGTCTTTTGGATCGACCTTATTCTCAATCCAATTTAAATTTCAAGATGGTGTCAGAGCTTATAAGGCCTAACGGCCTAGTAAAGATTCTGGAGCCCAAAAACTCCAAATAAATTCACTTAATAAACCCAAAAAGAGGTTGTAAGTGAGGGAAAGTATTGAGATATTAAATCCCACATCAAAAAGATACAACATCTAACAATAAGATATAAGGTTGAAAATGAAAAGCTTCTGTAAGACTTAAGTCTTTTGGATTAATCGTATTCTTAAGTCTTTTGGATTAATCGTATTCTTAACCCAATTTAAATTTCAAGAGGAAACAATGGTGGTACACAAAGTTAAGAGTGTTAGAAGCGCTGGTCGGCAAAGTCGAAGATGAAGGCACTACTGGCTGCGCTTAGTCGACACGTGAGAAGGAGACCGAAGGCTTTGGTCAGTGCACATGACGCACGCACAAAGCTTTAGATGACCGACCTTCAAGGGTTTGCTCGTTAGTAAGAGATGCAATGTTCTTTACGTTTAGGCAAAACAGCAAGCACAAATTGACGAGCACGAAAAGTCAAGTGCTTTGCTGTGCTATACCATATAAAATTGAGAAGGAATTGTATTTCTCTTAATTATCAATATATATAAGTAAGAATATATATACACAATTACAAGACTGATTTAGGAATGTAATCCTATAATCAAGGGATCATAATCTCTATAATGAACAACATAATCAATGCTCAATTTGTAACATGAAAGAAACTAAAATTAAGAATTAAAAATAAATATTTAAATAAATATATTTTTATTAAATTTAAAAATAAAATTAGAAACTAAAAATTACGGTGAAAACTAATAGACCTAAAATTACTCAATAGTAAAAGAACTATTCAAATTGACCTATTCTATACCGTATCAGTACTGTTTTTCTGGTTTTAATTTACCTTACATGCGAGCGTGGAAACTGTGAAGTGCTAAAAAAACCCTACCGACAAAGCCGCAAAATTTTTGATGGGCTGTGTTTGGTCTGTGTCGGAAACTTGAACTAAACCTAATTGAATCAAACCGAACCACATGCTATGCGCTGTCGTTTTGAAGCAAAAGACCTAAAGGCTAAAGCTATCTTTCTTCAGTACTCGCACGGTCCCTAGTAAGTCTGCGTTTCCTAAACTCTCATCGCAAAGCCGCCACCGCCATTTCTTTTACCGACTCGCCGTTTTCCGTAATCACCAATCACCATATCCACCAGCTTTTGCTTCAGGTGCACCAATACTACATTTTGTAATACAAATATATTTTGATAGTTTAATTTCCTTTCTTGATTTAGACTCGGTGGCTAAACAATTTATTCATACTAAGTATCCTTCTTTAACGATCCAAGGTAAATAGGAATTCATATCTGAAGATATTATCTTTCGCGATTGCAATTGATGACTTTACTTTTTTGCTTCCTAAAGTTAACAAATCTAGGCTTTCAATTCATGGTTCTGTTTTTCATCTGTCTAATTATGCTATCGGAACTTGTAATCAGGTTTAAATTTCATGTGACTTTTATGGATCTTTTTGCTTAATTTCTAGAATTATTGGTTTTTTTTATAGTAATGGCGGTGAAACTTTCACGATTATCTTTAGGTGAATTATTAATCATTTCATGTCGTTTGTTTGTTTGTTTGTTTGTTTTTTTAGCTTATTATCATATGTTATCCTGTGTTTCTTATATTGCTTAGTGAATTCTTGAAATTTACCTTATAGTTTTATCAATTATTACATTGCTGCGGTATAATATTATGCAGCCGGATTATTGATGGTAATTCTGATTAGTTTTGCTGGACATTTGAGCTGGATAGACTTTGGTGTGGTTTTAATGTGCATGGGAGCTACATTAATTTCCATGTGTTGAATCCACATTATAAATTTTTTTATGATCTTAATGGGGTTTTTGTCTTTTTATGGTTTTTGTTTGGTCTAAAAATAGACAAACTGTTTCTACTGGTTTTGCTTAAATCATACTGACAAAAAATGTTTATGTTCACCCCTATTAATGGATTGCCTGGTTTTCATAGTATTGGAATCAGTATAGTTGTTTTTATGGATTCATGACATTGCTAATTCTTTGAATGTAACCATGCATGTTTAACTGTTTGTATGTTTTACTCCATATATTAAATTGCTCATAATTTGAGGATGATGCTTGAAGTTTCTATTTCATCTTTTTTAACTATATGGATTGTTTAGATCTTTTCAATTGGGAAGGAGCTGCAATATTTTGGTCTTACAGTTTTATTGTGTACAGGATATAAACACTTTTGAGTCTTAGTTGCTGAAAATGGCAGACGGTCACGAATCTGATAAAAACATTGAGATATGGAAAATCAAAAAGCTGATTAAGGCATTGGAGTCTGCAAGGGGTAATGGAACTAGCATGATATCACTTATCATGCCTCCTCGTGATCAAATATCTCGTGTCACAAAAATGCTTGGTGATGAGTATGGAACCGCATCAAATATTAAGAGTAGAGTCAACCGTCAGTCTGTCTTGGCTGCCATTACATCTGCTCAACAGAGGTTGAAGCTTTATAACAAGGTTCCTCCTAATGGATTGGTTCTGTACACTGGAACTGTTGTTAATGAAGATGGAAAGGAAAAGAAGGTAACTATTGATTTTGAGCCTTTTAAGCCCATTAACGCATCACTGTACCTCTGTGACAACAAATTTCACACAGAAGCACTGAACGAGCTCTTGGAATCCGATGATAAATTTGGTTTCATAGTCATGGATGGAAACGGCACCCTTTTTGGGACACTAAGTGGGAATACACGAGAAGTTCTGCATAAATTTACTGTTGATTTGCCCAAGAAGCATGGCAGAGGAGGACAGTCTGCACTGCGTTTTGCTCGACTTCGAATGGAAAAACGCCACAACTATGTCAGGAAGACTGCAGAGCTTGCTACACAGTTTTTTATTAATCCAGCTACCAGTCAGCCTAATGTTGCAGGGCTGATACTCGCTGGTTCAGCTGACTTCAAAACTGAGTTGAGCCAGTCTGACATGTTTGATCCTCGCCTGCAAGCCAAGATATTGAATGTGGTTGATGTTTCCTATGGTGGGGAAAATGGTTTCAACCAAGCTATTGAGCTTTCAGCAGAGATCTTATCAAATGTGAAGTTCATTCAGGAAAAGCGCTTGATTGGAAAATATTTTGAGGAGATTAGCCAGGACACTGGGAAGTATGTCTTTGGTGTTGATGACACGTTGAAGGCCTTGGAGATGGGTGCCGTTGAAACTCTTATTGTCTGGGAAAATCTAGATATCAATCGGTATGTGTTGAAAAACAATGTGACCAGTGAAATTATCATAAAGCATTTAAATAAGGATCAAGAGGCTGATCAGAATAACTTCCGGGATTCAGCCACCTCTGCAGAATTGGAAGTTCAGGAAAAGATGCCCTTGCTTGAGTGGTTCGCTAATGAGTACAAGCGCTTTGGTTGTACTCTTGAATTTGTTACGAATAAATCTCAAGAGGGTTCACAATTTTGTCGAGGGTTTGGAGGAATAGGAGGTATTCTTCGGTACCAGCTTGACATAAGATCTTTTGATGAGGCATCTGATGATGGGGAAATTTATGAGGATTCTGATTAGGATCATTGCAAGTGATGTTGCGGACAGCTAATCATTGCAAGCCTGCTGTGAAGGGAGGGGTGTCTTGAATATGTTTTGATGCATAACACTTGATTTTTGCTGCTTTTATATTATCTTGTTTGGCTGCTCATCCTTATATTTTACTTGATCTGTTCGATGAAGTAATACACCCCCTTTTTCTTGTATCAATTGTGATTTTGTGCCAATATGTCAAATGCTTAAGCGATTTCACATTATGTTAGACCACGTGGGATTTTGGCGAGTACCTAATAGTTGTTTTTCCTTTTATGGATTCAAGTTAGATTCCTAGTCCCTCCTAGTTTCTTGGCTAGCAGCACTTGCTGGGATTTCGATATTATACAAGTTACTCTGCGTTTGTGCTTAGTTTTCTTTAGTCTAAATGGGATTTAATAGCTGTTCTCATGACGCTAAATTTTTCAGGCAGGTCCATATTTGTTAAGGTGATCAGGTTGCCTTGCCATTCACCTTTTAGTTCTTTTCAGTCGGCAAGGAGCCAAGGATGATTCCTCTTTTAATTACGCATGAGGTGATCTCATAGGACATTTCTTTACAAAGATGATAACTCAAAGCCAAGCTTTGCTAGATGGAACACCAATGATTATACCTCGCCGGCATTTATGTACTTCTTCCCTCCTCCTCTAGGAGGTTGTGGAACTCAGCTCATCGTCCCTTTTGACGAATGCTTATAGCAATATTCACATAGGCTCTTGCCTTGTTCTATCTCATTTTTGTTTGTTTGGGTACTCGTTTCTTTCTTTTCGCCGTTGGGTATGTTCTCACTTTTAGTGATTTTTGGTTTCTTTAGATTGGAGGATGGGCATAAGGTGGAAGACCTTGTTTCTCTTGATTGAGGGACACAGGCAGGTTGGTGGATTGGATTTAATTGTAATATGTGTATATATATATATATATATTAAACATATCCAACAATAGTAAGAGATGTATTGTTTGGAATTGTAAATTATAAAAACAATATATATATATCCAACAATAGTAAGAGATGTATTGTTTGGAATTGTAAATTATAAAAATAATAT
>JANIIA010000008.1:32111819-32134695 GCA_027478495.1 Erythroxylum alaternifolium
CCCCTTCTAAACTGAATCAGAGTGATGAATTGACAGGAGTACCTTTTCAAGATGAGTTTACTGTAGTTCCTACTTCATCCTCAAGGACAGAATTTGGAAGAAAGGTAAAGAAAAGTCAAGCTTAGAGTTACTCACCAAACCTATTTCTTTCTTAGTTTAAAATGTGAGAGAGTTGAATAGCCTTATAAAGTAGCAAGTATTGAAGGATGTAATCCTAGAGAGGAAGCTTGTACTCTTAGTGAAAGGGCCATCCCAGAGTTCCCTCTTCGAAACCCAAGTTGAGCCCTCCTAGCGATCCCACAGTAGCCCTTCAATCGATATCTAACTCAACTAAAGAGTTCCCACAAAGCTAAGTCGTTCAATTATCAAAAACCTTTTATACTTTAACTTTTACAAGCAAGGAAAATGGTGGGAACTTTTTTTAAACATTTTATTAAAAATTTCAGCAGCATAATGACTGCTTTTCTAGGATTCCCATATTTCAAAAACCTGCATAACATATTTTAAAACACTTCTATATTCACACCAATTTCTCAACTACAAATTGTGGATTTTAATCCCCTCACAAGCAATCCCAAACAAATAATTTTCAACATTCACTACAATAAACTTTAAAAAGCTAAAACATATTCAAGCATTTAATTTAAAAGCCTTTATAAACATCCATTCTTTACACAAATGTATATATCAAAATGGCATAAGTACAGCAGCACCCGACGATACAACTAATATTGTGACGAAGTCCCAGTTACAGCAACACCTGTACACATACCTAGGGTGGGTTATTTAAAAATATAAAAATATGGGTGAGCTAAAGGAGCTCAATGAGTGTAATCAGTTTACTAAAAATTAACTTTTTATAACAACATAGCTAAAATATTCCATACAATCATAAAGCTTATGGTAAAACATTTTTCATAACAATTTATTCATGCATCATCAAATCTGGTAATAATATAACATTTCGTAAAACACAATTTCAATTTTTCTAAAATATTATTTCAAAATGCGTTTTGAAATTAAACTCATAATACAAAAGTTACTATTTTCCATTTTTCTTTTTCCTTAAAATAAGCCCGGTATCCACAACAAATACATGACAGTTATCAATGAGCCCAGTATCCACAACAAATATGGGACAGTTAAAAAGGCACTCATTCATAACAATTAACAATGAAAGTGGAGTCCCATGAGCAATTGCATATATAATTTGATATGTGTGTTATATGACTAACTGAAGTGAATTGTTTAAACTATTTTGAAATTGAAATGTGAAATGATATGCAATAGTTGATTATGTGAACTGTTTGTGACATGAAATGTGAATTGTCTTTATGTTTGATATGAGTGAGCCTATCGATGCTGGTTAGCTCACTGAGTCCGCAAAACTCGTCAAAATTATAACATGGCTTTTCAGGTACGAGAGAGGAGACTTAGCTTCTAAGACATCCTAGAAGAAGTCTTATACATTTTGTACATAAGAAATGGTTCAAACGTCAGTCAGCTAAGACTATGGAGTTTAGATCGAATGTTTTCGTTTAGCTTCCCATTCCATGTAGAATATTTTGTAAAAGAGCAGTATGTTCTTAGATAATTGGGATACTGTATATATGAATTATGGAGTGTAATGCTACAGTGTAACTATGTTTTATAAATGGAATGAGGATTTGATATTTTTGCATATTCGAGTCTTATATGTATGATGTCATATAAGTGATTGTGACTGCTCTAACATGCCGCTCCCACAAGGCATGTGCTCGAATGTCTTTGGGATGTACAGGCACATGCTAGGTGAAGGTGGTGTGTTACGCACTGTAACATTTTCCTTTAGCCATTTTCCTATTTCATAATTCATATATTGACAAATCACACAATATTCATTTGAAATCATAAAATCTCTGTTTTTATACATACAGGTCATAACTTACCACCATTAGAAGGGTATCAAAACTACACTTGTGTAATTACATATATAAGTAATAAATATGCATATAAATCATCTAGATATATGTAAATTTCGTTTAGCATACATTATGATTAATCTTAAATTTCAACGTTTAATCACCCATTTCACATATGGTAATTCCTATTTTATTTATTTCTAAGTTTTTTCAATGTTTCGTAAACATCTGAAAAGGTTTGGATATGATTCGGTAAAAATTGAAAACGAAAACAAACTCAAAATAGTGCAATTGTCTTCCCTTTGTGTCCCCCAATGTTTTAAAAACCGGATCGGACATCAAACCGATCGAAGGAAAGATTTAAGGTTTAAAGGTTCAACCGGTAGTGAACCGTTATAAAATCGATATATAATAAATAAAAGTAAAACTTGCAAGAGTAAGAAAATAAAATATTTTATTGAAATAAAAAATACACCAACATCTATTATTATATAATGAACTAGTAATAAATAAATATGTCTAATATAAAACTTAAAATAATAATAAAAATTAAAATTGTTTTTAAAATAACAAGCTTTCCTTCTCCTCGTAACACATTCCATTGTATTAAAAAGAAATGCAGCAAGTGTATCACAATGAAGGCGGAAAAACATCTTGTGAAAAAACAAATAGAGTGAACTATTGACATTAGGCTTCATAATTCAACATGGATGAAAAGAAGGAACCAATGTTAAAAGACTTCAATGGTAAAGTAAGAAAACATTCACTAAGAAAGGATAACAAAGAAATAACATCAAAATGCCTCTTTAAGAATATTTACACTCTTAACACAATGTAGGTCCTAAAATTGCACCAGTCTGCATTCTGTTTTACTTAACAAGATTACTTTAGATCCCAGCATTACAACTAGCTGATGGGGAAAAGGCTCTCAAAAGTTAATATGATCACAATAACAAGAGCTCAAGAAACTGTGTTTAAGCTCTTCTCCTACTTATAGCCCATCTTCACAACAATCACGAAGAAGATAAAAAAGTTGTTCCTCGTAAGTTTTGATGCTATCTTTCTTGCATAAGTAACTCAAGTGTTTCCTTCAAACTAGATTTATACCAAAGCGATCAACATCCTACCAATTTGATCATTCCATTTTGCATACACTTTAGATAATAAATCAGTAAAACAACCATTTAAACAATGTAATCAATGAAAAATCAACCTAGTGATCAGGTTTTTGGAAAAAAAGCAATCATAAGTAGGGAAAGGGTTGAGTTTGGGACCACAAATGGGCAAATTATCTTTTTAGTAATTGTGCGAGTGATTCAGTTTACATGCTATCAATGGCTGCAATGGGAGCATAGTACAGAAGAATTAAAGCATAACCTTCAAAAGGGTAGATTTTCCACAACCATGGGTCCAAGAAGCTTCTAAAGCTATCCAGAAGGGACTCTAAGAGATCAGTCCTTAACAATTGGTACCCAATTTTCCTACCTTGTTCTGACTGAGAAATTTAGATTCTGACCTTTAATTTGCCAGATTCTCAGTTGAGTTATTCCTACTAAGCGAACAAGAACAAAAAAGTCGAAAACTTTCTTATCATTTCCTAACGACCGACAATAACCCAGAACCTGTTCGAAGAAATAACTAGCGGAGAAAGATAAAGAAAAGCTACAAACTTCGAACCTTATGGAAGTAGCAGAGCAATAAGGAAGATAGGTTGTAGCAGACCCAAATAACACAGTAGAGAGATCCGTAGTAAGAGCTCATTATACAAGAAAAAAATTGCATGGTCTTTGTCTCGTTGAACCGGCGTAACTGGTTCGATGAAAACTGGTCGGTCCTCCAACAAACTGGTTGGTTTTCATACTAAGAGGTTTTTTGTTAAAACTGAATCGGACCACTAACCGATTCAGACTTTTTTTGGTCGAACCGACCAGTCCAGTTCATTTTTTAAAACCTTGGTGTCCCTTACCCAAAATTCATATCTCCACTTGTTTTGTAATCTTCATATAGTAAACATTCAAATTAGGTATTAAGATCTTGTAGAAACTTGTCCTCTATGTCTGTAGTTTTCATGGCATTAAAAATTAGGCCATTTGGACTTCTAAATCATGAAACATGCACCAAACATCACAAGCTGCTCTGATACAAGGGCAACATCACGTCACCATTTTCAAACTCAAATTCCAATGTCATTAAGCTAGAATTAGGTTGGGGTCTATTCTATATATTTTTAGTTATATGTCATTAGTTTCATCTATAATTAAAATCACCCAATTTAGAGGTCTGTAGGTTGAGTTATGGCCAAAACAATAGGACTGGTTCAAATGTTCCACTACACATTACTCTCTTGTCATATTTAACCAATTCCATGCAAAGTGACACCAAGGTAATACCAAGTCACCATTCCATATCCAAATAAATATTTTCATCTATTCAAACAAACACAAATAGAAATTAAACTAAATGTAGTCCCAAACCTTGAAATTTGCCAATTTGCTCTTCTTCTAATGCCTTTTCTTCTCTTCCCCTTTTGCTTTGTTTGATTTACCAACTAGAACACCACAAATACATATCTCAATCCCAATTCCAGCTCTTCATGAGCAAAGCAAGAAAAGATGAAGATGAGAAGAAACACCACTAATTTTTACTTTAATTTTCACCTAAGATTAGCTTGATTCCTTAGGCAAAATAATGTGATTAAGCAGATGAAATGGAGAGGAGATGAGAAGAGGAGAAAATTCTGGAGTTAAAACCGTATATACGCTTCCTTCTCCCCTCTCTTCTACTCCCCCTTTCATGAAGTTTCTAGTCTTAGACACGTGTTTCAATCCCATTGGACCATATGTTAATTTTTGGCAAAATTGTACACTTGGTTCTTCTTTTTCCTTTAGTTCCCACATTGGCATATAAAGTCATCAATTGATTTCTTTCTAGTCTATATTTCACATATAATTATTCATGTCCATGCCAAAATGAAGAAATTACCAATTTACTCCTGTTTTTAAAATTAATTACCAATGTGTCCCTTACTATGCTTATATACACCTAATTCTTTATGTTCACTTCTTAATACACCCTAAACATACTATAATGCTTCTAAGGTATATATTGGGTCCTTACATGTTTATTGCTTCAAATAGTAAACAACACTTACAACATGCTTACCAGGATATCCATAAAGCTCCCATGTCTGATAACTATATAATTGGTGTCTACCAATCTTTACAATATGCTTGCCATCACCTTTATATACTTCATATGCTCCATTACTATTCCAAACTATTCTCCACTACATTACATCTTTCTTATTCTTCTCCAATTTCACCATAATCTTTGATGCAACATTTAAATTCCAAGCATGCAAGGCCTCATCACTATGATTCTAATGGTTTCAAGATAACTGGCCTATCTCTTGCTGATAAAATCCACTTATTAAAAGTTTCCTTCATATTGTTGTCAATATTCAGGCATTTAAAATATTGGTAGCATCTTACCCACCTCTCTTTAAGATATGCAAGCAATACTGATGCACATCCATGTTTCATTTTATCCTGTCTTTTTAGTTGTTCGTTGAAATATTTGATATAAGTTGACCATCAATTCCAAAATTGCTTTCACAAATCCTTTACCTTCCAATTCATATGCCAATTATGGTATATGTGTTTAACACACATCCGATTAGTGACATATGATAATCTCTCTTTCATAGCCTTAAGCAATCCCTATAATAATTAATTAAAGTTAATATAAAATTTCTATAATAATAAATTATAAATATATGAAGAATAAAATACCTTTTGCATATTTAATATAATTATAAGCCCTTCACCACTATCCAATTCCAAGTTGGAAGCTAGAAAATCCATAAACCATGTCGAATAATCATTATTCTCTCTACCTCCAAATAGCCCAAGCTATGGATACATTCCTCCATCACCATCCCTCTCAAATGCACTCGATTGTTGACTTTGGAATTTTGTCTTTCGAAAGCATCCATCAATACAAAAAAATAGCCTTAAATGCCTCTATCTTTTTTTATAGCATTAAAGAAAACGTATAATCATCTGAACTACATAAAGAGATAAAGCTGTATGAATAAATATAGTTGTCGATGATATGTATAAATATAACTTTATATACCTGTAACATATAAGTTTCTTCATTCTTTTCCAGTTGTAACTCTACTGTTGATTTTGAATTGCTAATCCTCAACTCATGTATATATCATTATTGCTTGGTATAATCATTCACATAATTAGTTTCCCTTTCTTTTCTCAATTTCCTCTTTATTTTTCTATACATACATGAGTTAACAAATATATTAAGTTTTTCTCTGCATTCTTTAACCATCTGCACCATTAAGATACTAAGCTTTTTGAGTATTCTTTCTCTAAAATGTCTCATAAAGAACTTATCTGAAACTAATTTAGATTTGTTGGTAATAAAACAACTATTCTTAGGATTACATGTCTTCACTTTGAAGTATCGTTCATTCTTCTCACATCCAACATACAACTCCTATGGGCATCCTTTAATACATCTAACCCTGATCTTGTGACTTTGCACCTTTTTTAAACTTGGCATTGTATTCTATTCGTACTACATAATCTACAACAATATGTCTTAATTCTTTAATTAATCCAAAGTCCATCCTAATCTCCAATTTGTAGCCACTTAAGATGGATTATTGCTAATTCTAGTATAACGTCTCTATAATGGTTCATCAGACTCTTCTCCGCATGGATATGCATCACTATTAATAGAACTACTACAATTGATTGAGTCAGTTTCTACTGGTTGGTTATCATTATGATTGTTAACTTGTATAAAACCCTCGTCCTGATCTCTATCATGATTATCCATCTCTTCATTAAATCCTACATCAACGCTTTCACCAACTCCTTTGCCAACTCATTCACCATCTCTTATAGCAACTCCTTCATAGACTCCTTCACCAACTCCACTAACTTCTTCACCAGCTTCCTCAACATGTTCATCATCAACATAGTCTACCCTAATACCAAAACTTCCCTCTTCACCTTCATTATCTCCATTTTCCTCCATTTATAGGCAATATCTTATGTGCAAAGATTGTGGTGTCTAACAAATAAGTTACAGAAAAATCAATCATTTGGTAGTTTTTTATGAGGATAATGAACCTTATATAACTCTGATTAGATTCAATAAATCTCAACAACTCACTAACTTAAAATTGGGTATATTGTAATAGGCCCTGTGCATTTGAAGGTATCCTAACTCCTTTCCCATCTCACATATTTTCTTATAGCTAATATAATTAAGGTTTACTTTATAAAAAAAAAAACTTGTTTGCCCATCAACATATTTCAAGTCTAGTTTTACTACAAACTTCCCCAATAAAACAACCCTATATTACCAAATTAGGCTATCACCCACCTAGTTATAAGTAAGGGTAAATAATTATAGCCAAATCATTAAGTCCATAGATTAAACTTAAAAGAAAGTAGATTAATTTTCTGCTGTCAAATTTTTCTAATTCATGCATATGAAATTACACATAAACATAAACATGTCAAGTAATATGGAAATGTACTAATCAAGTTCATGTTGAACGATGAAATAAACCTCTCATTACTGTTAATAGGTTAAAAAATACCCATAATTGAACCTCTTTATTAGACAAAATACTCATAATTGAACCTCTCATCAATGATTGAATTCATGAGATAAGTAGGTTCAATTTATACATTGCGTGTGACAAATAATAGACCGTATACATTTCAAGAAATGCCACTGCTATCAACGTTTCATGCTCATATGTGGTGGAAAGCATATTCATTTAATCTAATTTTACTGTTAAAAATGACAATATGAATTTTCTATTAAGATGGTGTTATTTTAGGTATTCAATTACTTCAGGTGCTCAAATATTCTACATATATTAAGATGGTTTTATTGATAAAATTTTGCATGCTAAAGTTATAAAGTTTGAGTTATTGATATATTAATTATGTATAATTAATTCTTGTGTATATATCAAATGAATTGTTAACATATTTTAATTCCTACAAGCTAAAGGATTTGTAACTTAAATTACAAATTTATAATTTATTGAAATAAAAAGAACAATCAAGGGATAAACTTGCTTAGGTGGTTCCACCTTTAAATTACACTTCTTAAGGCAAATATGCCCCTTATTCTTACAAAAAGGAGAAGAATAATCAACTCACTTAAAGGAGAGCTAACAAAGCATTAATGAACTGAATCCAAAATAAGTTGCAAATGGAGGTATGATTTGACTAGATGAAGATTAATAACATAAAAGTATTAAAGAGAGTAATAAATTGATTTTTCCTTGTGAAGTGGAATCTTGAATCTTATGTAATTACTGTAAAACATCCAATATTCAACAGGATATTGAATATAATATAGTCATAATTAACTTCAAAAATTAGTGTTTAATATTTAGTTTGTTCCTAATTTAATGATCAAAGGAAGTTCGTTATAACTCTGTTACTTTTAACTTTACCAACACATACGTTGCCAAAAAGACATGCTCTCAACTAAATCATGGAATAGGGAACCACAACATGTATTAAACAACTCAACAAGCATTTCAAACTTAGTTCAAAAATAAGGGACCACAATATACGGGAAACATAAATAACAGATGTTGACAAAAGAATCATCAAATCAATAAGGAATAAGGGACCACAATATATAATAAACATAAACTAAAACCTGGTCAAAAGAATGGACCTACCATTACATATTGCCCTTGTGTTGTTTCCCAAAAATTCAATAGAGGCATGTGGGAGTTGACAAAAATGTGCTACTGCGATTGAATTTGTGAAAGATCATGCACGATTTCTACAAATGTTTGAATGAAGTGAGTTAGGAATTTAAGGATTTCTGCAAACTTTTGACCAAAGTGGGAGTTGAGGATTTTGACATTTAGGGATTTATAGATTTTTGGGATTTTAGGTGATGTTAAAGGTCTAAAATACACTTTTGGCTTAAAATGTTTCCTGGGAGAACGTTTTCTGAACTTACTTATAAATTCATCCAGGACAACGTTTACTTTTGTTCTTTCATTTAATATATTCCTTAAAATAGATCCCATGTAATTTGTTTTGGAAAATATCTTTTTTTATTTTAAATTATCAAACAAATTCGTAGAAAATGGGAAAAATTATAGCCATTCACGTGCAATAAAATAAAAATAAAAAACATTTTCTTATAACATTAAAATCCTTGTTTCTTTGTTGCTATCGTCATTTATTTGCTGTCTTCTGCATCTTATCAATAAATCAACGTTAAGAAATTCTCAACAGGCATATAAGTAGAATTTTCATCAAGCATAGAGTTGAAACATATGAACCAGTAGATTTATATAAATGTTGAAATAAGTTGCGATAATTTTTCTATGAAAATTTTCATAATTTAGGTTCATCCAAAAACAATCCGGATATATAATTTCCAGATCAGTTCAATTGCTGACCAAGGGCGGTGCATAAAAGACCACAATCACGTGTTTCGTTTTGGTGCATCAGAATTAGTGAGGCCAAAATCACAATCTTAGACGATAGGTCGATGAAAAAGTAGGAAAAATGAAATATAGGTCTCTTTCAGGTTGACCAAATGTTGTTGACAGACGTTCCATGAGAATGCCCCATTAAAACAGTAAGGAGAGGGACTGTAGGTATGTTTAGAACTGATGTTTTTCTATTTGCATTGTGAACCTAATGATCAGGGAATTAGTGTAAGTTCCCTAGCTTCCAGCATTATTTTCTCAGTAGCATAAATGAAGCTTATAAGCTAATAACAGTAACCCAAAAAACAAAGAAAAAGGAATGAAGTGAGGCTTTGAAAATGCTGTGAAGCACACAAACATGAAGGGTACTCGAAACAAGCTGGTTAGACCAAAAGCTGCATACGGAACTTAGTGGGTATCCTGAGCTCAACTGTCCGCAAGTTCTATAAGTTGATCAACAACATTTGGCTCCGCAAGTGTGCTGGTGTCTCCCAGTTCATCCAACTGCCTAGCAGCAATTTTCCTCAGGATTCTCCTCATTATCTTTCCACTCCTCGTCTTTGGAAGGCCTGGTGCCCAGTGAATTTTATCAGGTGCCGCAAATGCTCCTATCTGGAAGGTTAAGATCAATAAAAGGCTTTTAATCAATTAGATCACAATATATGCACGTGTTTCTATGTCTAACTTCCCCAAACACCCAATCTCTTACTTAGCCTGTAGTGAAATTTCTCTTTTCAGGTTTCTTTTCCTTTTAGGATGGGATATACTTCTGCAATTTTTTAGTTCTTAACCATCGAAGGCTGTTTCAATTTAAAGGTTCAAATTCAACTCCATCATAATTTGTCCAATTAGATGTTTGGAATTTGGTCAATCACTAGCTTTAGTATTGGTTATGACATCTTTACATAAACTGTAAGCTACATGGGATCTCAATATCTAGAGCATGCATTAGGTATTTGAATATATTACCTGCTCTCGTACTGTGAGTATGAGACTTTTCCGGAGTTCTTCACTGTAAGGAACACCCTCTACAAGAGTCACAAATGCATAAATGCCCTGTCCTTTAACCTACCAAAAATAAAATATCAGAGGTGGTAAGTGAAGATAGCATCAAAATGGACTATCATGTTCACTTCAGTTGTTCAAATTATCTAGGATGCATGCCTATGTGCACAATCGTGTGCACACACAAGCACATATACCTCGTGCTCAAAACCAACCACAGCAGCTTCTGCACACTGGGGATGAGAGACAAGAGCAGATTCCACTTCTGCAGTACCGATACGATGACCACTGCCAATTACACACCAAAGTCATTCAAATTATAATTGCAGAATACAAATGACATCTCCAATGTGGCTTGATTGACAAACTTCAGTCTCTGGTCTCAGAAGTCAACAATATAATGGAATTCCGGACTTCTTTAAATATTCATCTGGAGTTTCACAAAACAACAAGAATAAGACCTCACAAAAACCAAAACATACCTCACATTAATTACATCATCAACTCTTCCAGTAAGCCAGTAGTATCCATCCTTGTCCCTGGAACATAGATGAAAAACCATTATTCATTTGGTTGATTTCATCCTCAACCACACAGAACAAGATAAGGAACAAGTGAACCCTTGAAGATGGTTAAAATGATGCAACTTTAGAAATAGCAACAAGATACCTCGTACAGCCATCACCACTAAAATAATAGCCCGGAAATGGCTTGAAGTATGTAGTTTCGTATCTTTCATGATCACCATACAAAGTGCGAAATGCCCCTGGCCATGAATTTTTCACACATAGATAACCACTGCACTCCCCACCAATCTCAATGCCCTTCTCATCCACAATGACAGGCTGCAATTTTATCAGATAAGATCAATGATGCAGAATTAAACATAGTTGGGATTGTGGTTGGTGAATCAATGAGTCATTGCATAGCAACCTGAACACCAAAGAAAGGAAAAGTTGCAGAACCAGGCTTCTGTGGCCAGGCACCGGGCAATGGAGTAATCTGATGAATAATCATAAGAACAATAAGAAAATAATTCAAAAGAAAACATTCAGAACATAAGCATGCTTAAGTCATACAAGAGTAGAATGCCAAACAAATATCCAATTTCAGGTAGTCAAGGACTACTAGTATCATAAAGAGCTGAAGCAATGCGATAAAAGGTAGCTAAAGACAAAAGAATGTCAATACCATGAAGCCCCCAGTTTCAGTTTGCCACCATGTGTCTGATATAGGACATCTTGAATCTCCAACTACGTTAAAAAACCACCTGTAAGGGGCATGGATGTGTTATAAGGTGTTATGTATTATGAGAACAACAATAGGATAGAGCTAGGACCTCCATGCACTTGGATTAATAGGCTCGCCTACACTTCCAAGAACCCGCAGGGATTTGCGTGAATAGCGAGTAACATACTGCATGAAAATCCATAGTTCATGTCAATATACAAGATCAGATCTGGTTTGTATATTGATACTGCAGATAAGCAGAAGCAGAAAAATAGGCATTAAAGATAAAAAATGTCTTCAAGTAGATGTTTAAAACTCATGCACCAAATATCAACAAAAAAAGAAGAAGAAGAAGATCAGAGGCCAATATCAGTTCTTCACCTCACACAGCCAACATTAGATGGAATGAAGTTGCAATAGCAGATGAAAGCCAAGATAGATGTCATAAGAAATATGGAAAGATTTGATTTTTTCAAAAAAAAAAAAAGACATTGTACTTCGAGATGAAACATGGACATTTGAAGCTATTCATAATCAGCAGTGATATCCATCAATGCCTTTAATAACAGAGATTGAAGCAATGCAAGGGAAGTAGCTTGCCTGATCACCATCACGCATTAGGGATCGCACCAATGTTGGCGCAGTATAAAATATTGTCACATTAAATTTGTCTACAATATCCCAACAGCGCCCAGGGTGACGATAATTTGGAGCCTGCATATGGCATGCAGATTGAGCATATGATAGACAAATTTTGCAAAAGAGAATTGCTCGTAGACAATTTAATTAATCAAGCCTCTAGACTTTGAACAATGTATAGATATTCTGAATTGTCTAACATGCTTACGTCTCATTAGCAAAAGTCTAGAAGTATCAGTCCATTATCCTAGTCAATCCCACGAAAAGTGGGCCATAAACAAGTTTTTCTGCTGCAATATAAAAGAGAAACAAAGTTGTAAATTCACAATATGTTACCCCTTCATAAACAACAACAGTTGCTCCATTGAGCATTGGTCCATATGTCACATAACTATGCCCAGTGATCCACCCACAGTCAGCTGTGCACCTGATATCACGAGGAAGACTTCAGCAATTATGCGGCTTCTTTAAATAGAGTTAAGAAGCAGTAAGCACAAGTTGGAGTCTTCTTCATACCAGTAGACATCAGATGGTTTGTAATCAAATGCATACTTGAAAGTTGTGGCAGTGTAGACCATATACCCTCCAGTGGTATGGAGAACACCCTTTTATAAATTCTAATTAGAACATATGAAATATATATGTACGTAATATAAATTAGGAAAAGGATTACAAGCACCTTTGGCTTCCCGGTGCTCCCACTAGTATAGAGGAGAAAAAGGGGATCTTCAGCATCAACCCACTCCACCATGCAACTAGTTGGATACTTGGGGACGACATCCTGAAAAATAACTCACTAAGATTTTCGTGTTTGCACTATCAAATGATGAATTACATAGAAATATTGTTGGTGTGAAGAATAGAGTTACGCAACAGGGAATAGAGACATGAACTAAATAAGCAAGTAATCCGTTTCATCAAATTTTATCGCTTTCTTTCCATGTAGAAATATTACGAAGATCCTGATGCAAGAATGCTGCAGATAAAAAATGGGAATTCCTTTTCCCTGGTGGAATTTGGTATATTTGGAAAGATATTGTTAGCTAACCTGCCACCACACATCTCTTCCATCCTGCCATTTAGTGTCCTCCCTCTTCATGGCACATTGATTTTCATATGTCAAGCACAGATCTGTGAAGAAAAGAGGATATGAAAGAGGGTACATAGATGGGTTATCTTCTTTCTAAAGCGAAAAATTAGAGAGCAGTCACAACTTTGAAAATTTCAGCAACATTAATGCATAAAGTTGAACATAGCTTTTAGCTTAATGAAAACTGAAGAAGGGCGGGAACTTAAGTACCTATAGAAATGCTATTTTTTGAGGATTCAGCAAGGGCAGCGTCGACTATGTCTTTCAGTTGGATAGTCTTGGAGCCTCTTTTAACAGCATTGCAAGTTATTACAACTTTTGGTTTGCAGTCCATGATTCTTTGGGCAAGAGAGTCTGCTGAAAATCCTGCAAATACAACCTGGTAGTATAGAAAGGGCAAGTGGCATTTAGCAAGTCACCGTGTGCATGTAAGAAGCAGATAGAACGGCTGCACAGTTTTGTTTGAGTACCGAGTGAACAGCACCAATACGAGCACATGCAAGCATAGCAATTGGGAGTTCCATGAGCATGGGAAGATAAATTATGACAGCGTCACCCTTTTTAACACCAACATCCTTCAAGTAATTTGCTAGCTGCAGAAGAAGACAGAATGTCGCTTAAGGTTAATCTTTTTCAAGTTGATGACCAAAATAAATGAAACACACATGCGTGTATAAAAACTAAAGACCTGACAAACTCTTTGAAGAAGTTGGGAGTAAGTTAAAGAGTCCTGGAAACCAGGCTCGTTGCCTTCCCAGTAAATGGCAATTTTGTCAGCGTTTCCAGATTCAACGTTTCTATCCAAGCAATTGTAGCAAATGTTGGTTATACCACCCTTGAACCACTGCATACAGTTATTGATAAAATAAATATTATTTGGATACTGCTTGCTGCTAATCGTCATCTCATTCTCCTCATCATCACTTGCAAAATAATAAGAATAAAAATAACTATAATGTCGGTGGGAAGCTGATCTAATTGCAAAATAATAAAAATATGGTTTCACTTTGATTTGTTTTATGCTTAAAAGTTGCTGAAAAAGAAAAATTAGAACAGCATATGAACATTAAAAATGGTAAATGGGAAGAAGAATGAAAAAGACCTGAATGTCGATAGGGCCATTTCGAACATCAAAATTCTCAGAGAAGACAGGTTGGCCCCATTTCTGTTTCCAGTAGAACTCCGATGCAATGTCTGACCAAAACCCCGCCGGATCTTCAACAGATCTTTTATACAACTCCAAGTACTGGACAGACCATAATAAAAAATAAATAAATAAACTCTTGATGCCTAATAAATCAAGTTATTGTCATAAGATAGATTGATCAGAGCAAATAAAAGGTCTATACTCTTTATTATACTAATAAATCAAGTCAGTTTGATAAAGTAGATTCAGTGGTGCAAATAAAAGATCGTTGCTATATATCTTACAATTAAGCAATGCTATGAAGCAAGCATTTGTATAGTGGAAAACAAATGAAGGATTTAGAAGAGTAGACAGGAAGCAGCAAACCTTTTGAGGATTGGGAACCAGAGCTTGGCGACAGAATTCGTCGCTGGGTAAAACGAGATCGTTCTCTTCAGAAGCAGGGGACTGGCCAAGTATCACAGCGTTTATACGAGAGATCTTACCGGCGCCGGAGGGAAAATTGGCAATTGACTCAACTTGTCTGTGGTGATTGGAAGCCATCCCTATCCGATGATTGCAACAAGCAAATAGTCTCGGTGTTCTGATGCAAATGCAACTCAACTTCTTGAATCGTAAATGATTTTTTATAGAGGTATTGACCGTTGACTTATTACTCCCAGTACCTGCAGCCTCTCCAACCCCTGCTCCTCCCACTCCTTCACGTGCGTATAATAAAACAGCAACACCAACAGCGGCTGACTTCATCCTCCCCTCTTCTTCTTCTTTCTCCCCAGTCCCCACCAATATTTTAATTTGTTATTATTAATCTCTTATCCTTTATTCAATACATTTTTATTTATTTACTCAGCTGATTATTAAGTATTTATTATAAGATACTCGTCAGAATAGACGATTCCGTGTCCAATTTAAAAAACCGCCTCACCTCCTCCATTCCATATCCGAGACACCGAATAGACGATATCGTATCCAATTTGAAAACCGCCTCGCCTCCTCCATTCCATACCTCGGTCTTATAAAACTAATTATAACGAAACTATTCCTATAATGTTAAACAGCTGTTTAGTTTTGCTTAGTTTAGCGACGAAGTCAATGTCTTCAGCTTCCTCCTATCTACTATTATAACCAACCATAGATAATTACCACCTAAATTGGAAATATTTTCAAGTTACTGATCTGACAAAGAAAGACTTCTAGTTCTTACACGTTAGAGGCAGCCGCAATTTTCCTTTCCCTTCACTTAAAGTGGACTCGTGGCAGCAACAGAGCCACCTTTTCTCTGAGCCAGTCACCAAATGACAAACTGCTTGGTACTCAATTTGAATATATACTTGCCTTCTATGAAACTTACGGGGCGTTTGATTTGAGGGTAGGATTGGCTATAAATATAGGTATAATAGTATAAAAAGATGAGAATGGGTATGAAAAATAAAAAAATAATGTTTAATTTGTAACTTAGGTTTCTGTATGAATACTAATAATATTGTTTGGTTTGTTGCATTAACGTGAATGAAAGATAATATAATACTATTTTTATCCTCAATAAAAATGAAAATAATTTACTCTTCATATGTTTATTGAAGCTATCTCTATATGTTTAACTTACAGTGAAAAAAATTAATCAATTTTGTCAAGAAATTTTATCGCAATTTTCTTCATTGATGAGACACAATAAGGCAAGATAGGAAATCATAAAGAATTGAGATGCAATAAGGAAGTATCATAAAGAATTGAGATGCGATAAGGAAGTAAAGAGAACGGTAAGACAAAGGCTGCGAATAAAAGAGTAAAAAATAAACGTGATAAAAATTTAGATTGGAATGAAAAATCGATACCCACCCTTCTCGGTGGGCTTAATAGATTCCTAAATTTAATGAAATAAATTCATTCCATTAGAATTGAAAACTCCAAAGTAAATACTATATTTTACTATTATTTCATTCCTTCATTCTCAAACCCTTACACCAAACGCCTTAATTTACTTTGCGTACGATTTTCAATTACTGTATTCCGGACTTGCAAGTTCTTGTGCGCAATTGCGTCTCGAGTTGAGTTAAGCAGGGTTGGACTTTGTTTGAATCAAAATTTTAAGTAAAATTTATAAACTTATTTAAAAATAAATCAAATCATTTTATAGATCAGTTTTAGGCCTTTAATTAATTTTCTTTTTTAATCATTTATACTTTAATAAATTGCAATTTTATACTTTTATTAGAACATAACTACAAAAATATAATTTAATAAACTATTCAATCTTATACAACATTGATAAGGAAAAAAATGTTATAAAAAAATTAACCCTAATACTTGTTAGAGAAATAAATATATTATGATTTAAGTCTTAAAAAAAATCCTACTTAAAACAAGCTACAAGATATATTTTTATTTTTAACTAGTTGAACTTGTTGATACGACTTCGGACTGATAGATTACAGGCTTGGATGATTTATGTTCCATGCTATCAAAAATCATATATTCTTCAAAGGACATTAAGTTAAGTTCAAAGTCAATAAATTGAATCTCAAGTTTGAGAAATTGACTTGACAAGTCGCCCCTTAATCACAAAGTAATGATTTTTTTTTGAAAATTTTCTTTAAAATGGTCGTTTTAATCTTAAATTTAAGGTCTGAATTATCTAAAACATTTTGAAATTTTTTCTCAAATCATCATTTTCCGTGGCAGACCAGAACAAGCTCAATTGGACTTCAAACTAAGGTTGATTTGCTATTTTTGTTATATAAGTACAAATATTTTCTACGATTAAATAAGTCATAAAGTACATGTAATAGTTCACAAAATATTTATTATGAATGAATTATTTAACAAACAATTTAAAATTAAGCGAGATCTCATATCAAGTACTACTTATACACCTTGGTATGCTTCCGGGGATGACCAATTATTTTCTTAAGATTGAGGTGACTAATAGTCCTTTTCACTATGACTTTCAAACTTTCAACGTTTTGAATTAAAAAGTTTACAGGAAAACTAGCTTCACTACTATATATTGTTTAAATTTTGTTACTGGGTATTTCCAAGTTTGGTGGTTTCTTGTTGGATTTGCTTCATTCTTTTAATATGAAAGTTCTGATTTTAAATCTACATCACTATTTGTTAAAAGATACATTTTGCTTAGAATTTTAGTAACATCCTTTGTATGAATTAAATTGTGTATCATTTTTTTAAATCTATACTAATGCATTTGGTATGCTTATATACAAATCTTTGATATTCTGAATTGAACCTAAAGAATCAAAGAAAAAGATTTAGAATTGAAGTGTATTGTTAATATTTTGACAAGAACTCAGATTAAATTTTGTTTTTGACTTTAGTTTGGTATATTTATAGATATTCTGTAATATCTAAATCAATATTAAAGATATTCTTTTAGTCCAATTCAATTCAGAAAAATTCGATATATTTCAAATTAATTTTTGATTTAGATATTACAGAATATCTATAAATATATGTATTATTACATGATTTATTTTAATATTTTGTAAATTTAGATTTCATTAAGTCTATATATTTAAATCTAATTCTTTTATTTGAATTTAATGTCATCAATTTTTAGACTTCAAATTAAAGATATAGATAAATTATATCTCCTTTTAAAAAATTAATTAAAATTTTTAAAAGAAGAGAAAATTAAAGTTAAATTGAAGGCCTATTTTTTAATTCTTCTTTAACAAAGTTGGCAATTCCTTCGAAATCCAAATCAATTTCTATCAATCCACTATTTGCTCCTCAAATACTACTTGTTATCATACTTATTTTGATTCAACAATTATAGGTATAACTACCTTTTTACGCTCTGTGATTATGTTTGGCCTAATGTTGTCTAGATATTATATGTGCACGTATGATATTATCTAGTGACTCTATCTTTCCAAAAGTTTTGTAATGATGATGGTCACTTAAATTCTATTTGGTTCATTTTAGTAAATGTAGTAGTTACATTGTTGCCTATCGTCATTTATCGTATATGAGAATAAAACATGACAACATTTTTAAATTCGAGGGCTTTCCCAAGCAAAGGTTACGTGTACCTTCTTACCTATCAATTTGTACTAACAGTGATTAATAATACAGTAATGACACTGAAGTGTCCCAAAGTATTGTTTATATATGAGTATGATGGCGTTATAAATTTGTTTGATTCAATCATTAACTTAAAGCATTTGTAATATTTTAATCTTTCAATTGATTTTGATTTTGATTTTGTATTGTAGTTTCATATTGCAATATATTTTAACTTTCACCTCTCTTCTTTATCATAACTCACCAGTTTATAGACATGCCCCCTTTACTCTCTTCCCGTTCAGGCCCTTCTCTACAAACTCACCACATTTCGTTTACGAATTTTCCTCTTCTTCATCCTTGCCTCCTTCCTTAGGTTTTCCGTCCTCCTTATTTCTTTCTTTCCTTCTTTTTAATTCTTGTCTGGTGCTTGTTTGATCTTGTACTGCTTCTAAATTTTCTCATCCTTCAATGGTTCAATCTCCCATCTTCATCTTTATCTTCATCTTCATCCTATTTTAATACTCTCCCTTTCTGGTTACTTCATCTTTCTTTAAGTTTAGCATATTTCCTTAGGTTTCTTCTCTCCTTTGCCTATTAAATTTTCTTACCGTATTGAGAACCATTTTTTAAAAAACTTTTTCTGGCCTCGGTCCTTTTTTAAGCTATGTCTTCTTTTTTTTTAGCTGACTGTCCGTCTGTCCCCAGGTTCTTGATAAAGTAGGCAAACTTTCATTCCCTAACACTTGCTTCACCATCCTTCCCCAAGCTTGCTAGTCCTATCCCTACTCCCTATACTTCCTTCTTCCCATCTTCAGCAACTATTTCCCTGAACACTATCTCTAAGTCCCCTTTTTCTACCACTCTTTTACAGAATCCTTGCTCCAAAGGTGTTACAAGCTCTTTCCATTTAGCAAGCTTCTTAGCTTTTTACCCTCCCATTAGGACCCATTACAACCTCGTCCCACCAATCAGTCAAGCTTCTCTTAGGGCGTAAACTACAAACTCAACTAGAAGCAAGTGATGCGAGACTCACCTCAAATCAAGATTCACTATTGGCCTCCTCAAAAGGAAACTTCCTTATAACTCCACCTTTAAAGGTTCTCAAAAAAGGAGCCAACAAATGGTCCTCATCACTGGTAAGATTCTTTATGGGAAAATGATTGATTTTTTTCGCTTATCAATAGCTAAGCTAAAAATCACTAGAAGTCACTAGGACTAAGGGAGTGCTGCTCAATGAAGGAAATCTATTCTTATTCAATTTTCGGTTAAAAGACGAAGTTCAAGAACCTGTTTAGGCAAGACTTTTGACATTTCAAAAACATGCCTATTTTTCTTTAACTCTAGCAGCCTGGTATGCATTTGGAGATCATGCAACAAAATCAAGTTCTCCTATAAATAAATATCTATAATATACCACTTGAATATTGGTCCACTAATAGCTTAAGAAACTTAACAAGTTTCACTTGAATATTGGTCCACAAATAGCTTAAGAAACTTAACAAGTTTTATAGGAAAACCAGTGGTAGTGGATAAAGCTCTAACTTATTTAAAAAGAATTTGTCATATTAGGCCTTGTGCGGTGGTTGAGATGAAGGAACTGCCAAAGGTCCTTCCTTTCCTAGGGTTTGGAGTTGATTACTCACTCTATAAAGACTTATTTAAAGTCTCATACCAACGGAGACTAACACTAGCTGAACAAGGCAAAGTCTACACGCCTGTAAGCCAAAACATTTAAGGAGATTATATTAAACTGTCGGGCTTGGCAAATAAGGAACAGCTAGAAAAATTAGGGAATTTGGAGGAATTGAACAACCAACATTCTTGTTCTAATTAGGGACTAGGTAAATTGAAGGAAATAGAGATAGGTGTTGAAGGAATAACTACTCCCCCCATTATGAGCAATCAAGAGGCTAAATAAATAGACAATCTAAGATCAGATGCTAATGACAATCTAAACTTAATAGGGAATAACTCTATTTTCCTTAAGGATCAAACTTAAGAGAAATAATTGGTAGAATTAGCGAATCTAGGGGATTTTAAGTAGGATACAAGAAGAAGATCATAAGGAAGAATATAAATAAAGGATTAAGGAGACTTTCTCATCACTGATGAACATCCTCACTTAGAATGTAGGAGGAATAATCTGTCCTGAAAATAACAGGTGCTAAGGAACTATATTTTAAAAGTAAAGGTTGTGCTTATAAACCTTTCAGAAATAAAACTCAAAAGAGGTAAGTATAAGAAGTTATCTTTTTAGAGAAGCACTGAAGCATAATCTCTAATTTTCATTTCCACCATGAAGGTTGTGTAGTTATTGTATTTGTCTCAAACAAAATTGAAATATCCTTTATAAACACTTCAAACAAATTCATTCATATTGCACAAAATTGCAATATCCTTTATAAAGACTTCAAACAAATTCATTCATATTGCACAAAACCCTAGTACAAGAAAGGCTAAAGTTTTTTTATTACTTTTGTTTATGGTTCTAATCATGTTTTTTAAAGGATTTAGCTATGGAAAAATCTAAAGAATATCCACACTTAAATTAATTCCTCTTAGTTAATCGTAGATGATTTCAATAGCAATTTGCATCACTTAAAAGATGAGTAAATTTAATGAGGATCTCTGGGAATGTGTGGAACAAATTGAGGCAACTGACGTTAAAATCTAGGGTTATTATTACACTTAAAGCAACAATCAAAGTGACAATTGGTATTTATGGAAGATATTTGATAGAGCACTTGTCGACGAGGCATGGTTAATAAAGTTTTTAGAGAGCAAACTAATATTTAGAAATTCTTTATTCTCTAATTACTGCCTTATAATCAATAAAAATCTCAGACTCAAACTTCAAGGAGAGCTCCATTTCTCTTTAATAACTGACTGATGTTGAAGGGTTTAAAGAAGTTATCATTAAGGGTTTATCTTCCATATGTCAAGGTCGCAAGGCTTTTATATATATAAGGAAACTCTAAATGGTTAAACAGGAGCTCAAACTCCTTAATTATACTATAATCTACAAAATATAATTGGCTGTGTCTTCATCTTGCCTAAAACTCAAGTAGATTTAAGTGGACCTTTACTTAGACCCTGGTGATCCTATCAGACTAATAAAAGAGAAAAGGGCGTTACTTGAATGCTCAAAAGTTTTGGAGTGTCATAATTCCATAGTGAGGTAGAAATCAAGGATACAATAGTTAAAAGAAGGAAAAAAATTCATCTTTCTTCCACAAATCTTTCTCAGTTAGAAGGAACATCAACATAATCTCTTCCTATATGAAGTAAAAGGTAGGCTTAACTGAAACATAAGAGATGAAAAAAAGAAGCTTATGAACATTTACTTGGTGCTTTTGACTCTTAAACAAATGGTAATTCATATTTTTAACTTGCTCAAATCCTTTATCACTGATCAGATCGTAGAGGTGGAAGCAAACTTTTTTATATAACCTTTCATTACTGAAGGTGTTAAGAAAGTTGTTTAAGCTCAATCCAAAAAAATCTCTTAGCGTAGATGGTTGGAATGCCCTCTTTTTTTTAAAAAATCATGGAACCTCATTAAGGACTTAGTAACTGAAGCAATTATGGAAATTTTATAAGCGGCAAAATGTTGATGAAAATTAATAAAACATTAATTTGCATCATTCTTAAAATGAAAAACCCAAACTCCCTTAAATAATTCATGCCTATATCTTGTTCAAATACCATTTATAAGGTTATTACCAAACTTATTACTTCAAGACTTAAGATTGTTATGAAACCTCTCATAAGTGAATCCCAATGAGTCTTTATTTTAGGTATACTAATTGAAGACAATATCCATTTAGCCCAAGAGTTGCTCAAAATATATGGAAGGAAAAGCTCCAATAAGAATTGTTCAATAAAGTGGATTTTCATAAGACATTTGACTCAATAACTATAACTCATTATGTATACATTATGGGAATTTGGCTCCAAATACTTCCATTAATTGGATCAATCAATGTATCTCCATGATTTCTTATGAATGCAAAACTTACAAATCTATTTAGGGATATGAAACGTTTGAGATAGGGTGACGCTATATTCCTTTACCTCTTTATTCTATATACAAAATCATTTACTAAAGGGCTGTTTGATTCTACTTCTGTTTTTCTGTTGTTGTTTTTGGTTTTTGTTTTTTCTTAAAAAAAAATTTGTTTGGTTGAGATTTGTAATATAAAAATTGAAAACAAAAACTTGTTTGGTTGAGATTTGTAATAAAAAACTAAAAATAAAAACATGTTTGGTTTTATCATCCTGTTTCTATTTTTTGTAATTATACTCTTATGTGTAATAATTATAATATAATA
>JANIIA010000008.1:32141651-32169203 GCA_027478495.1 Erythroxylum alaternifolium
CAACCTATCCTTGAACATTAGTCCACAAAATTGCAGCACACACACTCAATCATCTTCCTTTAATAAACACTCATTTAACATCATTACAATCCATCCAAAACAACTCAATTCACCTATACTACATGACATCTCATTTATTAACTTCTAACTCATCAATCACCAATCATCAATCAACCAAGGAATTAACATACCCAATATAGTCAAAGCACAATTTCATGCAATTAGTTCACATAACACCACAATTAATGCATTTAACTACCAATTGAGAACATAAAACACAACTCTTACCTATTAAGCTTCTAATTCTTCAATTCTTCAAAAGATCACAAATTCACTTCCTTCCTCCCAACACCATACACGATACTCATCATCACTTGAGGGGGGTGAGAGTTTGGTTGGATTTTTAATGGGCAAGAAAGAGCAAACAAAGAGGGAAAAGAGTGGAAAAAAATGAGCAAAGTAGCAAGGAAGAAGGAGACCAACGAAGGAGGAGAAGAGAGCTACATATGAGAGAAAAATTTTCAAAGAAATGGAAGCATCGTGAATCTAAAGAAGTAGGACTTTTATTACATGTATACATCATGGTGGCATGATAGGCAAGTGACACATGTCACTTGCCACATGTCAACCTCTCAATTACTCACTTAATTTCCTTCCAATTCAATTCCAATTTCTACTCCAATTTTTCTCCAAACATTCCAATGGCTCAAATTAATAAATCCTAAAATCATGTATCTAATTTCCAGTGCCATTGGACAGTGCTTTTTCCTACCGGTAACCAGTCAGTCTGCCACTTGGCATTTTTCCTAGTCCGAAAAAGTACCCCGAAATTTCCAGAAAAATTTCTAAAATTCTCCAAAAATTCAAAACTCACAAAGACACACTCCAATTTAAATTTTCAAGCACAAAAATCATATTTTTCATAACAATTACATTTATTAACAAATATACCGGGAAATGTCATGAATGCATGTACAATCATTACATATGCAAAATTCACTATTCACGTGCATATATGAATGCATGAACATAGCTAAACAATTTTAAACACTCCTAACTCGTTCCAAATTACTATCTTACCCTTCCCATCGGTGATGGGATGTTACAAGAGTAACCAGTGAAAAAGAGCTTAAAGCTTAGAAACATGTATAACGAGCCATAAGCTCAATATTAAAATGAGCTCGATATCTACAACAGATACGGAACATCTATAAATGAGCCTGGTATCTACAATAAATATGAGACAGTTAAAAAGACGCTCAGTCACAACAAAGTAACAATGAAAGTGAGTCATATGTCCATTGCATATGCAAATTTATATGTATTATATGAATGTTTGAATTGTTCTAAAATGAAATGTGATGTGATATTCTATATTTATAATGTGATTTGATTGAAAAATTGAATTTTAAATTGTTTTGTGTTTGACATGAGTGAGCACATCGATGATGGTTTATTAACTGAGTTCGCAAAACTTATCAAAATTGCAACATTAATTTTCAGGTACGAGAGAAGTGACTTAGCTTCTAAGACGTTTTAGAAGAAGTCTAATATTGCATTTTTGGGAACAAAATGGCTCAAAGGTCGGTCAGTTGATACTTGGGAGTTTAGTTAGAATCTTTTGCATGGTTCCTCATCCATGTAGAATATGTTGTAAAGAGCAGTAGACTCTCATATATTTGTGATACTGTATACATGAATTATGGAGTGTAATGCTACAATGTAACTGTGTTTTATAAATATAATGAGTAGTTAATCTTTTTTATATTCTTTTTTTGTATATGATTCAATATTAAGTGTATGTGACTGCTTTAACATGCCACTTTCATAGGGCATGTGCCTGAATGCCCTTGGGATGTTCGGGTACATGCCTCGTGAAGGTGGTGCGTTACACACTTGGTCTGATAAAACCCTTATCTAACAATTCCTGCAACTGAGCCTTAAGTTCCGCATGTGCCATCTTATACGGAGGAATAAATATAGGAGCAGTACCTTGAATTAGGTCAATAGCAAACTTTGTCTCCCTATTTGGGGATAAACCAGATAATTCAGTAGGAAACACATTTAGGAAATCCCTAATAATAGGAATATCCTGTACTGTCTGCTTAGTTTGGTTATCAACTACATGGGCTTGATAAGCCTCACATCCACTACGAATCAATCTTAATGCACTCATTGATGAATCAGTCTGGCTGGCAATGCTTGACTAACACCTTGAAATATTGCTCTCTACTGATTAAGAGATTCAATAATCACCTCCTTAGTGTAGCAGTTCATCATAACTCTATGTGTAGTAAGCCAATCCTTGCCTAACATGAGGTCTATCTCTTTCAACTACAATACAATCAAATTAGCTTCCAACTCTACTTGATCATCTTGAATCATGCACCCTTTACACTATAGTACTACCTATCGGTATACTCACTTCTAAGCCACATTTCAATATCTCTATATCACAATGTAATTTAGATGCCAAATATGGTGTGATAAATGAATACGTAGATCCTGGATCTAACAATACAAATCATTCAAATTTAAAGAAATTTAACACACCTACTATAACATCTGGGGAGTTCTAAGCCTCCTGTCTGGTAATAGCATATATTTTGGCCTAAGATTGCGGCTGATTACTCTGCACCTCAATCCTGATAGTAGGATCAGTTGAACTTATTCTTCCTCTACCTCTGCCTCTTTATCCTGATCCATTAGCTCTACTATGTTGGATAGTCATTTCAGTCACTGCTCCTTCTCTCACTCCAAACTGTGCTTTGAAAGTTACAAGACAGTCTCTAATCTAGTGCTCAAACAAGCTGCATCAAAGACAAGCTCCCGATATCTTCCAACATTCTCAACCATATTTCTTCCTACAGTGTTCACAACTGGGCATCTGTAGTGTCTATCCTCCTGATACTGCATCAAACTTTCAAGGTAGAATATGCTAGGTTTTTAGTAACAAAATGAAGAAGATAACCAAATTTTTGGTTAGAGTAGCAAGGTGTTGGCGTTTAGCAAAAACTCAATATGGTTAAGGTTGGTGAGAGTGTTGTGAGATGGAGAGAAGAAAGAAGAAGAAGAAAATGTGTAACAATAGTAGAAATGAAAAACAAAGAAATGGTCTTTTAAGAGTGTAAATATCATGGGTTTAAAAGCATGGAAAGTCAAGATTTTTGGCATCAATGTTGATTACCTTCTACGAGCATCAAAAAAGACATCGCATCTAGTTGGTCATCAAACCAATTTCACTAAGTAAGTGACTGTCAAAGGTGCAACTTGCATCAAAGACCGTGTTTTTGGCGTAACAAAAAAGGGGATAGAAGAAAGATATGCCAGCCATATGTCTTCTTCTTGTGATGTTACAAAAATCACTTAATTTCTTAGTCCATTTGTCTCTCAATCACCAAGCCATTTGTCACCCAGTTTTCTATGCCACTTTTCATTTATTTTTATTGCTATGTGTCACTTATTTCTACTACCATTTGTCAATTTGTCTTACCACTTGAGATTTTTCCTAGTCCAAAAATACATATAAATTCATAAATCCCCCAATTGTAACAAATAAATTATAATTTACCAATTTATCAATTATAATCTATCAACCAAATTTCAAGACATAAAAATTCACATTTCACATCATAATCATTTTAAATCTTATATATCCTGGAATATCTCAATTGAGTGTATATACAGTGTTTGCAATTTGTACAATCAATATTCACGTGTGTATGCTAATGATATGTATGTGAATGCAATACACCTCATAATTTCTCAATGATATTTCTCATGTACAATTGTCTAGGGTCTTAACCCTTAGTATGGAAAACGGAATATTACAGTATTATATCCACTTTTTAAAAAAAATTCTCAATATTTTAAATGACTGTGAAGATTTTAAAATCCTCAAACAACACTAGACTGTGTAAAATCCTAGAATTGGGATTAAGTAATCTATATCATATTTTTCAAAATGCATGCTAGAAATTACTTATTTAGGTCTTAGTTTAAAAGGACCACAACTCAAATGATGGTTATTGAAATTAATTGGATTATCGGCTTGTACAACAGAACCATACTCTAAAACCTTAAAATTAACTATAAAAAAATTTAATTTTTACTTTTATATTTCTTTTGTTTGTTTATGGCCCAATACGAGCTTAAATGGAGACGAAGAAAGCTAAGTCCAATTTAGTTTTAAAAAATTAAGCAAAGTCTATTACCATTGAAAACTATTAGGTGGAATTTTGCGGATAAAGTTAAAGTTTAAAGGATTATGGAGTTAAAATGAGTTGATTTATAACTTGATGCAAATAGTTAAAATTGATGAACTTTGCAATTGAATGAATAATGGAGAATCATAATTGATCCAATTGATTTATCTAATTCATTCCTGTAGTTTCTACTTATTTAAGTTAATACCAATGATATTAATCTACTAGAGAACAAGACAATTCTTAATTGTGCAAGAATTTGATAAATGTTAATTATGTTATGTTTTTAGCATATTTTTAAAGCATTTTTCTTGTATTTGAATATTTTTATTAGATTTAGTACATAATGTGTCTTATATTTGCTTGTAAGTCTTATTTTAGTTCTGAAATGAAGAAAGAGTGGATTTGGGCAAGTTAGAGCTAAGTTGAAGAAGTTTTAGCATGACTTCAAAGGAATATGGCTCAAACATGGACCCATGTTCTCAAAACACAAGTCAAATATAGACCTTTTCTTAACTCGTGTAGGTTGCAAGTTCATTTAATTTATTTGAGAAATTATCAAATAAACAACACAGACTAAGCATGGACCCATATTTATGTCTTTAATATCTATGTTCTTAAGATAAACCCATGGATGCGTGATTTAAGTTATAATTATAGAGTTACAGAACTAGAACGAGTGCAACATGAATTGTGTTATCGATAATTTTACAAAAAAATAGGTTTTATGAATAGATAGGGAGGGCTATTAGGAAGAGACTAGTCATCAAAAATCTAACTAAAACATCTTAGGATAAAAAAAAGGAGCAAGTTTAGAGATAAAGAAGGGGATTCCATCAACATTTAACTAAAGAATATCAAGATTTTAAGATTAACGAGAATGATTTCTTTTATCTTGTTTTTTCTTGATTCATTTGCGTTTCTTATTTTTAATATGGACTAAATTAATTTAGATTTGGATAGGATGAATCCTATAACTATTGTTTTAGATTGATTATTTGATTTAATGAATGACATTAAGTTATCATAATTATTATTTTTTATTAAATTAAAATATACTAGCGTTTTGATTCAATTTTAGATGTCATATATAGGGATTGAGGAGTCATACGTATGATTAAATTATAGCATGAATAATAAGAGTTATTGGAATCCTAGAGATAGGACCATATAAATCTTTTAGGTTAAAGACAAATTAATTAAGGAAATTCATAAAACAAGTTAATGCATTCTTATGAGTTTTGAATAGAAAGAGATTTCAATCAATCAACTTAAGAATAGAGACTATATTTCTAGAGAAAGAATATGGTTATAACTTTAAAGTTTCTAACGGCTCAAACTACGTTTAATTATTATATCAAGATAAATTTAAGTTATCTACATTTAGATCTTAATTATCATTTGATTATTCCATTCATATTCATTTCTTTTTTATTATTTTAGATTAGTTATTTTAGTTTCATTAATTATTTTCTTTTAATTTAACCATTCGTTTTTTAGATTAGATAATAAAAAGATGGTTAGTACTAATAATTAGTCTTTTTTGGATTGACACTTTTATTCGCTATACTACACTATAAAAATGATGTGTTCACTTACAGAGTGATCTTTAGCACAGTTCAAAGAATACATATCATTGGTCTTATACAAACTATATTGGATATATGACATGCAGTTGCTATAACTTCTACTTAACTTGAAATTTTCTGGGCTTGGGTCAAATTGTCATTCCTTCTTTTGGGCTCCTTGCATTCAATCTCATGTTCTTATTTACTTTCTATCTTGGACTCTTTTTTATTGGCCTCTCTCTATACTTCATTAGTTAATTATTTTTTACTCCTGAAGGTTATCGCTTAAGCATGTTCCTTAAGGCTAGGCATAATATCACTAGATGGTGTTCCTTGATATCCTTTATTGATAACTTTTGCCAATTTATCCATTTAAATTTATAGGTTTTTCCATGAGGCCTCGTATTTTTGCGTCCAAGATGATGTTCCTAGTGTAAAATCTCTCAATATCTCTTTTAAATCTTGCTTCTTCTCCCTTTGATGTATTTATAGAAACATTAGTTAAGGGAGTCATTGAGTTTGTTACTTATTTAAAAAAAACTAGGACAATTTCTCTAACCTAGATTATGTGTCATATTGTAGGGAATTATTTTTTCTTTAGAATTTTCCCATAAAATCCACTTGTTTTAACAATTTAGCCATAGGATTTCTAGTTTGACACTCCATTACTTAATGTCTTTCCCCACATAATTCACATCTTATAGTATGAGTTGTCCTATATGGTGAGTTTAGGCTATCAAGTTTCCTTGTTATTGCTTCCAGCTCAACTATTAATTTATTTATGACACCTAAATTTTAAGTTATAGCTATTCATGTTGGTCTTTACTCTATTTGATTGTCATTAGTAGTTATTCATTACCATCTCTTATATTAACTCCAAAACTGTCGTTAAAGTTTTATTATTTAGAGTGTTGCCAACTATAACATATATGGTTTTCCTTACAGAAAAATACAAACCATTATAAAAAGTTTGGAATTGCATCCATATGTGATGTGAGTAGTTCCTCAACAAATTATTGTATTTTTCTTAGGTTTCATACAAATCTTCATTGTCAAACTGCTAGAAAGAGAGGATATCATTTCCTGATTCTATAGTCTTATTTGGTTGATATTATTTGGCAAATTTCTTTGCAAGACTCTCCCAAATGGTAATTGATATGATTAATGATGTTTTTAAACATTTCTTAGCTCCACTCCTCAATGTAAAAGTGGATAACCTAAGCCCAATGGCATCTTCGTCATCCCATTGATTTGAATGTTTCACAAATCTCTAAGAAGTTGGTAATGAATGCATTAGGATCCTTACTAGGTAATCCATCAAATTTATATTCTATAAAGTATTTGGGTTGCATTGGGTTTAATTTAAAGTAATGAGCATTTATTTGTGGCCTTATAATGCTTAATTATATTCCCATAAGGGATAGTTTACCATAATCATGTTTCTTTCTTCTTCCATATTTTTAGGTTGTAATTTCAGTGTATCTCTAATTTCTAGTTTGCTTTGTTTGTTTTGATTTTAACATTATATTATATTAAGTTTTAGATCTTCTTAAGAAATACAACTTGATGGATTCTTATCATATGCTAGAAATCATAGTAAATGAAACAAAGTGAAACAAAATAAGAAAAGTTATAAATGAGAATAAGAAAAGAAGATTAAAATAGTAAAATAATAAAACAAATTATACAAAATAGTTAATAAATTTTGTAAAATCAGTTGCTTCCTTGACAATGGCACTAAAAACTTGCTGAGTTTATAAGATGTTTATATGCTAGTGATACCAAAGTTTTTCGTATAAATCTCACTCACTAATTAAATAAGTTCATCTATCATTAGTAAGCAATATAATGGTAAATATGGAACAAATCCCATGAAGAAGTGATGTGGATTTAAAAATACAATATCATTAACTAGTCTAAGAATAACAAATAGAAAAAGTAATTTTATAGAATTTTAAGTAATAAAATATAGAATAAAGATAAAACCTAGATAGTAGCTAAGAAAATAAATAATAAGAAAATTGATCTAAAGAAAATTCAATCAAATAACTATAATTAGATGAGCACTTCTTTAATAGTATTTTTAACTTTATGATTTGATTAACCTAGGTTAGATATATTCTCTAGACCAGTAGGATTTTCTAGACACTAAAACTATATTCTATAGAACTATAATATACTATTTGATTGGTTAAATCATATCTTTAACATTGCTAACACCATATTGAAATCCCCATAAAAAGTTTTATCCTAACATCAAAAATATCATATATTTCTCTCTCGAGCACTCTGCTCAACTCTACCTAAGCCATAATCCACTAAGCAAGAGCTCCAAGTTGTCAATAGATAAATTTAGATCAGATTTTAGATGCTGGCATGCATAAATCAGTAATAAGAACGATCAAAGATAGCTCACACAAATATATCCCATATTATAAATTAATCCATACAAAATAATCATTAGATTTTTCCTATTTAAACACAGAAAAGCATTCAGCCACAAATTATATTAAAAATATATCAAAAGATGAAAATAGAGAAATCATGATAGAAATAAGTCTAGATGAACTCATGATTTCTATCGATAACTTCATATTATAAAATAGTGTTTAGGACTTGATTATCTAATGAAAATAACTTAGAATTAATTTTTCAAGGGTTGGAGTAGGCCTAAATGGCTAAACCAACTTTTGGAGAAAAAAAAGATATTTCTAATATATGTTTTCTCCAAAATCTGACTAAATTCTTTCATAAATTAAAGTTTCTACACTTAAATATGTTTTATCCTATCTAAGACATGGTTTGGGACACGACTCTGGCCAAATTATAAGCCTTGTTGTTTCATTTACGTGATGGATGCAACTTCTAACACTGTCTTATCAATAAGTCATAGATCTCATTATTTCTTTAAAATATATACATTGTCAGTACCTACTAGCATGACTGTGTCTCTTAACCATTGATCTTCTTATTTCGTCTCTGACTTATAGGTGAGGAGGGATTTGAGCTCCTACACCTTTGGTTTTTATCATTCCTGTGGATATCAAGGCACTACCTTTCCTTTTGGAGGTAGGAAAATCATAATTATGTGATCTCCTAAATGGTCATAGCTCATACTATGTCACTTGATATACTTGATCTTTCTGGATCTTGAGTTCGAATACGAATATGGGCTAGATCACGTTCCTTTAAAATTTGTTATTTTCTTAATGATTTTGCTTAGAATGGCCTTTAATTCTCAAATAATATCACCCAAGTTCTAATTTACACAATTACTTGAAAAGATATAAAAAACTAAGTAAAATAAGGTTATTATCATTAAAATCAAGCAAATACTTGATAAAATATATGAAATACTCATACACATTAATTATTCATGTAATCAGATTGTAAAATATTTTCCCCATATTTTTAGATCAAAATTATGATAAAGAATATGGAATCATTAAAAAAAGATTTGATAAACTTAACATCCTCTACTCGTGGTAAGGTTGATCTATCATAGAATCATTTTTTTCTTCTCAAACAGTCTAATGGAAGTATTCAATATAATTGTGTATTTATGGTAAAATGTTTAAAGAGGGAATGAGTTAAAAAAATGAAAGAACATCATGCTAATTTTAAGTGTAATATCACTTCTTGCAAAAAGTATAATTTGACGTATATAAAAAGATTGGAAATTTTTTACAAGTAAAAAGAATAAAGAAAATAAAGAAATTCATAATGTATCTTTTATTAATGTGAAGAATAAAATATATTAGATAAAATAACAGGGATAGCTATTATTGACATAGATTCTTATTTTCCTCAAAAACCAATATTAGGTCTTAATCGAGTTAAAAAGTGTTTTGATTGATAAGGATATTGTTTTGCTATGTATTACTATGTAAAGAGCTTGAACTGGATGGTTCTATCATTTGTGTATTCTTTTAAAGGCTTAAAATTCACCTTATTTTAAAAGAGTAATAGATGTTATAACAAATATAGTTTTAGGATTTAAGGCACTTTCTTGTTTTAGAAGTTAAAAGATTATATTACAAGGTTAAAGCTATGCGTACATGTCATAAAAGGATAAACTTATTTTAGCAAAAAGTCCTAAACTATTAAAGAAAAAAATTGAAGGCATTTTGATAAAAATTGTAACCTTTTAAGTAAATATATTAAGCCGAATAAACTACAATTTTCCGTGGAGAAAAAGATACAAAAGATTATCAAAACCTTTGGAAGTAAAATCAATCCCCTTGTGTTTAAAAGTTCCACCTACTTACATTTCTAGAGAAAGAATAAGGCCTTTTACTCTTATCATTTCCATTTACCTAATCTTACTTAGGTTCCACTGAGAAGCAAATTACAAATCAAGTTGTTGATTCCTAAATGTCCTTGAGTTTCTTTTCAATTAAATTATGTAACTAGTGCATCCAAATTCAATATTGAAAAGGTTGAAAGGGTCCATACTAAACTAATGAGGAGCAGCAACCTATTGTATAATTATGCTCCATCTATTTTCATAATAAAAGGGTTGTACATGTTTTGCATGCTCATTTAAAATTCATTAACATAGAAACATTCAAATAAGAGGTAATTTATAGTTTTTAGAGCAACCAAGCATAACCTATTGTAGGGATTAGGAAAGGGAGAGCCTTTTATTCCATTTAGAGTAATTAGATTGTTCATCACTACTAACTAAATAAATATGAGATATTTGGTGAAAGATGTTTACACTAAACCAAACTAAATCAGTTGGTTTTGAAGGCATAGAATTTGAATAAATCCCTATAAGTTTTATTAGTTGAATTATTAGAGGAATGTCTCAACTAGGGAACCTTATCATCTTGACTGGGATTAGGACAGTAAACTAAAAAATTCTCAAGAAAAGATGATTGCTTCTATTATCGCTGAATCAATTACTCCTATTGATGAGCATTTTAACTCTAGCATATTGATGAGCATTTTAACTTTAATATTTTCTAACAAAAGCAATATTATATTTTGATAATTATGAATTCACTCTAATTATTGAACCATAACTAGGTTTCTTCTCTATTATTAATCCTGACTTTGATTAAGATTGTAAGTTTTCTCTCAGTTTATTTAAGGTACCTTCTTCTTATGAGATTCATATGCCTTTACATCAAGATTAAAAAGGGATATATATATATATATATAGCCTAATCAGGGAATAGTAAGATGTACTACTATGACAAATGGGTGGACTGATTAAAGACAAAAAATATTGAATAATTTCTTAGTTTATTGTAATGTTGAACAACTTTTATCAAGTTTATTATTGCATATGATATGATAAAAAAGTGTTCATACTTTATGTAACATTTCGTTACCTATGTTAAGGCTAGAATAGTAAATATGAGAGATTATTAAGAGATTAGAAAATGCATTTCATGTTCATGCATAATATGGCATACACAAACACGTGAATATAGGTATTTTTGCACATAAAAATGATTATACATGCATTCATTGACCACGTATAATTGATTTAAAAATTTGGAATGTGATTTATTAAGAATTGTGGTATATTTGTATTGAAAATTGATTTGGGGAGTGTATTTGTTGATTTAGAATTTTTGAGGAATTTTAGGAAAATTTTTGAAATTATTGGATATTATTGAATTAGGAAAAAAAATGCCACTTGGCAAGTAAATTGATGAGTGGAAATAAAAATGAGTTAAATGTTATTGAAGAATTTTATAGATGACTTTAGAATTTGTGAGAAGATGTTATTGAAAATTTTAGTGATAAATGAAATAAAAAGATGAGGGTTATGGGACTAGTTCAATAAGAACTAGTTAGTTGGGAAACTAGCTAAGGTCTTAGAAATTGGACAAGTGTCCAAGTCTAAAGTCGCGTTTCTTCTATCTTTGAAATACCAAGTCATTCTTTTTCTTGTCTTGTCTTATTTCCTTCTTCGTGACTTTCTTCTCTAAGTTTCATCTTCTTCACGGTTGTCTCACCAAAGTTACACCTTACTTTCATATCTCTTTTACTACTACCATTTTGTTGTCTATTTCTTTTGCCTCAAGAAAAACCTAACCTAAACCATCTTCAAGATGATGTACGTGGTTGTATGAGAGTTAGGGCTTCTTGGAGTTTTTGAAGATTTTGGAGTTTTATCAAGTAAGTATCTTGTAAATCCTTATGAATTGTTAGTATATGAGATAAATTTGATGATTTAGTTGTCATTGAATGATCATGTGAAAATGGAAAATTTTTCATGTATACTGTGGATATAGGATGAGTTATTATATTTTTGATTGTGTGTTTTGATGATCAATATGTTATAAGGTAGTGTGGAGATGATTTTTAATGTTGAAAGATCAATAAAAATGTTCATAAGAGGAGTGCAGAAATTTATGCAAGTTGATTTATATATATACTTTGTTTTTCATTGTTGAGGTATGTTAATAGTTTTTAGTGTTTAAAATGAATTTTGAGATATTAAATAGGTGTATGATGATGTATGGAGATGAGAAAGATTGATTAAAATGAAAGTTTGAGGAAGAAAAATGAAGAGAATGCAGAAAATGAAAATGCAGAAAAATGAAAGAAGAAATTCAAAAAAATGTGAAGGAGCTGCGTGAATGATTTTTTGTTTTGATGTTGTATTTTAATCTTGGGTTTTGATTTGTTTATGAGTATGTTGAGTTAAATGAGAGTCGAAAATGAAGAAAAATGATAGTAGAATCAAGTTAGAGAAGTTGGTTTAAGAGAAAGAAAAGAAGAAAAATTGCAGAGTTCGGATGGAAGAGGAAGAGGCATGATCATGCATCAGCACGATCGTGACCTGTCTAGGAGGTCTTGCAAGTCACGATCGTGCTGGAGCACTATTGTGACATCATTGAAGCATTTGGAGAGTCACGATTGTGACTCCAAAGCTTTATAAAAGGGGAGACTATACGAACATCCTTTGATCTTTTGTCCATATCTTCTTCTCCCAACCTCCAAACGACATGGGATTTGAACCAACAGATTCGACACACATTGTTTTATATCTCCACCAAAAATTGTAACCATCTGAAATCATTTTGGAGAGATTGAATGATAAATTTGGGACGAAAATGATGAGGAGTTTTAGAATTTCATAATTGGAGTATTTTCACTGAACATGCTTTGGTATTTTGACAATATCTTTGTTCTGTAGTTAGCTAAATGGAATGATTCTTGTTTTGGAGTAAACTAAAGACGTAGAGATACAAATTGTCTAAAGAAATAGAATTTTGGTTCAATCTCTAAGAATTTCAATTTCTGTATGGAATTTGAGTACAGGGCATTATTTCAGTATAAAAACATTCTGAAACTATTTGGAGTATAAATTTCAGAGTAATGAGCCAAATTGAATGATATTGGTGTCATTAGAAACTTAAGAGATAGGAGACTAATTTTCTAGAAGAAAGTATTGCCAAATTAGTTCATTTTCATTGTCAAATTGATCATGTACAGTTGACCAGAAAGTTGTTATAGAAAAAATCTGAATTGACCAAGGAATTATGAATTTCAATTTTAATAGTTTTATTGAGGTATAAACCATTAGTATAAATGATACTCATGTGAGTTTGGAAATATGAATATTTACGTGATGAGAATAATAAAGCTATACTCAGGATTGTCATGAACATGCATTATGCATATTTCATATACATAATGTGCATCAATGACTATTTATGAAATTGTGCAAAATCGTGATGTGTGTGTGTGTGTGTGTGTGTGTGTGTGTACGTGTGTTGCATATTATAGAGGAGAAATTAGAACGTCAACATCTAGACGTTGCTAGAACTTCGAAGCATTAGTTTCAGGAGCAACCTATAAGTCGACCTAGATGGTCTCACTTTCATTGTTTGTTATGTTTTAAATTATGTATTGAATTACTACTGAATGTGAATATGATTGAGATAATTACAGACATTAATGGTTTGAGGAGATTAATAAATGTGAGAACATAGGACATGCTCATTGTATATGAATTGGACTGAAATAAATGATTCTCAACATTTTTGTTGAATTCCGGACATCGATCCAATGATTATATATGAATGTAAATGTGGAAAATTGAGTACTAGTGATTGTTTGAAAATATGTGAATGTAGTGCACTTCATTACATGAATGCATGAAAGATCAAGGCTTTTGTGACTGGAGTAGCCATCGAAAAATAACTTAAAGCTTAGAAATTGAAAAGGAGCTTAAAGCTCATAAATGTGGTAAGAGCCTTTAGCACACTATGTAAAATGAGCCCTGTATCTCCAACAGATAAAGGACAGTTATTATTGAACCCGATATCCACATAGATATGGGATAGTTATAGGCACTCAGTCACAATAATAATAATTGAAAGTGAGTCTCATGAGCATTGCATATACATTTAATATGTGTGATTTAAATGATGGATATAAATAGTTTGAATGATTTCTTATGTGAAAATTGAATTAAGTGAATATGAAGTGTATGTGATTCAATATGTTAATTAGTTAAATGATGTGAATTATGTGATTACATGAATCGATGTGTTATGTGATTAGGTGAACCATCAAGGATGTTCCACTCATTGAGTTCACAAAACGCAACCCAATATTACAACATTTTTTCAGGCTCAGAGAGATCTCTAGTTAGACAAAATTGAAGTCTAACCACTGTATATAGATAAAAGATAAAGATCGGGATAAGTTGGAGTTTGCATTTGTATTTCATTATTTTGTATTAAAATGTTTATTACTGTACAATGTGTATGTGAATGATTCTGTAATGACATTATGACTACAAGTGTTTTGCATTAGTAATGGGCCCAAGTGAGTACTGAAATTTTGATGATATTTGTATTGATTGTAACTTTGTAAATCGTTTTGAAAATGTTTATAAATAAAATAGGCATTTTGATTGTTAGTTTTCTGAAACATACGTGTGACTCGTGAAAAGCTTTTAATGAGTTTGATTGTTTGACTGTTCTAGCATGTCACTCTTATAGAGTATGTTCCCGAATACTATCGATGTGTTCAGGAATATGCCCTATGGGAGTGGGGGCTACAATTTATTTGAATTATTTTATGGATTTTTCGAGTGGGTTAGACTAAAAAATGTTGTCCACTTCGTTATAGATAATGTAGCTAATTATATATTAGTTGAGTATTTGTTATAATCAAAGTATCAGTATACTTATCAATCCTTATATATTGGTCATTATAAAATATCATTTTAAAAGATATTGGTTGTACGGAATATATTTGTAACCTTACTTTGTGTGCGTTTAAGATCACAATTTATATACATAATCATCTTATTTTCTACAGTAGTTAAGAAAGTAAGAAGAATGAGTTGAGACTGTATGTCTTATTCCAACTACATTTATTATTTTGAAAAATGTTTATGATTATAACTAAGTACCTCAAATTTTAGTGACAAGTAAATACTTTTCAAGATATACGTTTTCAATAGGTGCGAAAAGAGAAAAGGTTTATCGTAAGATAATAAATTTTAGGATGCTTTCTTGATTATTATGAAGATTGTGGCTCCACTTATAAGGTTGTTAAGTATTGTAGCCTCAAATGAGAAGTCATCTTTGGAGTATATATAATGGTATGTAAAGATTGATGCATGTCAAATGCACCAGAAAATAAAACCTAACTTTGCACAAATAAATTTATAGTAGTAATTAATAGGGATCTTATCCACATGGAATGTATGTGTAGCTTTTGTAATAAAAAAGAATTGACGATTACGATATTAAGGGGTTTGATTGGAAGTAAATAACAAAATGAAGTAAAATTACAATGACAAAAGGAATTCAAATTAAACAATATAAAAGTAAGAAAATTGATGAATGAGTTTGGAATCTGGTACTTTGTTCAATCTCAACCTATACAAAAATAAACATACTTCATTGTTTTGTTGATTTCATACCTCTCTTAGAAATTGTTAATCGTAGGTTAACAATAAGCTTTGTTAACCCCAATTTTTCCTTAAGTCGTATTTAATTAAAAGAATCTCTTTGATTAAACCTAGCTATCAAACAACCTAGAATAAGCTCTCCAGATTTAATAGGATAGTCACGTTACAAACTAGGAAGACAAATTAATCTAGGCAACAATCACACAAGATCGGGTCACTTAACCTATGTTATGTTATTCCTAATGATTCATCACCATTAGTTTACCATAAATAAATTGAAAATAAAAATATTACATATTGTATTCCATATTCTGGCAATGAGTTCATACATAAACAATCTATTGAGAATGATAATATTAATCATTCATATATGAATACCCAAAATAATAAGCAAAAAATAGCATAAGCAATCTCTAAACAGAGAGAGTCAATAATAAACAATGAAAAAATGCCCAAATGTGTTCTTCGGCTTCGATTTCCCCTACGAACCAAAAGAAGGAAGGTTAGCCCTCTATAGATCCCAAAGGACCACAGTTTCTGCCCCTTCTCGTGTTCCAAAAATGATTCATGTCTTGTTTGATTGCTCACACATCTATTTATATGAAAAACTAGGTTTTCGTGAAGATGCATGATTTAATTCACGGTTGTGCATCCAACCATGCATCACCAAAATATGCCTACTTACACGGCCATGCTTCTTGCAAGTCATGCAAATTCTTCATTTTCTTACGTTTTCTTGTCCCATCGTCACTCTAATTAGTCTCCTTTTTGTTTCACAAAGACTAATGAGTTTGAAAATCAAGATAATGGCTTAAGATATGTGTTTTTAACTCATTTTAGCTCTTATGTTTCTAACGTCTACCTAAAACCAAATGTGAACCAAAATGAGTACCTTAGGCATTTCATTATATTAATCGTTAAATGTTATGGAGTAAATATATAAAAAATCAAGCACATAGCAAATATCACAAAATATTTATGAATCTCGTTTAAGGGAAGGAAAATTGTATAGGCCTTATACAGATATTCTCGTCTAATGATGGGTTAAACATCTTACTGAAAGGATCCATTTAATATTTTATTTTCTCAATCCTTGGTGCTTATATAATAAAGATGCATATACAAATATTGATATTATAAGTGATCTTTTCATGTGATTGAATACAAAGATATTTTCTTTATTAAAGAGCAATTACGAGCGCTAAATAAAATTAAATTGCATTATGAAGGTTTAAAGAATTTTGCTAAATAATTTATAAAGAGAGAAATTATGATAAAAAATACGACATGGTAAGTTATCATACTTTTAGTTTCATTTTTTATTTATTAATAATATAGTTTTATACTTTATAACTATTAATTTAAAATATAAATGAGTGCTGGATGTTATTTAGTGAAAAAGCTCCAATTTTGAGAAGAATAGTTATTTTATATATTGAATTTCATTTTTAAGTAATTATACTTTTAAAGTTGATTTTATAATTTTTCTATTATGTATTCATAATACTTAGTAAGATGAGAACATGTGATCTATTTGATATTAATTATATTTACCATATTAATTTTTGGATCAAAAAAGAAGAACTATCACTTAATCTTGATTATGGTGAACTTGAAAAGGCAATTTATTTATAAAAAAGCATTTGTCACAATGAAAACAGCTACTGATAGTCAATTAATATCTTATTTTAAAAGTTAAAGGTATAATATTTTACAAGAGAAAATAATTTCACATATTACTAATTTATAATTTATTTAAATGTAGTAAAAGATGTTGATGCATATATAAAAGCATGATTTATGATCCTTTAAATAATATTAGAGAACTTGAAATTTTAAATGAAGATTAGACAATCTCCTTCGTAATCTTAATTTTAATTGTTACCGTTATGTTAGTTTTTATTTTAGATTCAATTTGAATTTGAATTATTAAATTTATTGTTAGTTGATTATATATTAATAGATATCAATATATTGTTTATTTTAATAAAGTATTTTATTTTATTATTTTTTATTATTTTTATAGTTTCTACATATATGATTTTATAAATTTAATATCATTCGAAACCTTAAATTATTATTTTACTAATTTGATGTGCAATTCAATTTAAAACATTACTTGAGACCAAATTCATATCCTTCTCATAAAAATCTTATGTAACTTTTTCAATTTATAAAATTTAACATTATACAGAATGTCAATATCTAAATAAAAAGATCATATGAAACTTTTTCAATTTATAAAATTTAACATTATATAGAATGTTAATTTCTAAATAAAAAGATGTTTTATAAAATGAGAAACTTTGGTTATAAATGTAAATAATGAACATAATTGAACTTGCTAGATAAGAGAGACTTAATAAATTTAATATAAGAGACTTAACAAAAGTCATATTAGCAGATGATGAGAAAAATTCAAAACATTAATGAAGAAATAAAAACCCTCAATAAGGAGAGAATTGGAAACATTAAATCAAAACCCTCAATAAGCAGAGAATTGGAAACATTCATCATATTCTGAATTCAACCAAACAATAGTTAAACAAGGTACAATCTGGACTCTATTTAAATCATACTGATAATTCTCTCCAGGATCTTGAAAAGCAGGCACTACACAACTATTCTCAAGCTATAGAGTTTGAAAAATCTATTATGATGTAGAGATCTAAATTTCGTTAATTGTCAGAAGGGGATAAAAACTCTTCCTTCTTCCGCAAAATTATAGCTTCAAGAAAATCCTCTAACAGAATAATCTCTCTTCTTAAAGTTGACTCCACAATCATAACTCCAGAGAAACTACTAAAAAAGGTTATGGATAACTATACCAGCATTTTGGGAGCTCCCTCTAATGCTACTTCTTCAATCTAGCTCCTCAAAGAAATAGTGCAGGACCAACTAACATGTTTTAAAATAGAATTCTTCTAAAAATCAATCACCAAAACTAACACCTAAGTCTTTTTTAAGCACTAAGGCTTAATGGTATAAGTGTCTTCTTCTTTTAAAGAACATGGCCATAAATTGGGGATTCAGTGATAGAGGTAATTAAAGAATTTTTCAAAGAAAGGAAATTACTTAAAGAGCTAAATAAGACATTTATCAAGTTGATTCCTAAAGGAAATGGGCATAATTCGATCAAAGATTATTAACCAATAGCCTACTACAACTTAATTTACAAGAACATATAAAAAATCCTAGATGAAAGATTGAAACACGTCCCACCAACTCACATTGGCTATTAGCAAGGAGCTTATATACTAGGTAGGTAGATTAGGGATAATATCCGCATTATGTAAGGACTTTTCAAGCACTATATAAGGACGAAAAGTAGTAAGAACTGCTCCTTAAATATTGATTTTCAAAAAGGCTATGACTCAGTTGACTGGACCTTCATCATCAACTCCCTAAAGGCTTTTGGATTCCTTAGGTAGAATGGATAAAACAATGCATAACCACTATCTCATTCAACATTTTAATCAATAAAGAGCCATCTACTATGCTTAGAGACTCTAATGGTCTTAAACAAGGAAACCTAATCTAACCTTACCTATTTGCCATATGCATGGAGGTTTTGGACAAATTATTAGTAAAGGTGGTTGAGAGCTGTTTAAATTTCATTCAAGGTGAAAAAAAGGAGGGAATCTTAAGATTAAATTTTATAGATGACCTATTCCTATTCACTAAAGTTGATTTTAACTTAATATCTTCACTCACCACTATATCAAAGATGTTCAGCAAAATTTTTAGAGTGCAAGTGAACAGTGGAAATTTTGGATTGTCTCTGTCGATTGGTGCATCTTAGTATGCAACATGGTTCACCTCCCTAACTGACTTTAAGCACCAACTTCTACCTCTAAATTACTTAGGCATTCCAGTCTCTTCAACTAAATGATCATACTTAGACTATAAGCCCCAATTGGAGAAAATTCATGATGGGATAAATAGCTCAAGCTCTAAATATCTATTAATGGAAAGAAAAGCTCATTAATTTCCTCTATTTTGAGTTCCCTGAGCATATAATGAGCATCTCATTTGATATTTCCAGTCACCATTATCAAACAAATAGAAAAAGCTTTTAGAAGATTTCTTTAAAGTGGATGAATGGTGAATGTCAATAAAGCCATAATTAACTAGAAGGAGATATGCCCTCCTAAAAACTAAGTGGGACTAAGGTCCATCCCTCTAGAGGTTATTAATATGACATTGATAGCTAAAAGAACTTGGAGGCTTCTCAAAGATTTAAAAAAATCACTTTGGACTAAGTAGATACATAGTTATTACATTAAAGACACAAATTTTTATAGCTTTAGCTATCTAAGTAAAGCTTCATCAATTATGCAATACATCATTAACAGTAGAGATAGGGTCAAATAATTAATATCCTATATAATTAATGAAGTGAGAGTTCATTATGGAAAGATAGGTGGATACTTTATGGGGAACTAAAAGCACAAATTGCCCTATTGAAAGTTATATGCTACCAGAATGCCACAGTGCATTAAGTCCTCTTTAATAAAACCATGCTATTAATAATTATAATTTATGTTAGAGTCCTAGCATATTTGTCCAACATCACACTAAGTCGTAGAAAGGAAGATGTCGTAATATGGGGTGGTAATAAGTTTGGAGATTTCTCCAATGACTCAACTTAAAAACTATTATGTAATGCAGAACAAAAGGTTGAGTAGCACATAGTGGTTTAGATAAAGCATGCTTTACCACATACTTCTTATTCATTGTGGTTGGCAAGAAAAAGAGGCATTTCTTATGATTGATAGAATATCCAAGTACTTAATAATCCTTAAGAGATTATACCTATACAATTCGGATCATGAAACACTTAATCTTCTGCTTTTCAATTGCATATAGTAAAGGGGGCATGGAAAACAATCATTTGAAAATGCATAATAGGGAATCCACTAAGCACCGGCAAGACATGATTGATTAGAGCATAAAAACAAAAAACAAAAGGAAGAAACCAAATTGGTGTATAAGATTTTACTCTCTCACTTAAAGATGAATATGGGGGATGAGAGGAATGACATAGGCCATAAACTTCGAGTCTTTCATCAATGATTTCCTTTGCAAAATCAGACTTACATCTGTGTTTATAGGAAAACAAAGTGTCTTTGGGTAATTAGATTAAATACAACTGGAGTATTAATTGAATAACATATGTTCTTCATCGGTGTAACATAGTAGATAACAAATTTGTGTAGTGAAGCAATTTTGCTTCTTTAAACACTCTTTTACGTTTTAAGTGGCTAAATGAATTATTTTCATTCATACAAAAAAATATTATAAACGTTTGTTTATAAAAAAGATACGGGCTTGTGCATGATGATTAAAAATACAAAGAATGGGAATTTTTATTAAAAAGGAAGTTGATGTTGAATAAGAAAATTTTGATTAAGAATAAGAATAAGAATTGTCGAACAAAATGATTTGATTGTTATTTAAATTAAAAGTTCGATCAGAAATTTACTCTAAAAGTTTCGTTTGATAATTAATAATAAAGAGATGAGAATGAGAATACAGCCTTTATTCCCTAACTTTTAGTTGTTTGGTTTATGTTAATAGATAAAATAGAGAATGACAAAACTGGAATAAGTCTAAAACAATCATGAACTTTTATTATTAAGAGGGTGTGGATAAAAACTAGAATAAAAAATTGAGAATAAAAAATACAAGATATTATTATAATATCATCAGGTTATTTTCAAGACATTGATTCTTATTAGAATATTATTATTAAAATTATAATACTATGATCTCTTATATTAATTTCTTTAATAATAATTTTATTTTGTTTCATTGATACTTTCATTCTTATCATAAAAATTATTCATAATTATCAATTTTATAAATCATTAAAATTTTTTATTAATCATTTATAAAATATTTTAATTAATTATATACACAATAAATTATATAATAACTAAATATGATTAAAAAATTTTCATTATCATTTTTAATATTTAGTATCAAATATTAATATAATTATTAACTATGTTTAATACTATACTAAACACGTAACTAATAATTTTATTTCGATTTTTACTTTTTACTTTTTATTTCAATTTCTTAGTAATGGTTACTAAATCATCATCATCATCATCATCACATCCAATCTGAAGTCCCGCAATTAAGCGGAGTTCAGGGAGGTCTGATAGTACGCAGCTTTACCTTTATACAGTAGAGAAGCTGTTTCCGGTAGACCCACAATACAAATGAGATAATAAAAGAGTGATGCAGGTTAAAGAGTAAATAGGTAAAACTTGCGTGTTAAAAGATTATGAAAAATAGCAGTACACTAAATACATAAATAAATAGAAATAAATAGTCAAAGGATATACTTGATATGATGTTTAGATCTATTAGTACCCCATAAGCTGTCAAGTCCGGCTTGTCTTGTCTCTATTCAAGCTAGGAGTCCTTGCTCAGAACTCTGAGGGTATGATAATCTGACAGTTACCGACGACCTCGCGAGATCTTTCCCCGTATACCTGTCTTGAAAAGCCAAGTCCTAGGCTCAAAATTCTTGTACAAGCCTTAAAAAAAATTGTTGGTCTCTTACATGATGTAGACGGAGCACGAGCGGGACGATAGATCTCTCTTGATAACCTACTCAACTATTTTGGTGAATGTTAAAGACTAATCCTTTACCCTTATCTAATCACGCCCGACTTTCCTATTTCTAGTCACTACCTCAGTAAGGGCCAAATCTGACATATTTTTCTTGATCACTTCCTTCCAGTTCTTATATGGCCTCCCTTTTCGCCTCTTAGAGTCACTAAAGGTTATTTTCTCACATCATCGTATTAGAGCATCAGAGGGCCTCCTGCACACATGTCCAAACCATCTAAGTTAGGTCTTTCTCAACTTGTTTGCAATACTAGCCACCTGTAGTCTGTCTCTCACTACACGATTTCGAACCTTCTCTCTTTTGGTAATGTCACATATCCACCGAAGCATACGCATTTCTGCTACCAACAATTGTCTTGTATGTCTACTTTTAACAGGCCAATACTCTGTCTCATATAACATAATTGGTCGAATCACCATTTTATAAAACTTCGCTTTGAATTTTAAAGGAATCTTCCGATCACATAAGACCCCCGATGTGCTTTGCCATTTAACCTACTCAGATCGAATATGATGTACTATATCGACATCTATATTACCATCTTTCTGGATGAAGGATCCGAAATATTTAAAATTCGAATTTTATGGTATAACGTCAGTACTAATTGCTACTGCCTCCTCATATACCATCTGGCTTCCTGAAAAAGTTGCATTATAAATACTCCGTCTTAGTCCTACTTATTTTAAAACCTTTCGATTCTAACTTGTCTGTTCAACATTCTAACTTGAAATTGCCTTCTTCTTTAGTCTCATTTATCAAGACAATTTCGTAGTGGTACCTAAACGAGGGAAGAAATTGATTTTAAAAATTGACCAAAATACATAGTATCAGTTTAATGGCTTTGAACCGATCATTTTAATTCCCAATAAGCAGGGGAGCTTTGAACTGATCATTTTAATGGCTGTCAAAGGTTGGATTGAGGTAGATGAGAGCGCCAAGGACATGATGTCTAGGCTTCTTTTGGCCCACGCCTCATTCTCGCTGCTTCCACCTTCTTTTCATAACCTTCCTCTGCGCCTCGGTAACGTAGTTGAGATTGTGGGTCCATCTCCTTCTGCCAAAACCCACATCCTCATTCAGGTTCTTATATACAAAGTCTTGAATTATTTCATCTTCCATCACAAAAATTCATCTTTTTCATTTCCCTCCTTCCTTAGGCTGCAATTAATTCAATTCTTCCAAAAGAGTGGGATGGGGTGCATTACGGAGGATTGGGACAGTTAGTCATTTTCATCGACTTGGATTGTCGTTTTGATGTTTTTCGCCTTTCTCAGTTGCTTAGGATTCGTATTCTTCAAGCTAATAACAGTAAGCTTCTCCTCCTTCTTCCCCTTCTCTGAGTTATTGTTCGAATTCGACTGTGCAAACGAATTACCGAATCGAATGTTGTAGATTGGAGCAAAAGCAATGCCACTTCCTCTGACCAAAATTTGTTTGCGTTGTGCATGAGACGGTTTCTCTATACGCGCTGTTATGATAGTCTTGAGTTTCTTGCCACTCTAAAGGTGCGAATCTCTTTTTTCACTAGGTAACTGCTATTTGTTGGCTGTTTTTATTTGATAAGATACACGCTTGCACTTGAATAAAGAACACAATAATCACATTGTCTATATTTTTACCCAACTTTTAGTATAACCACCCGTACAAATTTTTTGTTCCATGTGTATGTAACATACATCTAAGTTTCACGTCAATCGGAGTAGATTACTTGCATGCAACTGCCAATTATAAGATATTTTTGTAGGACAAGTCATATGACTGAAGTTCTTAGGGATCTAATTATTGAAAGAGTTAGTGTAATTGATTTTATAACTAAAACATTGATGCTATGACCAATTTGATGATTCTTGTCCTAGAGTGTTCTTTCTGGAGTTGAACTCCAAATAACTTGTATCGAACACATAGGTGCATAGAGTATATGGTAAACCTTGAAAATTATCTGGTGGCATGGGAAATGATATGGAACATATAGGTTATTGAGTTGAAGTTCAATGCATAATCATAAGCTGGAAATCAAGTTTGAGTCAGATTCCATAAAAAACTAAATGTCATGCTACGATAACAATCTTAAATGAAAAGTTTCTAGTTTATTTCTCAAATTCATGTTGTCCTTATTTTCTAAATGTGATAGCCCAAATTCATGTTGTCCTTATAAAGCTGGATGTCTAGTTCTTTTCTTTTTCCTAGTTTTGATAGCTAATCATATAAGATTGAATTCTTTCTGGACATTTTCGCAATTTTAACGTTCTAATTTATTGAGTTGCAGACGTTGCATTATCAAATTCAAAAAGAGAAAGAAGCTCAAGGAAGCAGTGGTTGTATTTTAATGATTGATAGGTTTGCCATCAAATATTGAATTTCGTAGTATTTTTATCCATCAAGGCTGGAACAAAAAATTGTAGGATTAGTTTGTAAACTACCATGATGGTGTTGCTTGGATGATGAGTATGATGTCAAAGTGGGGCTTTTATGTTTAACAATGACTAGATGTCTAAAAGGCAAAAAGTCATGATTGTTTACTAGTAGAGATATGGAGTTTGATTCACTTTTATGGCATCTACAAATAATAGGGAGCACCAAAACAATGGTCTTTCCATTCAGTTAACCCATTTTGGTTAGTTGAGGCTTGCTATCGAGGAATTGACCCAATTCCCTTTATGAATATGATTTATGTTAGAGGAATACTTTGTATGAGTAGGATCTACACCTCATACCTAGTTTCCTATTCAAATAGGAGTTATTGCTTCTGGTAACATATGACAGTAACTCCCTAATAAAGTTCATGGTCTGGCCATGGATATAGGTGCTCTTACTAAACCATGAAAGTCTAGTATTCCATGTGTTTGATTTTGTAGAATTCCCTAAAAGAATCACACTAATTTTTTTCGCTTAAGTTTGGATCATATGTTGTGTTGCAATTGAAGCAAACATTTTACAGCATTGGACAGGTCTACTAAATAGAAATTGTTGACTACAAATAAAACAAAATTTATTTATTTATTTAATTGTGGGGTTGGCTTCTTGAATAGTAACAAAAGTATCTCTAATTGTCTTATTTTACTTTTCCTATTCGCTCTCACAGTATTGGAGCATTCCATTGGGTTGATCGGGCTTCATCATCATTGCTACAAGGAGGTAATATCAGGTGACTTTATGTTGGAACATAAATTGTAATGGCTTTATATAGTCCTTTTTTTCCTTTATACATTTATTCTTATGTTCTTTGTCTTTTATTGTTTTATATACTCTTATCATGGAAGATAATATGTGGTTTGTATAATATTTGTGACATGTAGAAGAATGATTTTTCCTTTATTTTCTTCTTATAAATTTGTGCTTGTCTCTAAAGTTAGGTTTATGATTTTCGCTAAATTAGGCGGCTTCACTGTTGCGGGACCAAAACATAATTCGAATGCCTAATTTTTCTTATTACTAATTTGTTTTGCTCAATGCTTGTATGTATATGCTGATAGAACTTGAGATTTAAGAGAATATTTTCTATATTGCTTGTTTTCAATTACTCAAGAGAGTTAATTATATACAAATTACCCTAACAAATAAAAGGGCAACAAAAATAGTTAGATCCTATGATCATGAGATATTTTAACTAAATACAATAATTAGATCCCGAGATATCCTAACTAAATAGGAAATCCTAAAAGACACAAATCCTAAAATAATCATGTTTTTGCACACTCCCCCTCAAGTTGGTGAATGAGTATTCTCCATTCCCAGCTTGGATACAATATTCTCGAAAGTTCAAATCACTCTCCAATTTTTCTTTTATGAACTGTCTGTCAACTTTGATGCACTTTTTTTGATTATGTTGTACTAGTTTATAAGCTATTTTGATTACAGACTTATTATCATGATATAGTCTTATAGGACCATCCCATTTAATCTTTAAGTATTTTAAGATAATTTTCAACTAGATCAGTTCACATAAACCTTGAGCCATTGCTCGAAATTCTACCTCTGCAATAGATCGTGCTACCACATTATGCTTCTTACTTAGGAAAGGTGCAATATCATAAACTTGATTTCTTATTAGCAATCAATCTTGCATAATTAGCATCTATGTATGCCTTAAGTACTAGACCTCCGTTTTTCTTAAACAAAGTACCTTTTCCTAGTGTCCCGTTGAAATACTGCAATACTCAGTAAGCTGCCTGCAAATGAACTTCCTTCAGACAATGCATGAAGAGGCTTATTACACTCACTACATATGCTATATTTGGTCATGTGTGAGATAATGAACCTCCCTACAAAGCATTGATTCATTTCCCTATCTATTGCAACATCCTGTTCTACCTCTTCAAGTTTAATGTTAGATTCTATAAGAGTATTTTCTACTTTCCAAGTTGTCTTGCAGGTTTCTCTTATGCTATGTTTGGTTGCGTGGTTATTAATGGAAAGGAATGGAATGTAATATTATTCCATTGTTTGAGAGGATGGTTTATAATAGAATGAAATGAAATAGGATGGAAGGGAAGGGTTTCACATTCCATCTCATTCCATCTTAAACAGTAAAAATAAGTTACCTCTGATTTAGGAGGTTTAGGATGAAATGTAAAATGATAAACAACATTTCATTATATTACATTATGAACCCTTTTTTCAAACAACATTTTACTATATTACATCATGAACCCTTCCATCCATCCAAAATAACAAATTTCTAATATTACATCCATTTACATTCCATTCTATTATAAATCATTCCATTTTATTAAAAACCTTACATCCAACCAAACACAGCCTTAGGAGATCAGTAACATACTTTTATAAGAAGATAAAAATACTGTGCCTAGAGTGAGCTAGTTAAATGCTGAGGAAATATTTCAGCCTACGTAACTCTTTGATCTCAGACTTCTAAGCAAAATGTTGACTTACCCTGCGTTTGGTTCATGTCCTCATGGGTGGAGACAGATGACAGGGACACAAAAGTCCTGTCTCCAACCTGTTTGCTTGATGTCCCCACCTATTTTTGTCTTGACTCTGGATGACAGAGACATAAAATTTTTGTTCCTTCCAAAATCAAGGGACAAAATTTCTTATCCTTGTCTCCGAAACAAAACACATAAGCAACTTCCAGAAATACCTCTCCTCCCACATAAGCAATTTTTATTCTTAATAATATTATTAAACTCATCGTCATGATCATCATCATCATCATCATCATGATTATTATTATTATTATTATTATTATTATTATTATTATTATTATTATTATTATTA
>JANIIA010000008.1:32176654-32191679 GCA_027478495.1 Erythroxylum alaternifolium
CATGGCACATTTACGCCATGAACTGGAGCGTCCGCCGCGACAAGAAGTACCGCCTCGCCATCGCCAGCCTTCTCGAGCAGTACCCTAACCGGGTCGAAATCGTCCAACTTGACGACTCCAACGGTGAGATCCGCTCCGACCCCAGTCTCTCCTTCGAGCACCCCTACCCTCCTACCAAGACCATCTTCATCCCCGACAAGGATTGCCAGAAGCCCGACCTCCTCGCCACGTCCAGCGACTTCCTCCGTGTCTGGCGTATATCCGACGACCACGACCAACCCCGGGTAGAGCTCAAGAGCCTTCTCAACGGCAACAAGAGCAGCGAGTTCTGTGGGCCCCTCACCTCCTTCGATTGGAACGAGGCTGAGCCCAAGCGCATTGGGACCTCCAGCATCGACACTACCTGCACCATCTGGGACATCGATCGCGAGGCTGTCGACACTCAGCTTATCGCTCATGACAAGGAGGTCTACGACATCGCTTGGGGAGGCGTTGGGGTCTTTGCTTCAGTCTCGGCTGACGGTTCGGTTAGGGTTTTCGATCTAAGGGACAAAGAGCACTCCACGATCATCTACGAAAGTTCCGAGCCAGACACGCCGTTGGTTAGGCTGGGATGGAACAAGCAGGACCCCAGGTACATGGCCACCATTATTATGGACAGCGCCAAGGTGGTTGTACTCGACATTCGCTTCCCGACGCTACCGGTTGTGGAATTGCAGAGGCACCAAGCCAGTGTCAATGCGATAGCTTGGGCTCCTCATAGCTCTTGCCATATATGTACGGCTGGGGATGATTCTCAGGCGCTGATTTGGGATCTGTCCTCCATGGGCCAGCCCGTTGAAGGGGGTTTGGATCCCATTTTGGCTTACACTGCAGGAGCTGAAATCGAGCAACTTCAGTGGTCTTCGTCTCAGCCTGATTGGGTTGCCATTGCATTCTCTACTAAACTTCAAATTCTTAGGGTTTGAGCTTAAAAGCTTACTGTTCTTTAAGAAGTATTTAGAGTAAGCAAGAACGACTTTCTCTTTGCAATTCCTAAAATTGTTACTAAGAAGAATTCAGAAACCTTACTTGTCTACATTTTAGTTCTATCATATCATGGTATGTATGTTCCCATCTCTCCGTCATTTCTCCTTATTAGCACATTCATTTGCATGCTCTGTTGCCGTGTGTCACTCTTTCCTACTTAATGTTCCTCTCAGACTTAGCCTGATATATGAGAATGGAACCGGTTTTCCTTCTACGTATTTAAGCGTTTCTATCTCATGCTCTGTGGTAGAGAACATACAAAAGGGTGTTGTTTTCAAACTGGATGGCTTTTCTCTCTTTTTTGTGGCTTAGGTGCTTCTTGTATATCCCTGATGCGTGCCATATGGCATAGTTTGTAGATCGTTACGGTGTGATTTCAACACATGGAGTTAACATCTTTGGTGGATTGTGGTTAGAATCATTAATTCAAAATTTTCAGGCGCAGCCTAGTTGAATTGTGGATCCATCTGGAAAGAGTAAGTGACCAAAAAATGAAGACTTTGTTGTGTCTAAAGTTGGGTAGAGAGAGTGATTGTTGTAAAGAGAAAAGCAGGTTAATCACGTAGATTGTTTATGATTCTTCAAGAAGGATATGATAAATTTTTTATTTAGTTCTTGAAATGCAATGCATTGCCTTGTACATGTTGTACAAATGCCATTGAAGTTGGGTAAGGTGACAGCGTGGTGGTGTTGGGGAGATGTAGGGGCATCCTCAATGGCTTTGCGGTGGAATCACAGAGAAAGACTACTTTACACGTATGTAAATATGACTTGGTGGTCCATGTATGCAATATGTTGTTCATCTTGAATCTGCAGAATGAATGCTAAATAAGTGATTGAACATTGTGATCAGGAATGTATGAAATCTGATGAATCAAGATACGGTGATATAAAAATTCAACATCTCAAGATTCTTAGGGAATTTGAATACCTTCTATCACTTGCTTCAAACGTTTCTAGAATGAAAGTGCCTCATTGATTTAGGCATATCTTTTAGGTGTAATGAAAAGTATTCCTCGTATCTCTGTTATCTTAGGTTCTAAATTTTACATGTCCAAACCAAAAAGCTATTGAGAGTAATGGGGGTAAAGAGAATTTATAGTTGTGTTAATCACACTTGTGGCTTTGAAGTATACACTGTGTTTGGGGTGAAGAGAGCTGATGGATTTGAGCAAAAGTGAGGCTATTGGGATGGGTTTCATGGAAGAATTTGAATGGTAAAAGTGTTCAGATTATAAGAAAATTAAGTAGCAATTTGATCAAACACATTCTACTTAGATTGAAATGTATATGTATAGGAAGAAGAAATACTCTTCCGAGTTTGAGTTCAGGGTTGTAATAATAAGGTGCATAGTTAAAGTTGTTACGATGTTAAATGAATTAGATCTGGTCTGGCTTTTTGTCAGAAATAATCTCTCTATTAATTAAGGGTAAGATTGTGTATTTTTAGGTCTCCTCAAGTCTCACACCTCAGTAAAGTTTTTACTGAAATGTTACAGATCTGCTCTGGCTTTTTCACTAAATTTAGTGTCAGGATTGAAGTGTTTAATAAGAAGAAGAAGGAGCTTCGTGACGCATTTTATTTAATAATGAGGTGCGGTGGATCGCTTGCTGAAAGCACATGCAGTGAAGATTTGTTTGGAATCCATTCTGCCAAGTGTACCAAGACTTTTTTCTCATTTAATATGTTTTTATAACTCGAGATATATTTGTCGAAATTCCAAAGTAAACAGGCTGCATGTGTACTTTTGTGAGTATATTTGCTGGAAATCATCTTTTTTTTTGGCTACCATTGAATGGACATACAGAGAACTCTTAGCAATAAATCTCAAGAGTAGGACGTTACTTAATCCTGATTTGTATGCTTTGTCAGATGGAAAAGGTACTGATAAGCCTGGTCTTTGCTATTTGCTATTGAGGTGGAGAGTGCCAAAAAGATCGAGTACATGATCTGTGTTTGCTGGGGAGTTGGGCTAGTATGATTATTTTTGTATGATTTAGCTGTTTCTGCAATGGTATTTTATCCTTAATAGATTTGGTTATATGTAATTGTCTGTAGACTTGTAAAGGAACAGTATGGAGGTTCTCAGTCTCCTAATTCAGCAGAGAGTGAGAAATTGTAGATCCTTTAAATTCTATTCTAAATGTAAGAAGATTCAGGTAGTCAATTTATGTTTTGCAGATGGCCTGCTACTCTTCTCAAAAGCTCATAGAATGTCAATTGAATTGCTTATGGAAATATTGGACTTTTGGACTCTATCAGGGTTAGAGATAGAGTTTATTTTGTCCGAAGGGGAAACCAATATGGAGCATTTAATCTCACAGCTGATAGGGATGCGAAGAAAATCAGCTCCCCTGACCTACTTGGGGCTCCTTATAATTACAAGAAGAATACAATTTTCATAATGCCAGGCTCTTATTGATAAAATACAGAGGACGTTGGGTATGTGGTCTAATCAGGTGCTTTCTTTTGGGGGCATATTGCAATTCATTAAGGCAGTCTTGAATTCTCTTTACATTTACTGGTCCTCTAATATTTCTTTAGCAAAAGGAGTAATCAAATCCATTGAAAAAATCCTTAGAAGTATCTTATGGGCAAAATATCAATTCAGCAAGTCAAAGAGCAAAATATCAATTCAGCAAGATACTTTGCTAAAGTTAAATGAAAAGAGGTATGCAAAAGCAAGGAACAAGGGAGTCTTGGGGTAATTCCTATTGCTTCTTTTAATCGAGCTGCGGCAAAGAATCTCTGGAATATTCTACTAGAAAAGAAGTTTATATGGATCCGATTGTTACACGGCTACATACTGAAAGGTTCTAGTCTTTGGATCCTCCCTATCAAGCCCTCGTTCTCATGGCCATTGACTCAGTTACTTTAACTTAGATCAACTCTTGAACCCCTAGTCTCTTGCAAAATTGGAAATGGAGAGAAGGCTTTCTTTTGGTTTGATAATTGGACAGGCTATGGGCCTCTCATCCGGAATCATCAAGCAATCCAAAGATGGATGAGGTTCCTCTCAATGAGAAGGCTCAACATATCTTCACAGGAAACCAGTGGATCCTACTAGCTGATTTACAACACCTGACCTCTCAATATACACTTGACCCACAGAGGGAGGATGCCTATTATTGTCTTAATCTCCCTCCTAATACCTTCAGCATTGCAAAATTTAGGCAAAGGCAAAATGGAAATAGTACAAGGTCAGACTGGGCTCTTATTGTATGACACAAGGACCTAATGCCAAGCTACTCTATCCTTTTATGGCTAGCAATGCTTAATCGATTGAGTACAATGGATAGACTCCATTTCATACCAATGGACCTTATTTGTACTCTCTGTGGGACAGAATTGGAATCTCAGGACCATCTATTCTTCACATGCCCTTTCTCGCAAGACATATGGGAGTAGATAAAGCTACTCAACGCTAGTCCTAATGCAGGCAATACAATTACAGAAGCAATGGAATGGCTCTGGGTCAGAATCATACTTCTAAATCTACTGAGTTTGTTCACATTATCTCTCTCGCCTCCTCAATCAAGGAAATTTGGCGAGAGAGAAACACTCGACAATTCTAGAACAAGAATTGCACAAATCAGGAGGTCTATAATTTTCTGATTAAAGGAGTTAGAGAGAAGATTCTATGGTCAGCACATTCAGATCAATTACCTCATTCACTAGCGATTGCGTGGCGAATCAATTAGTAACACAAGAGCAAGTCAAACGAATAGGAGATACGACTTACTTGGAGACAGATCCACTAACTAGTAGGCATAGTCTACTGAGAAGTGATGGCGGCTCAGCATCGATTTGGAAGGAAACAACAGAGATGATCAAAAGGGGAAATGCAATCAGGTTCAACGAAAGTGAAGAGGATTCAAAGAGAGCTGGATAGAAGCTTAGCTTGCGAAGGAGATAGATGTCATCTCTTCATCATCTGCAACCAAAGGACTGAATGTGCTTACACACTACAGTAGGGAGGAAGACCACTTGAAACTGGCACTATATAGATTATGGATTTACGACGAAAGGCAAAGCACTAAGGAGGAGAGGAAGTAACCTGCACGACGGATGAGAGGATTGCGGCGGCAACCCTAATTTGGAGATAGTTGGAGCTGATGGCAAAAAGCAAACAACGAATTTACCCTTAGTGGCTATTCGACTAAGGGCTGCGTTATTCTAGCGTAAACGTTATCTTTTTTTTTTGTCTTGTTTTATTCATGCTACTTGGTTATGCGATGTCGTAGCTTGATGAACCTATCGTTGTAATATAATCTTAAGACCTTATGTTTTTTATTCAATTTTATTAATACTTTTTTACTTTTTCAAAAAAAAAAAAGGAACAGACAAATAGACATGAATGATCCAGGTTAAGGTTGATGGACTGTGACACTACTGATCACCTCGATTATGTATATTTGATTTAGCCATTTCAATCCCATATGTCAGATGTTGAAGGAATCGAAGATTATATTCTAGTGTGATCAGACATCTGATATGTGCATTATATAACAGTGTTAGCAAGCGAAACTTGTTGCACCTCCGTTCCATTTTTCAGTTTCTAGCGTAGAGGTCTGAAGGACAGGAATTTGTTCCTTAAAACATGTATTGTTATTTGGAAGTGGTAGGGAACAAAAGGAGGGTTAATGAGCGATCTAAATTATTATTATTTGGCACTAGATTTTGTTGTCAAAACACATCGGCTAGGATGGGATTCTTTAATCGTGCCGATCTGCTCTATGGGCAGTAACCCAAAGGGACTTTTTGTTCAGTTAATAATTTTAAGGGTTGACGCGAAATCTGTAGCCGCAAGTTAAGTTGCTCCAGATAAAATATCACAGGACAAGCACGTATAGCCTAAAGGAAGAAATCCTTTTAGTTTTACAACGACATTACTTGATTCAAAATATATATTACCCACGTCAACGTAGATAAATGTATACATAAATAATTGGAAGTCCGTTCCACAAGTATAAAGCCTCATCTTTTTTCCAACTTAAAAGCAGAAGCAAAAAGCTATATATGGCTATATAAGAAGAAAGTTACTACTGAAATTTCAACGCAAGTAATGTAACTCAAAGACTCTTTTCTGCAACATGGACTACAAAAGCTAGCTAAACTCCTTCCTTTTTGAATTTAAACCTGCAGAGAAGACCACTAAATTATTACACCCTTTGGCTTTGAGGATGAGTTGAATTTGTAGCTCAAATCACATGACGTGACATCCAACAGTGTTGTCATCACTGAAGTAATCCGTAGCTCTAGCTACTGGTGCTTGGAATAGTAATACTGGCTTTTCACTATATTTTGCAATATTTGCTGATGAAGATATTGCACAACAAGGTACAGCTATTACATACGGCTCAACCTTGTTGCAGTACTGATTTGGATTGCTTCTCCCGCAAGCCATACCTCCCGAATGAGAACTTTCATCCTTCACAACTTCATGGTTTGGAATGCTCTGCAACTCCTTCCTCTGCTGCTCTTTCTTTTGAGCTTTATCTTCCCCCACACCCACATTTTTTGTCTCTTTAGCTTTTGGTTGCTCACACTCGGATTTTTCTTTTGTCATCCACTTATCTGCACCTTCTTTTCCAACGTTTTGGGTACTCATGTGCGTCAGCAGTTCTGCTTGTTTTCCAGCCTTAAGAAGTCTCTTAATCAAAATCTTCGGTTCTACATTTCCAAAAATTGTCACTTTGGGCTGCAACGGATCCAGTTCAGTCCTTAGAACTCCTGAAAGAAAAAATGTATTAGTATATGAAAAAAGAGCAGCAGAAGTTGGAGCATCCATTCCCATTATTACCTTCAATACCTTGCAGTGCCTTCTTCACTTTTCTCTTGCAGCCATCACAGCAGTTAATGGACACCTTGAGCTCAATCTTCTGAAACATAATTTTAAACTTAGTTTTAGAGAATAAATGCATGCACAAATTGAAAGAAAAACAAAGACATACAAGAAATTATTGGTTAGAACAAACCTTTATGTCTACTTCCTTGGCCATTAATGTGTATTATGACCAAGTCGTCTTAACAGAGTGAAAGCTTTGAAGCGTATAAAAAGAGAGAGAGAAGAAAATTTTTTGCGGCTAATTGTAGGATGGTTATTTAGCCCTATTTATATTCATTGAGCAGATACGGAATGGAGACCACAGAGGAATAATGAGAGTCGGTTTGTTCATATAATAGCCTTTGCTTTTGCAAGCATCATATATATATATATATATATATATTGGAAGTTCCAACCTATAAAGAGTTTGCAGATAGCGACAGCTATACGCGCAAGTAGATAGGTTGGACTACACTCTTCTTCAATGTTCATAAGCTACTCTGATCTTGAACCGATACTGCAACTTAAAAAGCAGTTGTACCTTTTGGTGCCATTGAATGGAAATTTACCTTGTGACCTGCTTGCTCCTTTAAAAGAAAGTTCACACTTGCATGCCATGCCTCCGGTATTTTCCAATTGGATAAACTACACTGGACAATTCGAAAGATGTACAGTTTAATCTACAAAATAAAGCATGGAACATTTGTTTGTTTTAGTTTGATTATGACAACTAGGACCCTAATATTCGTTTTTAATATTTTTATGAACTAATTCTTTTAACTTCTCTAATAATTTCCCTTTAAGTTCACAGCCAAGAAACAAAATCGTGGAGTTAGCGTAAGAGGATGAGGGCCGTACACGTGGATACATTGACCTATAAAAGCGAAGTGGAAAGATAAAGTGCAGGAGGAGGGGTGGAATTGAATATTGTTAAAGAAATTGAAGCATTCAGGGGAGGGTTGATTCCATCCATAATCTAATAATAGGCGTAGAACATGACTCTGCTGTGAAATTGGGTTAAGGATTGATATGCCACCAAATCACATCAACTATGCATCTATGTGCCCCTGTCTTTTTATATTGATACCCACATTAGGAAATTCAGCAGGATTAATATTCTGTACATTCGATGTAATGATAGTCTGATAAGATATCCCTTTCGGCTATGCAACACGATGGTTAGATTAAGCTCAACTATACAAAATATAGTCCTATAGAATTACAATTTTTGATGGACTACGTTAAGAAAGCCCTACCAAGGCTACTCTAGACATTTGGATTATAATATTCTACAGTGGTATCTTGATCTTATAATTACTACTTGTTAAAGTCTTGTTAGGGGGGAGTGGGCTAGATTCTAAGTTTAAGTTCTCTCTAAGGCCTGTAATTCTTCTTTCATAAGTTATTTCCACAAAGGATTAACACTAACTTCTTTATAACTCTTGAGTTCATGGAGGGAAGTGATGCTTGAGTTTATTGAGTTATGTTTAAGATGAGGGAGAATTACAACAAAAAGTTTTAAATGAGAAGGTAGTTTAGTAGCTCTAACAGTTCATGACGACTCAGATGGTTCAAGAGAACTCGGATCTTTCGATAGAGTTGGATCCTTAGGTGGGATAACTAGTCTTTGTTCTTTAAGACTTGCCGTTGGAAGAGACTCAAATTAAATGAATTTGGTAAGTCAACAAAACTTTGAAACAATCCAATAAAGAGATCAATAAAGAAAGAAATAGAGGGCGAGATTGTATGGAAGACAAGGATGAGAACATCTTATATCTCTTGAAAATTACCTGTCTAAAGATTCAAAGACATCTAAGATTGAATTCCAACATTTATATTTCTTATGTTCAATGTTATATCGGCTTAAGATTGAAATTTAAACATCCATGTGGTTAAAGAAACACATAACATGCAAAACCAAAAACTCTAATGAGATTGTATTTAGGAGTACGACCAAAAAAAAAACATTTATAAGAGGATTGATTATTTATAATATTATCAGGAACACAATTGATAGTATAAACAGTAGTAAGAGTTACTTGATTGTATCTTTGTTTTCTCTTGACTTTCTCATTTTTTCGAGGATGTACTTAGACCAGAGTGATGAAGCAATGTTCCATGATGGGGAAATAGAGTAAAAATGAATTATTCTTATATTCTCTGGCATTATCAATTCTAAATACTTTTACTTTAAAATTTTAAGTTTTGACCGTTTAAGAAAATTGAACATATATGACATGCAAGTTAGATTTTTTATACATAAGATAAATCTAGGTATATTAAGAAAATTCATTAATAAAGTCTACAAAATGTTTTGAACCTCTTATAATAAGAATATGTGAAGTGCCCCAAATATCATAATGGAATAAATTAAAAGGAGTAGTTGACATATAATTGCTATTATTAAAAGGGAAAGTATGACGTTTTAGCTAATTGTTTAACAAATCTTTAAAAACCACTAAAAATTAAAATATTCAAATGCTAAAAATAAACATGATCAAAAACGAAGTGCCAAGTTCCAAGTGTAACATTAGCACCACAATTAGATTGGATTAAGGGTAAATAAAGTGATGTAAGTTCAAACAACTACCCTTGCTTTTGTCTTGTCCCAAAGATCTATCCTTATTTTAGATCTTTCACATGGCAACGATGACTTGGAAAATGAACATCAAGACCAAGATCATACAATTGACCAATATAGATAATATTAAGTGGCAACTTCAAAATTAAAAAGTATTTGCTAATGTAAGATTAGATGTAGATACATACTTAACTAGCAATGATTGGGTGTAGTGCATGTATAGGATAGGATAAGACATGTTCAAGTTCAAGATATAGCATGTTTAGGAAAGTGCAGGTACAAAATGAGAAAAGTGTAAGGTAGATGCAAGACAATGCTGGATGGGTGCAGGTTTGACAAGTACGAGACGATGATAACATTAAAAAATTTAACCAGAGAGTAACTTTAATATCATAAATGCATAATAATTTACGAAAATCTCTTTAAAACTTGGATAAGTTAATTACTACTTGGTTTTCATCTACGTTGAATAATTTTCTTTAAAGATCTTTAAAACTTGATATGTATATTATTCAAAGTCTCTTTAAACTTTTTACTCTTATTTCTTATAATTGGTTAATTAAACATATTTGAATTTGCTAATTGCACTAAATACATCAAATATATATATAATAAAGTTAGTTCAATTTTGTAATTAATTAATTTATTGCTTACATGCTTTTTAGTTTTAAAAGCTAGAATTAAGTTGAGAGCTCTACGCCGCTTTCTAAATTTATTTAATGTTTTCATAATTTATTGTGAATTAAAAAGAAATTATTGTTATTTTAAAACTATATTTTGTAGGAAAGAAATTGTTAAATATAAATTATATAATTATTTTGATAATAAACTTATAATTAAAATATTAAATAAATTAGTTATTTGAATAATTATAATTAAATGTAAATTTTGAGTTCATATAACCTAAAAATTTTAAATTAAAAACTTCTTATCCTTTTATATATATTATCAACTTGCATAAATTTTCTTATAACACTCCTAATGAAATATTATGCAAAAGTGAATTAATATTAATTATTTTGGACAATGTCTCGCTAATAAATTATAAAATTATAAGTAATTACCTAATAATAAGTATGATAGAAAATAAATATCATAACAATGATTTAAACTGATAGGTGTCTCAAAATCCAACGAGAAATGCTCCACTGTCAGGACTCGGGGGATAGCTTAGGCAGTCGGTGGCATGATCTTTGCTCTTATCTACTGTACTGCTAGCATTTTATGCACGTCATCACATCAGCTGTTCCATAATCGCTGTTCCTATGCTGTTCCCATACCAAAACGTCGACGTTTTAATAACACCAAACCTCTCGATTTTACGCTGATCTAGCCAAGCCGATGCCAGTCTCTCTTTTGATTTTCTTCCCGCTTCAACTCTTTCCTTCCTCTTTTCGGTTGATTCATAGAACATCTCCATCAAACTTGTGTTTTTGCTGAAGCTGAGGTATGCTCTTTTCGGACAAAGCTTCGTAACTTTGCTCTCCATCAACAATTAACTGATACAGTGGTTGTGAACCCAACCTCTTTCTTTGGATTTTCTGCTTCCGGTTCCACGTTCTTGTCTACAATAATCATTAACCCTCTTGATGTCGTAAAGGTAGATTAGAATCTTTAATTTATATTTGATTTGAACGTTTGAGAATATCAAATGGATTTCGTTTCTTTATAAGAAATGGTTTAAAAGATGCTACCTTTGATTAATTTAGAGATTGAAGATTGAGTTTTTCCGAACATTGGGAGGTTGCTCAATTCAAATTTTTTAGTTTGTTCTTGTTTTCGTAATGTTCGGAATCATTCGAAGTTATAGGTCTCCTTGTACTAAATTTGAATCTTTTGTTTTACCGCATAAACAAGGTTGCAAGCACAGGCTGCTAGAGTTGCTTACTCACACCCACTTAGTAATATTGCAAGTCGTATGACATATTTTGGTCCCAGCATGGTATCATCACGTTTAACACTAAAATGCTGTTGTTATTCTGCAGTTACTTTGGACTAACAAGAACAGAGTTGAGAGCAAACCTTGGAATGTTCTACATTTTATGTTTATGTTACTTATGTTAAATGTATTCACTTTGATAACAGTGGTTGCAATGGTGTGATGTAATTATCTTGCTTAGTATTGACAGGTGCGTGACATGCTTGGAGATGGACGGCTGATTAAACGTTGTCTTCGTGATGGAAAAGGTGTGAAACGCGAATGCACACGCATTTATATACATAGTTTCTGCATTAAAAAATTGTGTGATTCAGTATAATATGGTTCTGTTAATTTTCTTAAAAATTAGGTAAGTTTCCCATGGATTGCCCTCTTCATGACAGTCTACTACGAGTCCACTACAAGGGCATGCTTCTTAATGAAGAAAAGACTGTCTTCTACGATACTAGATTTGATAATGATGGTCAACCTTTGGAGTTTAGTTCTGGAGAAGGGACTGTAAGTTCTACTCCCGCTTAAATTGACAAACTCACTTTTTGTAACCTCATTTATAAGTTTTGCCATATTGGTGATGCTGAAGACTCTTATGTTGATGAATTGGAAAGTTTTCTTTGCACTGAAGGTCCCTGAAGGATTTGAAATGGCTGTTCGTTTAATGCTTCCTGGAGAGATAGCTCTTGTTACAAGCCCTCCTGATTATGCATATGACAAATTCCCAAGGTTTCAATTGGTCCTTACTGAACTTTGTCTGTTCATTTCTCAGTGAAAAACTCAATAATTTTAAGCTTTGGATTGAATGGATTTTCCAGTTTCTCCTATTTTCTTCAGTAACCATTTTTTTGCACTTTTCAAACAATTCCAGGCCACCTAATGTTCCTGAGGGTGCTCAAGTGCAATGGGAGATTGAGCTTCTTGGTTTTGAGATGCCAAGGGTAAGTATCTGCTGTCTCGTGCAAACTTATTCTGTTGCTTGTCTGATGTCTCTTGCAAACTTATTCGCTTGCTTGTTTGATGTCTCGTGCAAACTTATTCTGTTGCTTATTAACATATCTTCAGAAACTTAACTAAGCATTCTTAATGTTAAATAGCCTTCTTTATTGTCTTGTTCCTGAAGATTTTTATCTGTGGAGCATTTAGTTTTAATCTTGGGCTGTACTGCAAGGAACTTAAAGTGGAAAAATAGTTGTTGGTTATGAGGGAATTTTTCTGGATGGATTTTGTGTTTACTGTTCTATTTGTGAGTAGAAATGCTCATGTAGATCCTTATGGCAGGATTGGACTGGTTTGAACTTTCAGAGTATAATGGACGAAGCAGCTAAGATCAGGAACACAGTATGTTTGTTATCTGTTCTGTTAACTATACTACATTGGACCTCCGCAGTTATGTTTTAATTGTGCAGCCATGGCCCCATGCTTGTTGATCTTATTAAGACAATTCACAGTATTACTTGTTCTATATTTTAAGATTATTACGTTCTATTTTCTGTTCTTGAAATTCTATGCACTCCCCAAGTCTTCATATTTATATACACATTCTGCCATTGCTGCACAGGTGTTAAGGGAATTTAAACATGTAAATCCACAAGATGATGATGAGGGGAAAATTTTTTCAGATAACAGATTACGTTTTTCTACTCCTTACATCAGCTAAAACTCCACACATTTTGGTTATCTTTTTTCAGTTGACCTGTTAACTTATTATTTCACTTTGATGTTTGAAGAATCTGCTATATCTAAATGTTGCCGCGTGTTATCTCAAACTAGGGGAATGCAGAAATTCCCTAGAGGAGTGCAATAAGGTATATCTGTTAATACTTTTAGGGTGGGGTTAGGTTTGACAGCTTGAATAAAAGAGCAAGTTAATGCATACATTAGCACTATTTGGATTACACGTGTTGAAGATCATGGAGATTCATTATGCATTTGTTATCTCCAACTACACTAGAAAAAAAAACACATATTCTTCAATCATGCACTCAAAATACAATGTCTTAACTTAGTTGCATTATTTTATAATTTATAGTTATCAAAGACTATTGATTTTAGGAAACAAAAGAAACAGATGGCATGTTGTTTAGATCTGTTGATGCTAAAATTCTTCAGGTCTTGGATGCCAATCTTGCAGATATGAAAGCTTTGAAATTATTTTGGTTCAAACTTTTTTGTCGACTTTGCCGATAGATTGGACTAGTAATTATTCTGTTGCTCAAGGGTATACCTTTTGTGTTGGAGTTTTCTGATTATTATTTTTTAAACCTTCCTTAACAATTCCTAGATGGCATTTTAATCGTAAAATTGAGTTGAAACTAGATCTTAAGAAACTTCAGGTTCCTAGGTCATGGACTAATTAAGATTGATAAGATTACTTGTAAGATTACTAACTCGTTTTGTGAACACAAAGTTGTGTTTAGTACATGTTATGATCATTGTGCCTTGAACTCCACCCAAAAAGTGATAGATATTGATGATTTCCGTAAAATCCCAAATGGTATCAATGGTAATAGAAATATGACCATCTTAATGTTGAACTCTCTGTCTCTTTCCTTCTATTCAATTGCAGACATCTAATTTCCTACTACACTATGCTGAATGGGGATGTAGGCATCGAGGACAGGAATTTTCAGTACAAAAATCTTCAACATATATCCAAGAAAAGGAGCAATTCTGGCTAGATCACATGTAGATATTATTCCGTTATAGCATGAGGTTTGCTCAAGAAGAGTAATTCATATTCATGCTATTTGTTTTTCTTCCTAATGAAGGTGCTCATTTTTCCGAATGCAACTGGATCAACTTCTTCCTTCTCTTTGGTCTCTTCGGTACTTATTCAAGGAAAGCTGAAGTTAATGCCAATACTTGTATTAGAATTGTTTAGCTCATGAATCCAAAAATCCTTTGTGACAATTATACTTGTAGATTGTGATTTATTCTCAAAATTGACTAATGTTGATTTGTTTTCAAGAATGATACTTTCAAGATTGTAACCCATGAATACACATTTATATACAATCTGATTTCTTTTTTTCCATTTCACCATGAGTTTCTCATAGCTTTGTTTACATTACAGCTTCATTTATATTTGCACTTTTGTTAATATTTTCTCCCACAATGTTATTCCAAAAAAGAATAGAAGTTCGATATTATTTTTTTTGTCCATACCATTATAAGAATTTTTATGACAATACTCAACAAATATTGGAAACAAGAATGTAACAGCTTCATCACATGGACTAAGCATAACCAAGTGCATTTCAATCTTAGCAAAACATCTTTTGGAGAAGAAGTCACAGAACTTGCTAACGGCAGTAGGGAAGAATGACATTCCAATATAAACTGCAAGAGGCTAATTGGCTGCCCATCCCGATTTTCCAAAACAAGAGAATACATCTTATATAGTCTGCTAATCCGATCGCTTCAGCTTCTCTTTATTTTGAGTATTACAGAGTTCTTGATACAGCACCATAGGGTCACGAAATGCCACATTCACTTTCCCAACTTTTTCCTTCAGGATCACACCCTCACTATTCTTTTCCTCTCCAATAGTAACTCTCGTCAAATCAGTAATGTAACACCCCATTACCCTAGGGTACATACCGGGACGCCCGTAGGTCATTCCGACACATAACCTAAGATAACAGAGCGTTACGT
>JANIIA010000008.1:32211843-32231053 GCA_027478495.1 Erythroxylum alaternifolium
TGCATATATGAATGCATGCATATGCCACTGTACACTTATACACTCCTATTCATGGCAATAGGTGAGGGGATGTTACACAGTACCTCAATTTTATAAATTCATTTATTCAAAATTATTTATATGTATGTAAATATATATACACAATCACTATTCATATGATTATTACAAAAAGTTATTTACATATTTTAACATCTAATACATAGGCATGCATGGAACAATTTTGCATAATGCTTTATTTTTATTTATTTAGAATTATTAAATCCATATTTTAAATATTATATTGCAAATAAATATTTAATGTACAAAAATTTAAAATGGTTCAAGTACATTAAAAATTAAAAACTTTTATTTAGTTAATTTAATTTCACATCTGCATTAAAAATTAAAATATTTTATTTAGTTAATTTAATTTCTTATTTCAATACAAAAACACTATTTTTAAATGGCCAAAACTACCACTTGTGCTTTGACATAAAATGACATTATTTGTCCTTGTTTCCTAACAATATGTAAATCATATATTAAACTTTGGTAAAGTACTATTGCTATTGGGAAGCTTGCAAATTATGGTTGGCTATACTATTGTGGACGATCTGCTCCCTGCACCATTATTTGATCTCCTCAACTAAGCTTTCTTTGTTTTTTTTTTGGTGATTGAAAACATCTATAGTTTCTCTCAATCCAAATTTTGTACAAGCATAAGCTTAAGTGAGCAGTGATAATCGTCTTAGTTTCATTTTGGAGAGCCATATATTCTGTGATGATAATCATCTTAGTTTCATTTTGGAGAGTCATATATTCTGTAAGCCAACTAATGATTGCATGAAAATCAATATATTCTTCTTTGTATATTGATGCTTTTTAGTATATTCTCTGTTATCCATCTTGTATAGCTACACTCGAAGAATAGGTAAATAGTTGTTTCACTTTCTAAATTACATATGACAAATGTGTACTAGATATTTAGAAAATGCAATATGTCTTTAATGTTTAGTTTATTCTTCATCATTAATCATAATAGGAACGAAACCTTTGGAATAAGGGCTTTGTTCCATATTATTTTGTTCCTCTTAACTCTAACACCTCTAGCTCTAAATAACTCCTTATAAAAGTTATTTATGATTTTTCTTGGGGTGTTTGAGCCAGTTGTAGCTATCTTCCACTCCTTCTTAGGGATTATAATCTGGTATTACACGAGATAGCTTCGAGGGATAGTTCCTCCAACAGTTGCCCTATATACATACCTATATTTTAGCCCTTTTAGAAAATTATGTCCTTATTTGCTCATTGGACCATCTAAATCAACTCCATCTTGAGAACCCATATAAAAATCACCTGTCATCACTAATTTCAACATCACTACCTCCTACCTCATAATTGTAACCCATTTACACTTTGGTATCAACCCCATTTTTATGCCAATTATCATTCCATATTAACATTAGTAAGCATGGTGTTGGTTCATCTACATGCTCTACATAAATGTCGACCATACTATATACATCTAACATTTTAATCAAATCAATTGCACTCTAATTAAGTCAAACCTTCTTCTAACCCCTTAATACCATGCGTTAACAATATTTGTATATCCTAAAACAACACACATTTAACATACCTGTTGTAAACTAACATAGTCCTAATCCATGTTATTAAAAATTTCAGGAGTCTTACCAATATACTTTAGTGTATCGTCATGAGTAAAATGTCCACCATAAAATATCCTTATATTAGCTCTTCCATTTACTATTGTCCTATGAAGAAAAATTAGAAATAATTCATAACTATACCACATCAAAGTTAAAACACAAAGCTTAAGTAATATATATATTTGTAATTGTTGAATATTTCAATTGATACATATACTCTATAGAGTGGCTACTTCATAAACAAAACTGTGATTTTGCATATCAAGGGATTTGAAGTGTGTGAAAAAAGTAAAAATAAATTTGTATTTTAATTGTCAAAATTTAATGAGAAGTCTTTATGCATAACCTTTGTACCCCCCTTAAAACCATCATAAAACTTCTACATAAAAGAAATTGCACAATATACTTGTTATGTCTTTTCTTGCTTGTTATGCCTCCATTTGTGATGTAGGATGAACATATGAGTGGCTACCATTGGTTAATCATCTATAAAATAAAAATAGGTGATGATAGAACATTGAACTTAATGCTAGAAATTAAAAACCTATGAGTGAGATAGTGATATAATTTATGAGAGCGAAGTAAATTGTTTAAAGCAGTAGTAACTTTAACCTTTAATTAATGTTATCTTTCATTAGGGCCTCATCTTGAATTATCTCATAATTATTTCTAGAAATGTGGTTACAAATTAGAAAAAATGGGTGTGTTTGAAAAATTAGAACAATGGTTTAAATTAAATATGATATTATAAGATATGGTTCTCGAAGTCAAATTATTGATTCTAGTTGCTGGTCAACTAGTAGCATTATAACTAGCAATAATTATGTCATCAACATAAGCAAAAAAACATTAAGTTATCATTGTTATTCAAGATAAAGAGTGATGTATTTGTATGAGAGTTACTAAACCCCAAGGCTATAAAAATCATTGTATCTCATGATAATAAGCATGTGGTGCTTGTTTGAGACCATATATAATCTTGCACAACTTGTATATATTTGTGAGATTATTATGGTCAAGACATTTTGGTGAATAGTGATAGATTTGAAAATCAAATTAAATATGTCATGATAATTGACTCTAGGGGCATTGATGGTTAATGGGTAATGGTTAAGTTTTTATATAAGTTTATGAATGTGATATTGATTTTTAGAATCGTTGGTTATGATGCAAGTATTAGTAGATGGTTTTAGAGGAAAGGGATGTTGAGAGAGGATTGGTTGTGTGGATTTTTCGTGGTGTTGAACAATTGTTTTAGTTGATTGAATTATAGGTTTCCAATTATAGGATGATGTATGGTCGACCAAAGACGTGGGACAATTAGCTAAAGATGGGCCTTAACATAGTTCGAGTGCAAAAGAGAAGTTGTTAAAGATGTAGCGAGTGGCACAATTGTAGTAAGAATAAATGACATAGGTAGAACTTAATTGGAGAAAGTTTTTAGATTTGGATGATTAAAATGAGTTTAAATAATACATAAAATATTTATTGTTTAAATAAGTTTATAAGTTTACATAAGTTTGGCAGAAAGATAACATTATTTTACATAAATTTGATATAATCTCAACTTTCCACATCTAATGTAACCTACCTTTAATTAACTATTCAAAAGCAAGAGGGATAATAAGGGAGACCGACATAAATCTTCTATCTTCAGGGGACCACCACAAATCCACTATCTCCTGCTATACATACAGCAAATTCAAAAAAATATAGATAAATAATTATTTATTGATTGCTTATAAACACTATATAATATATATTTGTAACTAAAGGAATGAATCCTTGTACCTAGAATGGAGAACTCTTCTTCCACTAAAGTGACTAGAGAATGGTGAGGAATTAAACACGAATGGGGCGATTGAACAATGATGGAACCACACATGAAGCAACTGGAGAACAATGGAACCTTTCATGGATTGATTGAAGAATGAAGGAGAATGCTAGAGAATGACGAAACCTTGACTCGTGAAACTGGATAGTGACTAGAAAATAACAAACAATGACTACAGAACGTTAGTGAATGATTGGAGAATGATGGAGTACCAAATTAGGTTATCGAAGAAATAAGGTTTCAGATGGATTAGTTGTTTTGGGGGAAATTAAAACTATTTTCATATTTTTAATTATATGTAAATAAACATTTATTAATTAATATTGAGATATAAAAATATTATTTAAATACATGGCAACTGATCTTATATAATATGCTTAGGTAAAAAAATTTAACAATAATTTGACAAAGTTAACAATTTTGAGGCAAATTGCTCCATTTTAGAAATTTTAAGGGTTATATTAGTATCAGAGATAATGATAAGAGTCTATCTTAGACTTTTTGTCAAGCATTAGGGGGATAAATGGACCTTTCATCTTCAAGTTTCAAAAAATACATTTGCAAAATAGGTGAATGTTGGTTTTAGAGAGAGCGTTAACATTGAGCTAAGGGGCATCCTATAAGTCTTTGATGAGCCATTTATTTTTGTAAACTTCAAGTGCAACAAAGTGTCTTCAACTATTGGTTTTTCACTCACAATGATCATAAGAGATGATATGGTTAAAGTAGTTGCTTAGTATGATAATGAGTAGGATTACTCTCAAAGAGTGGTGGATTTAGATGAAATTGTTATTAATAACAGGAAGTAGACTATATCTTGAGCATAAATTATTATAATCAACATATGGCAATTCAACATCCATACAATTTTTTATTTTTGCAATTTTTTAGTTTGTTTTCCATAATTGCTTTCTTTTGTATGAATGTATAATCATAAGATGGATCATTTCCACTTAGTTTCATTCATAAAATAAGAATCTTTTTCAACTATAGTCTAAGTATCTTTGTTAGTTTACATCTTAACAATTAAAGTTCAAATCCTATAATTGCCAACAAAAAGTAAAGGTAGTTAATATTCTTTTGTTTTGACTAATTAGATTCCTCGTAAATTCGTTAAGCAATTTATTCAGGATAAAATTAGTATCAATCACATAAATTTTTATGTAATACGAAATATTAGTTTGTTGTGTAAGAAAAAGCAAATGCAACATCTTAAGTATGTACTGAATAAACTCTTTTAATATGTATTAATTAAACTTTTTCAACTTCAAAATAGTAAATACAAATCTTATATTTTACTATTGCAGAGTTCTTTAAACACTTGGTTTTATAAAACCAAATATTGTAAAACGTGATCATTAAAGTTTTAGGATTACACTAAGCAATTACAAAAACTAAATCCATTTTTAGCAATATATATATGAATAAAAAGATAAATCCATCAATCGTATCCAATTTTTATTTTAATATATGATTTTATTCAATATTTGAGCGTACTAATTAAACCATCCGTTAAAAAATTGATTAGGAATGAACTATCCATAAGGAATTTGATTAATCAAAATTGGAAAACAAATTTATACCATATTTCTCGTTGTTAAAATAGAAGTTGCACAAAATCAACATATTAACAGGAATATATATGCAAGTTAAAGTAAATATTTAATGGTTAAATTTCGGCTGAAAAGTAAAAATTTCTAATCTTTGTAAAATAATAAAAAAACTTTATTTGACAAAAACAAATTAAAAACAAAGAGAACGTAGTAAAAGACCATAGAATATGGTTCAGGGCTTTTGGGCTTTGATGGAGAGAGTTGGACGTGTTTGAGAAAATTTTAGCTTTCGAGCTGCGACTTCAAGAACCATAAGGGTGGCCCATAACTAAAGATTGAGACGTTCAGAGATTGGGAAATGCGTTGTGTTACCACCACCCATCAGAAAGAGGCAGATTCCTATGGCGGCTGTTGCTGCTAGGACTGTGCTCTGCTCTTCTCATCAGAAAACTTTCTTCCTTTCCTTGTCGAAGTCCGGAAGTCTCCTTAAAAAGTGTAATTCAACTAAAAATCATCTCTTCTTTGTCAGTTGCCTACACTCTGCTCAGCAGCAGCAAGGTTCTACCTCTACCATTCGTCCTCCGGAAACTATTGGCTGTCTCAATGTGATCGACATACTTGAGAAAAGGGGCTTGCTTGAATCCCTCACAAGTGACAATCTAAGGTCTGTTTCTTCCTTTTACAACTCTGATGACAATACCAATCCTCTTAGAGTTTATTGCGGTTTCGACCCAACGGCAGAGAGCTTACACTTGGGTAACCTCCTTGGTATCATCGTTCTCTCTTGGTTTCAGAGATGTGGCCATGAAGTCGTTGCTTTGATAGGTGGTGCTACTGCTAGAATTGGAGACCCTTCTGGCAAGAGTCTTGAAAGGCCTGAGCTTGATGTCAATACTTTGGAGAAAAACACCCTTGGGATTACCAGCACCATCAGTAGAATCTTCACTAATAATTGTAACTTATCATCAACCTCAACCTCAGCATCATTATTGTCTTCTTCATTTGTGGTTATGAATAATTATGATTGGTGGAAAGAAATTAGATTGCTGGATTTCCTGAAACAAGTTGGGAGATATGCTCGAGTTGGCACCATGATCGCCAAAGAGAGTGTCAAAAAGAGGCTTGAATCAGAACAGGGAATGAGTTACACGGAATTCACATACCAGTTACTACAGGGCTACGATTTTCTTTACCTTTTTCAGAATGAGAGTGTCAATGTTCAGATTGGAGGAAGTGACCAGTGGGGCAATATCACTGCTGGCACCGAACTCATTCGAAAAATTCTCCAGCCTGAAGGAGATGTAGCCTATGGCTTGACATTCCCTCTTCTACTGAAGAGTGATGGTACCAAATTTGGCAAGTCTGAGGACGGCGCCATTTGGCTTTCGCCATCTATGTTATCACCGTACAAGTTCTACCAGTACTTCTTCTGTGTCCCAGATGCGGATGTTATAAGGTTTCTCAAGATGCTTACTTTTTTGGACATGAAGGAGATAAATGAGTTGGAGAACCAAATGAAGAGTCCTGGATATGTTCCAAATACAGTGCAACGAAAGCTGGCTGAAGAAGTGACTCGTTTTGTCCATGGGGAAGATGGGCTAAATGAGGCTCTTAAAGCAACTGAGGCTCTGAGACCAGGAGCGCAGACTAAATTGGATTGGAAAGCCATTGAGGGCATTGCAGGGGATGTTCCCTCTTGCTCTTTCGCATATGATCAGGTTCTCAATCTTAGTCTTGTTGATTTATCAGTTTCTGCTGGTTTGTTTGACAGTAAGTCAGCTGCCCGCCGTCTGTTAAAGCAAGGCGGGCTGTATTTGAACAATAGCAGAGTGGACACTGAAAGTAAGAGAATAGAACCTGAAGACATTGTGGACGGGAAAGTTCTTCTTCTATCTGCAGGGAAGAAGAACAAAGTAATTGTACGGATAGGTTGATTATAACTATATATTGCTTCCTTATCTTGTGACATTCACCACATGGAAATGAAACTGATAGATGAATTCGAAATTAATTTCAAACTTTATTCAGTTGGCTGCAATTTTCTAGGTAGGCATTGATCTTTCCATGCAGACAAATTTGTAGTGGATTTGACATTGTCTGCTTCACAGTTCATGTATTTTCTTTTCTCCACTAATTTATAAGCTTGCAGCTGTAGTGATAAGAAAGATGGAAATGCTTTCCTACATTGTTAGCATTTTGTACCTTGGATGTGATCAGATCAGTATGACCTTGGATGGCAAGAGCAAAGAAATACTGAGCTATTCTCAATGGAAATCTGATAATTTTCCATTTTGGTGTGTGATTTCCATTTGATGAGACAGAAAATGACTTGCTGCTGGAAAAGATTGTGTTCTGGAGTCTTTATCTTTTAACATTTATTTATTGTAACATTTATCAGAAGCATTAATATGGTATAGTCAAATATCCCTGCTTTGGGGAAAGAAAAGATGGCTGACATTAAGTCATTTTACTTAATATGGAAGACTTATCTTGGAGAATTAAGGTAGATTAGGAAATTGTTGACTTCTCCAAGATTCTCTTGGAACCTGTCTATGCTTATGGACAATGGCTCTGATATAAGAGGGGAAGTGGATGACTAATCTGAGTAGGTAGACGTCTGTTATTATTTGCTTAGTTGCAACTAATCTTTGCATAAATTTGACCTTGCCGTGCATATTTGGGATTGAAACGTTTGTATCTTGTAATTGTTATTTTAATCTGTAAATAGTTAGCAGCAGTTGTTAGCTTGTTAGTATGCCTTCAGTCTATTTGTACTTTGGGCTCTTTGTATATAAAGCCCAATCAGTTGTAAATAACAGTTAATATAGAAACTTCTCTTTTCCACCTACATCTCGTTTTCTTCTCCGATCCAACTTTACCATTTCCAATCACCTTTTATCATGGTATCAAAGCCACCGGTGATGATCCACTGCCACCGACAATATACTGCTGTTATTGGGCTTCACTGAGCCTTGTTATTCCGTTCTCTTTGTTTTTCCCCAATTTCGAAAACCTAATTTGTTCATTTTTTGTTTTTTCCTCATTTCATGTCATTCATAACGATCGATCATTCCGATTCTTCGCAATCTTCTTTTAACACAGGTGTTAAGATCGATTTTAACAATCCTTTATATCTTCATCCTTCGGATACTCCCGGTACATTGCTTGTTTCGCATCAACTCACAGGAATCGAGAACTATAGTGTGTGGAGCAGATCTATGCGAATCACATTGCTGGCAAAGAATAAGATTGGATTTGTTGACGGAACTTGTACACGTGATGATTTGGATCCCGATCTCCATCCACAGTGGGAGCGCTGCAACGCCACTGTTCTTTCCTGGATTCTTAATATAGTTTGCAAGGATCTCTCTGCTGGAATCGTATTTGCATCGAGTGCTGCTCTTGTTTGGAAAGATCTGAAGGAAAGGTATGATAAGGTGAATGGATCTCGCATTTTCTTTCTTCATCGTGAAATAGCTTCACATTCTCAAGGTGTTTCGTCGATTTCTACTTATTTCACCAAATTACGTCTTCTCTGGATGAATATGACGTTTTGGTTCCGTTTGCGACTTGCGATTGTGACATGTCTCGCAAGAATTCTCAGAATATTTTGCAGCAGCATTTATTTCAATTTCTTATGGGTCTTAATGAGACTTACTCAGCTGTCCGCAGTCAAGTGCTTCTTATGCAGCCTTTACCTTCAGTAAATCAGGCCTATTCGATGCTTATTCAGGATGAGGCTCAACGCCAGCAATCCTCTTTGGTTTCGTTATCATAACCTACTGCTCTTTATTCCTCTAATACTCACAGGAGGTTTCAGGGAACTTGTGATCATTGTGGTATTAAGGGGCACAAGAAGGAATCCTGTTACAAGCTCATTGGTTTCCCTGCAGACTTTAAGTTCACTAAGAAGCGAGCTAATAATGTTACTTGTTCAGGAGATGATGATGATGACTCAGATGCCAAGTCAGCAGTTCACTCAGTTGCTCCCCAATCATCATCTGCTCCGGTCTTTACTTTAGAGCAATACCAGCAGCTCCTGACTCTTTTAAGCAAGGAATCTTCTACTCCAGTCACTTCTACGACACACATGGCAGGTATGGCTTCTTCATATAAGCCTAGTTCTATTGAATGGATACTTGATACTGGAGCTTCAAATCATATGACTTTTAACTTTCATTGCTTGCATTCTACTGTTGCTTATGCTTCTAAACATGCTTGTGTTCAATTGCCAAATGGTAACTCTACTACTGTCACACGTTTAGGATCACATTTCCTTTCACCTGCTCACATTATCACAAATGTCCTTTATGTACCAGACTTCAACTTTAATCTCATATCTGTCTCAAAATTAACCAAAGACCTAAATTGCCTTGTCATTTTTTATCCAAAATTTTGTATCCTACAAGACCTTTGTAGTGGATTGATACCGGGGATTGGTAAAGAGAGAGCTGGTCTTTACATTTTACAACCCTTGTCATGTCAACCTAAGTCTATGTCTCATGTTGTTGATGCTAGTATATCTTGTACTGGTATTTCTTCTTGTTTGTCTGTTAATAATGTCAACACTAAACCTTGTACGTGGCATACTGGACTTGGCCATTCTTCAGTTTCTACTATGAATAAAATACCAGATTTGAATTTCAATTTGAACAATTGTGATGATATCCATTCTTATCATGTATGTCCATTGGCCAAACAAACAAGACTTCCTTTTCCTTTAAGTACTACCAGAGCAGATAAGCCTTTTTCCCTTATACACATTGACCTTTGGGGACCTTATAGGATCTCCACACACAGTGGCCACCGTTATTTCCTCATCATTGTTGATGACTTTACCCGTATGACCTGGATTTATCTTCTTCAACTCAAAAGTGATGCCATATTAACCTTACAACGTTTCTTTATCTTAGCCAAAACTCAATTCTTTGGTATTATTCAAATTGTCAGAAGTGACAATGGAACATAATTTTTCAATGAAGCAGGTTAAACCTTGTTCACATCTCTAGGTATCATCCACCAAAGTTCTTGTACAAATACCCCTCAGCAAAATGACATAGCTGAGAGAAAGCATAGACATCTTTTAGAGGTAGCCAGAGCCATTAAATTTCATTCCAACATGCCTTCTAAATTCTGGGGAGAGTGTATTTCCACAGCCTGTTACATCATTAACCGCTTACTTACCTCTGTTCTTCATTGGATATCACCTTATGAAGCCTTATTCCATAAACCACCATCCCTTAATCACTTCAAAGTCTTTGGTTGTCTTTGTTATGCCACTGTCACCAACTATGTTGATAAATTTTCTCCTAAAGCCATCCCTTCTGTTTTTGTGGGTTATTCCACTGTCCAAAAGGGTTATATTCTTTTCAACCTTTCCACCAAACAATTTTTTGTCAACAGAGATGTAGTCTTCCATGAACCTATTTTCCCATTCAAATTTACCTCCAACCCTTCTCCCTTCTTTCCTGTTCCTGATGCTAATGCCATTCTTGATCCAGATTTTTTGCAGCTTGTACCTCCTCCACCTAACCATCCTTTAGCTGCACCTCATTCACAACAAACTATTCCTGAGCCACCAGATTTCACCCAAACTTTACCTGCATCCTCAGCTTCCCCTCCTACATCATTTCCACCTGTTTCCATTCCACACACCATATCTGAACCTTTAAGGAGATCAACTAGAATATCTAGACCCCCAGGCTGGTTACAAAACTTTATTTGTCCAAATAAACCCTCTTCATCTTCTTCACTTGCTATAACAACTCTGTATCCCCTTCATGATTCTATTTCTTACTCATACTTGCCTACACATACTATTTTTTTTTTGCGAACTCCATCTTTAGCTTCGTTGAACCCAAAACTTACCATGAGGCCATTTTAGACAAGCGTTGGGTAGAAGCTATGCAACAGGAATTACAAGCTTTAGAAGCTAATGTCACTTGGAAGGTGGTTCCCCTCCCACCTGGTAAGCACCCCATTGGGTGCAAATGGGTGTACAAAGTTAAGTACAACTCCAATGGCACAATTGAAAGGTTTAAGGCACGGTTAGTTGCCAAAGGTTACAACCAGAAGGAAGGAGTTGATTTTCAGGAGACTTTTTCTCTTGTGGCCAAACAGGTCACTGTTCGTACTGTCATTGCATTTGCTGCTGTGCATCATTGGCCTTTATATCAGATGGATGTGTATAATGCTTTTTTACAGGGTGATTTATCCGAGGAGGTTTACATGAATTTCCTGAGGGCTTTGGCAACCAGGGGGAGAACATGGTATGTAGGTTGCTCAAATCTCTATATGGTTTGAAGCAAGCATCTAGATAGTGGAATTTGAAGTTGTGTGATGCTTTGGTTGCCAATGGATATGTTCAAAGTAAACATGATTATTCATTGTTTACCAAAAGGAAAGGAAGTGATATAGTTGTTCTTCTAATCTATGTGGATGATTTGTTGATAACTGGAAGTAATGCTATGATGATAGATGAGCTGAAACAGATTCTGCATCATAACTTTAAAATGAAGGATCTGGGAGATTTGAAGTTCTTTCTTGGCATTGAAGTGCTCAGATCCAAGTCTGGGATTATTTTGAATCAGAGAAAATATGCTCTTGAGTTAATTGAAGATGCTGGTTTAGGGGGAGCAAAGACTGCACTTACACCTTTGGAGCAGAACCAGAAGTTGACATCTGTTGAGTATGATAAGGCAACAAAGTTGAACCTTGTTGATGAAGAAATGAAGGATATAGCACTGTATCAAAGGTTGATAGGGAGACTCTTGTATTTAACTCACACAAGGCCAAATATAGCCTATGGAGTATAGCACCTTAGTCAGTTCATGCAGAAGCCAAAACATTCACATTATGAGGTGGCTTTAAGAATTGTGCGTTATGTGAAGAAAAATCCAAGGCAAGGAATTTTGTTATCCGCCAATGGAAATCTGGAATTGTCTACTTACTGTGATTCTGACTGACCCTCTTGTCCCATGACTAGACAGTCAATAACAGGTTTCTTTGTGAAATTGGGAGACTCATTGATCTCTCATGGAAGTCAAAGAAGCAGAGCATGATTTCACGATCCTCAGCAGAAGCTGAATACAGGAGTATGGCCAATACTACTGTTGAGTTGGTATGATTATCAGGATTGCTTGAAGAACTGGGAGTTAAGAGTGAAAAACCAATTATGTTATACTGTGATAGCCAAGCAGCCTTGCAGATTGCAGCGAACTCCATATATCATGAAAGAATGAAACACATCGAAATAGATTGTCACTTTGTACGTGAGAAAATTCAGTGTGAATTAATTCAAACTCAGCATGTTTCTACTAATGAGCAAATTGCAGATTTACTTACGAAAGGATTGGGAGTGCAGCAGCATGAGTACCTTTTGTCCAAGTTGGGTGTTAAAGATGTATATGAACCCCCAACTTTAGGGGGAGTGAAGAAATGTAATATGTTATTTTAATCTGTCAGTAGTTAGCAGCAGTTGTTAGCTTGATAGTATGCCTTCAGTCTATTTGTACTTTGGACTCTTTGTATATAAAGCCCAATCAGTTGAAAATAGCAGTTAATATAGAAACTTCTCTTTTCCACCTACATCTCGTTTTCTTCTCTGATCCAACTTTACCATTTCCAATCACCTTTTATCATATCTATAGTTCAACATTCATTAGCACACCTAAAGCGTAATTTCATGCTGAAAATGAAGGTGGTGCAATTGGATTTGGAAAACATCTGATTCCCCAGTTCACATTGTGGTTTGAAAGGCACATCGGACTACCTCAACTCTTTACATTTCTCAGGAAGTTTACTTTGTTTGAAACATTTCTTGTTCCAGGGTTCAAGAAAATTGAGCAGGCTACAAGCTTTCCAAAACCAACCAAAATCAATGAGTGCTTCGGATGCGGATATATTGTGAAATTTTCTGTGTTCTTATCTTTGAAAATGTCTTTAGTAATCCATTTGCTCAGTCCAAATCCCAACCAAAATCAATGTCTACGGATGTGGATGCATTGCGAATACTTCTGTTTAGGATTTTGCAATTTTCATATTACCTATATCATCATGTCGGTGCTTGCACCGAATGTAAGAATTGAGAGAGAAAAAATCAAAAGATGTTCCAAGCATTTTTGTGTTGAGATGAGCTTGTCCAACCAAAAAGTATAAACTTGATGATTAGGAAGTATGGTTTGATGGGGTCTGAACATTTAGCTCTACTCTTAATAGTCATTTTCTGATTTAATTGTTTACACAAGAACCGATATTATAGTATGGTAGAAATAAATAAATATTTTTGTGTGTTCTTTTAATTTATGAGCACTAAATTACGATGGGCTTAAAGATGCTTTCATATAATTAAGACCCTCGTGGCTAAAATCCAAAAAAAAAAAAACCAGGGTATCTTATATTTTCTTCTTTTAATTCTTTTCTTTTAATTTTATGTGCATTAAATTATTAGAGTATTATATATTTTCTTCTTTTAATACTTTATACTCACTTTTTTCCTTTTTATTGATTCTAAAACATCATAGACATATCTGTTGAACCTTAAGTACAGCGCATTAGCCATGTATCAGGTGTTGGTGTTTCTAAATCAATTAAGTGGCATGGACGGTGAAAATTAGCACACGTACGAAACCAGAGTTATTAAAGCAACGTCACTTTCTTTGCATCATCCATACCAGTTGCTCAAAACTTTTAAAATATGTCAGATGACATCGCACGTAACAATGATGGTTCCTGTTGAGTCAATAAGTGAACGTGGAGGTGATATTCCACTATCCATTCTAAAGTAATTTTCAGATCATGTGCAAACTTGAGCCCTGAACTTTATAGATTCACGAGACTGATCCTGACCACTTCATCATCTCCAAAGATACTAAACATTACGTACATACTACAATGAGACAAGAAGAGGAGAAGCAAATGCTCTAACACCAACTTTAGCATAGCGACTAAATCCTTTATATTTATGATGTTTCCTGAAAAGATTGAACCATACAATCAAATATCATAAACTTAGACAAGACTAATGTGTGATAAACGAGCTATGCTCAACCGGTGTAAGTAGCAAAATTAGAAAGATACGCTCCTGCTTTGGTGGCTGCTGCCATTAGTAAGGCTTATATGTAGGCATCTCAATATATTTGTAGTAGTAGCACAATCAATATATATTTGAATTTGACGATTAAATGTCACGGTCACGCTTGCATTCTGATGGTAGAGAAGGAAAGCGAGTACGGTCAGTACAATAGTTGTAGATTGTGTACTTCTTCCGAACCCAACTTAATCTCCTGTACTGATGAGCATCAAGGTCTTGAAACTCCTTCTGATCCCACCAACGCTTGCCTTGTGTTGCACAGAAATTTGAGTTCACTGATTCTTCACAACCATCTATGTGGAATCCCTTGTATGATGCTATAAACGGAGCCTTTGACCAATTAGTCTTCTCCAGACCTCCTCTTGTTGCCCAGTCATCGGCGTTCCACAGGCTTGAGTATATCTTCATTGGTTGGTTGAATGGGAATCTCACTCCCAAGTCTTTGCTGTTTTTGAATACCCTGATTGGTACATCATCCACAAAGAACCTGAACCCACCAACATTTTTTAACAATTAGAAGATCTGCGTATGTATGAATTAGTTAGGACAATGTTGTGTGCTCATATTACATGCATAATATGAACAAGATATGTAACTATATTAGTTGGTTACTGCTATTGTGCAAGTTAAAGAATCATACACTATCTGGTACATGTTCCATAGGACAGAATAGGAGTGATATTCTTTGGTAGGATCAAACCACAGATAAATTCTCTGCTCTCTGTCTCCCTTCCCTCCTGTGTAAACATTTGTCTGCAATATGTATGGTTGCCCGGTTCTGTTTCCCAAGAACTCAAAGTCTATCTCATCGTGCTCATTGTTGTTGGAGGATAACTGCACAACAGATTTAATAATCATCATCTCCATGCATGAAAATAAAGCAGAAAAGACCAAAAATAATGATCTGATAAAGGTTATTGTTAAGATTCGTGAGTAACATTACGGAATAAGAGAAGTCCATACGTAGAAAGCAGTAACTGTTCCAGCAGAATCCCCTGGAACCATTTTTATGTGCATACTGAAATGACCGAACAGATAAGAGCCTTTTGACTGAAAGCCCGTGCCTTTTCCAAATATAAACAAGAGGCAGAGAGTAGTAGTCAGATTTTGCAGGAAAATTATTCCGTAGCTAGCTCATTACCTGATAATGGGAACATTGGTTCTTACATAACATGTACATGTATACCTGTGTACTTATCAAGCATGAGTTGAATCTCAGAACCTCCATTCAAGTACTTGATGTGGTCGAAAGCCCAAGTAGGAACGTAGTTTCGGCCAAAAGCAACATCAACTGGCTTTCTCGGTGGAGCACTCCATGTTCCAGAAGCTAGAAGCAAGAAACTTAGGCATACTAGCCATGAGAAAGGAGCCATCTGTTCTGGTCTGTTGAAGACTCCTTATGTTGCAGATTGGACCGTATGGGACTTGTTTATATAGGCAAACCCAAGTAGAGAACTTAATATTTATGATGCTATAATATACTTTCTTTTTGTTTAAGAAAAGAAGAGAAAAACAAAAGAGGAAGACATATTATCCGAACTAACAAATGCAAGTGTTATTGCTTAAATGATGAGAACTGGGGCGGAAATAAATTGACGGTATATAGTTTTCTCGTTCCTTAGCTCACCGGAAAAATGATGAAAGGAAAAAAAAGACTCAAGTTGGAGGAAAATGAGTTTAGACCACGTCAAGAGAGTGAATGTAGAAGGCCAGAAATTGCCAATTTCACATGGTTGTGATCTCACAGGCATTGCAAGGCCACCAACTAACAGCATATCTCTTTCCCACATGTGAATTGCAGAGAAAAAAAGGGCCACTCACATTCAAGACAGTTTGCAAACAAAGTCTCAAAAGAGGTCTTGGCTCAAGGTTCTCTGTTTCTTTTTCCTATGGCCTCGTTCTATGCATTTGCATGCCCAATCAATGTTGCATGTTCAACTCTTTTGAGTGGGGGAGCTAGCCATAGTCCATTGACTGGGTTCAAAAGCATATGTTTCCTTAATTCTGTTTTATCTGTTGTGAACTTGTAATGCAATAAGTGGGCATATAACAAAGCTTAATTTTGATGTTCTTGTCCATCTTTTTGTACATGTAACAACATAGTGTTTCTGCGTACGCCACTTCTTTGTTCATTTCTATGTTTGGTTTTCGTTTGAAATGGTAAACAATAATAAAAGAGCTATATGATTATTGGGGAATGTGCACTCAAAGGAAAAAACAGAGGGAAATGAAATAAATAAAAGAAAAGCAGAGGCATGTGAGTTGTTTCGATTTAAGAGATGTCATCCATAAGATTCTAACTGCAATTAGCCTTGAGATTAAAAAACTTATCCACTATTTGTTTATTCCATGGATGGTAAGAGAAACCTTAATGGCGGTGCCTTGATAACTTGAAACAAGATTCACATACTTAGGATTTTGCTTGCATGCCATAGACTGTTTAAAAGAAGCATATGAGAGGGATAATGTTATTATACAGTTGGTTATGCGAAAGGAAAATAAACAGCCTTCGTAACATTGGAGACTGTGGAAGAGCCTAACAAATACATAAAAGATTGCATATCGTGTGTGAAGTTGGAATTGGGGGTGGCATGTGCGTTTGTTGCAGTGTAACCCACGTGTGCTTGACGCCTCATGTTGTCCACATGTAGTCAGCTGGAGCCAGCAACCGATGCTTAATTGCATTAACTAACTATTTATCCATAGTCATTATCAAGACCACCCGATCCATCTATTATTTATTAGAATTACCATCTCTTAGCCGGAGTTCACTATACAACTTAGGATTCGATTCTTTTCAGTGATATTGTAGTGTGGTAAGTCTTAGGGTATTCTGGTAAGTCTTAGGAAATTAGGGTCATATTTGAAATAATTACAAAACTTTTTCGTTTTAATTTTCTAAAAGTCAAGATTATTTAAATTCTATAAAATGATTAGCACATAAATTATAATAAAGCATAAATCATAATTATTACCTTACTCCAAAACTTTCTTATGGTATTTTTTAAATCGTTTTTGAAATCAGCTTATCTCAACCACTGTAATTGTATAAGTGTCTGATCTATAAAACAAGGTAAGAGAACTCTATAACTATCATAGGGAGAGTTAGGTAAGGAATGCTAGCTTCCTTAGAACTTAAATCTATTTATAATATTTTTTGTACGTTGTATTATTTTAATTGAATTTAAATTCTAATTTTAATTAAAATTTAATTAGAATTACAAATAATTTTAATTAAATATCAATTATGCCCTGATAAGATCTACTATATCATATTAATTCTTATTTATTAAATATCTCATATTTAATCATAAAGTTTTTTAAATTTTATGATCAAATCCAACTTGATTAAAATATCATTTCTCTCTTCAACTTGTTTTTTTATGTATGACCCATTAGTTTCTCAAATATGTTGGAAATGAATATAAATTATAATTATAAATCATATTTCAAATTAGATAAATTAAAGAATTTATCTTTAATTTTTTAATTAAATAATTTATATCTATAGATCAAGATTGACGTCTAGTAGTATATCATGTTTACTAAGATATTTAGGAATATCAAAACGATTTTGATTAATCTTTTCGTGCGTGATTTTTTCGTATGATTCAATCTTTTCATCATAAATGTTTTGATTAAACATAAAGTGTTAAATTAATGTTTACTCTATTTGAATTTAATCACATTAGTTCTTACTATTAATAATTGATTCTATTAATGATATTTGTAAACTATTTCTAAAACGCCATGGTCAAAGATTTTTATCGATAACAATATTACAATCTTTCTAATTACTTTAAGGTAATAAATCATATAATTAATTACTCAACTATCTATATATCGTTCATGTTATATTCAACCATTGACTAGAATAGTTTATAAATATCATCAAAAACATAAGAATTCCTATATAAGATAACGTTAAAAAACTCAAGTTAAATGATCACTTATACAATCATTACGATGAGAATTTTCATAGACATAAAATTAATATTCCAAGTGAATTTCTCATATGAGATATCAGTTTAGTGAATTGTTCTCTAACAAATACCGTATGGTTGTTTAAATATCTTTATACTTTAATCTATGAGATATATTACTTCCTTTATAAAGAAAAACATAATGTGTATTAATCTTTTACTCTATTAATATCCAGTCTCAATAGAACAATAACTAGAAATAATTTAAGAAAAATATATGAATATAATATGAATCTTATAATTACGATCTCATTATAATTTTATTTGCAATATATATTTATCCTATGAATTTTATTATATACAGCTAAATACGTATAAGATAAAGAAAAATTTTAAATTATTTTATCACTAACTACAACTAACTAATTGGCTGTAAGGTATTAACCAACACTAATTTATTTGTATTTGGATAAATTAAGGTTTCGAGCAACTTGAGAGACATTAGAAACTATTAATATTATATTATTTTACTTACCATATATTTCAAAGCATAAAACAGTCCATAGCGACGTAACATCGATTGACTTGGCTGGCATTTGCATTCCTAATCTTCTTCTGAAGGGGTTTATAAAGAGAGGAATTATTAATTACATACTAAAACAATAGCATCGGTTGCCAGATGTGATCGATCGTTTACCAAACTTCACAAGTTTCCGATTTTAGAGTGTTCAGGATTTTGCTATGTGCCCTTGCTTGTGCTCTGGGGGCTTTGGCAATCAAGTAATTCACATTGGATCTCACGATAACGCAGTCTTGACAGAACATATACAGATGCACACATGGCTGTCCCTCTACTTTTATAAAATACATGCCGTCAGGCCAGCTTAGATCCCACATTTCTGATGGGTTTCTCAGCCCCTCAAATTCTCTGTCTCCCCAACTCTGTCCCAACCTTGTCTCAATGCATCCAACCCATCCATTTATCAGCCCCTCAAATCCTCTGTCTCTCCAACTCTGTCCCAACCTTGTCCCAATGCATCCAACCCATCCATTTATGTGGGACCCACATAAATGGATGGGTTGGATGCATTGGGACATGGTTGAGACAGAGTTGGAGGGACAAAGGATCAGGTCTCTTTTCTCAGTGGTTTTCCTGTTAT
>JANIIA010000008.1:32234423-32245035 GCA_027478495.1 Erythroxylum alaternifolium
AATATTCATACCCTTATAATATTTTTAAAGTCATGTCCTTATAAGTCATTTTACACATAAACAGCTAATACTAAACAGCTAATTTTACCAAACATCTATAACAAACAGCTAATGCAATCCGTTGGTCAAATCAGCTGATAGAATCAGCTATTAGCTAACAGCTAATACAATCAGCTGATTGCCAAACAGGGCCCTATTGTATAATACCTTCTTTGTCATAGATGAAAAGGAATCCTTACAAACGTCTTACTTTATCACGGGCTAAGAGGAATCCTCTAAAAATCTTGTTTAAGGCCAAGATAAACTCTCAAAAAGTTTAACAAACAATTTATCCAATTGTATAATTTTAAAACTCAAAAACTTCATCTGTTGCCCACACCAATGAGCAAATGTTTAATATACATTATATCTTGCACACACGCACTCTGTAGCCTCTCAAAGCACTTTGTAATTTTCTAATATGTCAAAAGGTTGCTCCCACAACTCATATTTGATTTATTTATACTCAAAACCAACTTAAATATTTATTACAATGACTAGTTTTTGGACATGTTTGACTAGCCGGACATTTATTGGTTGCGGTATAGAATAGTCAGAGTCAGCTAAACACAAAGTTACCATTTTTTGTAACTTTTAAATCACACCACCGACTGATTGATCGCTTACTGCACATTTTACAGCTTTTTATCATTTTGTTTTGCTAGTTGATCCAAACTCTTAGGCAAGTCAAATCCTTATAGAAACTAAGTTGAAAACTTTCACTTTAAAAGATAAAACACTCTCTTTTTGACAAAAACTTATAAAACTTAAAAACCATTCTAAAAATTTCCAAAAGTTTATTTTAGGAAAAAAGTGCATATTTAACTTTACATTTTATCAGAATATAAGTTAAATCCAAACATTTTGGAGCATTAAAAATAAACCATAATATTTACAAAACGTTAAAAAAAAATCTTGAGTGAAAACAAATTAGATGAAGTTAAGCCTTTGTTCATTATGCTCCACATAGTATGAATTTAATATTTTTTAATCAATATATGGGTCATATTATCTCACATGGCATAATGGACCCATATGTTAGATTTAAGTTAAAATAGTTTGATTTTTATTTTATATTCTTAATAAAATATAATAAAATCTAATTAACTTAACTTAATTACAATATACTGTAATTAGTCTAATTAACTTAATTATATCCTGATTTAAGTTAACTTAGGTTGTTATACTAGATCGACGACTTGTTTTCCTCTTTGCTGATGGTTATTTAATGATTTAAATTCCTGTTCCATTTCTTAAGCTTGTTGGAGATAGTGAGTATATGCTTTAACAATTCTGGTTCTGGAGGAAGTACATATTACAATGGATATGATTTTCTTTGTACACCTCGATCATAACCAATGTCTGAAAATAAACAAAAAGTTGTAACAATTCTTACCCAAATTCACTTGAATTTTTAGGAATCAAAATATATGATATCTACTTCTTCCAAGCTTCCGATTAATTACCCAATTCTTGAGTGCCTTCCTTTTCTTCTTTGTTGGCACTCAACACGTTAGATTGCTCTTTTAGTTCCTTCAAACTTGTGTTTTACATTTGAGATAGATTTATATATTGCCTGTCACATAAAGTGGTAAAAGAAGTAGAGGTCGTGGAGGGACATGACCTTGAAGTTCTTTTGGGTTTGCTTGTTTTTGATATTGTCCCACTTTGATATTCATTTGTTACCTATTTTTTTAATGCATTCAAGCTTCAAGATCTATTTGATATTTTGATGGTGTTTTTTTAATCTCTCTTTTTGCTCTCTTTAGAGGGTTTTTGGGTGTTATTAATTGCAATTTCATTTTTTCGTGGTTTTTGAACTTTACCCATGTCTCAACTTTTTGGATTTGCTAGTATCTACTACTTCAATTAGTGCTTGTTTATATAAGGGAGCTCTTTCAACAATTCTTATAAGAAGATCTTATTGGATCTCCTTAGTCTGTGGAATTTTAATGGCTTTGGATCTTGTAAACTAGATTTAAATCTATGTGTTTGGTTTATTCTTGAATTGGATCTCTCTCAGAGAAGATCTAAGCTAAAGAGACATTTACTAGATTGTTTACTAGATCTAAGCTAAAGATCTAAGCTAAAGTATGGATTTGTTTGCGATCATTTGTGTTTGTGATTTTTCACATTTGTTTATTATGTGATATGTTCTTAATTGATTATACGTTATTCCATAACATTTAGAAATTATTGTTATAAAATGCTTAAGACATTCACTTTAATTCATATTTGGTTTTAGATACAATTTAGAAGCATAAGAAATAAAGTGAGTTGAAAGCCCATTCTTTGAGCCATCTTCTTGAGATTCAGACTCACTTGTCCTCATAGAGCAAGAGAAGACAAGAAAATGCATAAAATGAAGAGCGTATGTTGAAAACATTAAGCATGAAGAGTGAAGAAAATTGCTCACCACCACTACATAAAAGTCATGGGCATGACAGTCACTCACGCCCATGACAACATAGCTCATGCCCGTGACTTTAACACCTGACATGCAAAAACCTATAGTTTTCATTATAAATACAATATTGCGAAGGCAAAAAACATATGAAATGTTGAAGAAACGTTTTGTGGAGTGAAGTATCGATTTTGTAAGGGAAGAAGGGGTAAACCTCTCTTCCTTTGGAAACTCATAGAGGGCTAAGCTTCCCGACACTGATTCGGAGGTGATATCGACGCCGAAGAACCAGTTAAGCATTTTGTCTTTGTATTTGTTGTTCTTTCTCTCTCTAGGAATTATTTATGTTATCCTATGTTTATGGATTTGGGCTTTCATGTATGAATGATCATATTTTTGTTATTGTTAGATTATTTATATATGAACCCATTCTTAGAATCTTAAACATAATTCATAATTGTTTTTTTTGGATATTGCTAGAATATTTAATACGATCCATAATTGTATGTTAAGATTTATTTGTAGCAAATAATGGCTTTAAATCATTAGGGATACAATATGTAATTGTTGTGTTTCTTATTAGTGTCGAATTATTAGGGATAACATAACCTAGGTTAAATGACCCAAGTGTATGTGGTTGTTACCTTGATTAATATGTTTTCCTAACTCATAATGCTCCTGTCTGATTAAATTTAGAGAGCTTGTTCTAGGTTGTTCGATAGCTAGGTTCACTTAAAGAGCTTGTTTTAATTGAACAAGACCTAAGGGAAAATCGGGGTTAATAGAGCTTATCATTTACTTACAATTAATAATTGCTAGGAGAGATATGAGAACAACAATTCAATAAAGTATGTTTAATTGTGTATAGCTGAGATTGAATTGATGACCATGTCCCTACCGTATTCATCGCTTTTCATCATTTTATAATGTTTTCTTTACTTGGCTTTCATTAGTTTAGTTTCATTTTATTTTCTTATTTGAAAACCAACAAAACCCCTTGTAACAGTCCTTATACCAAACCTACAGTCATAACCAATTTCCTGTATAAATAGTTACAACATATATTTCTATTCAATTATAGGGAGTCTCATCACATATCTTCTGTTAATACAAATACATATTACAAAACTTTACATCACTTAACATTGACATCTAAAAGTAGTAATACATCTTTACATTAACATGATAATCTAAAAGAAAACACACAATTTCCTTCCTTCATTACATGTACAATCATATTTAACTAATAGACACATTCCAAAGGTACTTTTTCTCCTAGTTGTTGGCCTTAGTCTCTGTAGAAATTCCCTGTGTCTTATTCCTATTACTTGGACCTACACAGATTAACACCCGTGCTAAGCTTGAAAGCTTAGTGGAGAAAAAACTTAGTTTGGATGAATACTCATAACAGTCACCCACCAATCACACACTTTCATAAACATCACAACTCATATAAATAGAGATGGCATACTTAATCATAGTACATAATGCAAACATGCTTTAATATGTTATTCATATACCTTAAATTCACATTCATAAGCCATACTTAATCATAGTACCTAATGCAAACATGCTTTAATATGTTATTCATATACCTTAAATTCACATTCATAAGCCAAACATTGATATTCAATGCTCATTGATACAAATTATCGATATAAATGCAAATGCTCATCAATACCAATTACTCATTTTGTCATGATGTATTTCTTATTTGTAACTATTTACTTTACTTTCTGTGTTAGGCCTGTACATTCCCATGGGTGTAGATAATGGGAGCTATGGATATGCAAAGACATCAAAACTGTGGATACTCGAAAGTATCAAACTATATATACCAGAAAGAATCGAAATGTGGAGAAACTATAGTCTCTAAGTGAAGACACCATTTATGTAAAACTGTAGCAGTTGCACTATAACCCTATAGGCATGCCTATCTATCCACCACCAAGACAATAGAGCAAGTACTGTAACATTTCCTTTAACCATTTTCTAATTTCACAGTTCATATATTCACAAACCATATGATATACATTTCAAGTAATAAAATTTGTATTGCAATCATACATGCAAGTCATAACTTATCACCATTAAAAGGGTATCAAAATCACACTTGTATAATCATACTAAACATATATGAGTAATAAATATTCATACAAATCATTTATGTACATGTAAATTTTCTTTAGTATGCATTATGCTCAATCTTAAATTCCAATATTCAATCACCCAATTCACATTAGGTAAGTCCTATTTTATTTATTTCTAGGTGTTTAAAAAGTTTCATACACATTCAAAAAGGTTCAGATATGATTCGGTAAAACTACGAATGAAAACAAACTCAAAATAATGCAATTTTCTTCCCATCATGTCCCCTGCCTATAATTCATAGCTCCACTTGTTATAAAATTTTCACATACAAAACGTTTGAATTAGATTTTGAGGTCTTCTAAAAATTTGTTTCCTATGTATATAGTTTCCAAAGAACTAAAAATAAAGCCATTTGGACTTCTATATCATGAGATATATATCAATCATCACAAGCTGTTCCAAAATAGGGGTAGCATCATGTCATCATTTTCGATCTCAATTTACAATATCATAAAGCCAGAATTAACTCAGAGTCTCTTTTAGATATTTCTATTTATATGGCTTAGTTTTCATACGAAATTGAAATAACTTAATTTAGAGGTCTGTAGGTTGAGTTATGACCTAAAAAATATGGTTGGTACAACAAATTTTTGACATAGTTCCACTACATAATACTCTCTTGTCATATTCAACCAATTCTATGGAAGGTAACACCAAAATAACACTAAAGCATCATCCCAACAACCATTTCACATCCAAATGAATCTTTATATCCATTAAAACATACAAACAAAGAGAAATTATATTAGCTATAGTCCCAAACCTTAAAATTTGCCAATTAGCTCTTCTTTTAGTACTCTTCCTTCTCTTCCCTTTTGGCTTTGCTTGATTCACCAACTAGAACACCACAAATGCAAATATTAGATCCCAATTTCAACCTTATAATACCAACTCTTCATGGGGAAAGCAAGAAAGAGGAAGATGAGAAAACAAACCATAAACTTTTACCTTGATTTTTAGTTAGGATTAGCTTGATTCCTTATGCAAAATGGTGTGATTAAGGAGATGGAATGGCGAGCATATGAGAAGAGAAATTCTGCCCTACATACACATCCCTCTCCCCTCTCTTCTACTCCCCTCATGAATTTTCTAGTCTTAGACATATGTCTCAATCCCATTGGACCATATGTTACAATCCTATTGAAAAATATGTTACAATTATATTGGACCATATGTTACAATGCTATTGGACCATGTGTTACAATCTATTAGACACACGTGCTTTAATCTTATTGGCCACACATGCTTTAATCTTATTGGTCACACATGCTTTCATCCAATTGGTCTATAAGTTGACTTTATGAAAATAGCACATTGGTCCTTCATTTTCCTTTACTTCCCATAATGGCATATAATATCATCAATTAATTTCATTCTCATCCGTATTTCATGTCTAAATATGTATGTCCATGCCGAAATGAAGAAATTACCCATTTACCTATGTCTTTTACATTAAATACAATTATGTCTCTTACTATACATAGATGCACCTAATTCGTTATGTGCACTTCATACACCCTAGACATGCTATAATGCTTCTAGGGTATATGTTGGGCCTTACAACCCTATAACCTAAACATCGATTATTTTTATTTCAAAATCTAACCGAACAATTTTTGTGGTATCAACTTAGACTCACCACTAGCTATAATTTTAGGTCTAGTTATTTTGTGTAATGTTATGATGCACTACCACTATGGTGCTCATTTTAAGATTTAATATTCTTCTTTTTACTTTGATATTATTAGTTAAAGGTTCGTTTATATTGATTTGATTTGACAAAAAGTAAAAAATTTCAAAAATTGGCTAGTGTAGCTTATTTATTTATCTCCTTTGATTATTTTCTTTCTTCCTTTTTACTGTTGCTATTTATTTCCTAGTGCTATTATTAGTATAGATTATTTGATTCTTATTTTTATTTATTTTAGTAGTTTCTCTTTGTGGCTTATAGCTAGTATATCCCTTTTATTTGAAATTTTAAGTTCTAGTCCGTTGTTACTTTTCTTAGCTTGTGTTGGATATTTAGGATAGGAATGATGGCTTTGAATTTTGATGATAAAACCAAGAGCTAACCCTTTAGCGAGTTTTGGGTCTAAGAGAAGAGAAAATGTTACTAGATTAAGAATAGGTTCTTGGAACATCGGGACTCTTATTGGGTAGTCATTAAAATTGGTGGAGATTTTATGCAAAGTGGACAGGAGCTAAAGTGAGAGAGACTAATGGGTTTAGACTTTGATATTCAGGGTGTTAGAGGCAACATAATGGTAGAGGGATATTGGTTGTAAAGGAACTCATACATCATGATGTAGGGATAAACAAGACTAATGATATGATTTTATTCTTAAAGATTGTCGTGATATATGTTGTTTTCAATGTGGTGTGTTTATTTACCCCAGATAGGGTTGCAATCACAGCTTAAGCATCAATTATAGGAAGAGCAAGATGAGGTGATTCAATAGATTCTCCCTAATAAGAAAGTTATTAGAGGAGGAGAGATTTATAGTCATATAGGGGAAACCTCAGACGGATGTTCATAAGCTCATATGAGTTTCAAGTATGAAGATAGGAATGACAATGTGATTGTTTCGTTGGACTTTATGGTATAGTTTAATCTGGTAAGATCTAACCCATTTTTTAAAAAAAGGAGCACTGAGTGACTTTTAGAAGTAGAAACGTGAAGAGTCAAATTAACTACTTTCTCGTAAGGCACAATGATCGACCTAGTTGTAAGGATTTTAAAGTGATACCTTAGGCATTCTTACCAACTCAGATTCGATTGTTGATTGTGAATCTTATAATTAGTGGTTGGAAAAAGAAAAAAAGACCTTAGAGTTGTACTAGAGTTAGATGGTGGAATCCAAAAGGAGATGCTGTGGAATAACTTAGGAATAGAGTAATGTTTGGAGAAGGATGAAGACTAGAAGGAGATGCTAATCAAATGTAGGAGGGCTTTTAAGGAACACAACTAAAGAGACCTTAGGAGTTTATAAAAGGTATAAGGGCAGTAAGATTGAGTCTTAATGGTGGAATGAACATGTACAAGAAAAGGTGAAGATTAAGAAGGTTGCCTATAAAGTTCTATTAGATAGAAACACAAATATAGAGAGGTTAATTAACAGTGAAAATTAAAAAAATGGCAAAGAAAAAGGCAAAGAAGATAGTCTCAGAAGCCAAAAGTAAAGCTTACGAGAAATTATATCAATGATTAGAAACTAAAGTTGGAGAAAGGGATATATTTAAGTTAGCTAGAGCTAGGGATGGAAATTGAGAGACTTGGATCAAGTTCTTTGTATAAAGAATGAAGTAAGATGATGCTCGTGGATGAAAATGAAATCAACAAAAGATGGTAAAGGTACTTTTATATAATTTTTAATGAAGACAGAGATGACAATATATCCTTGAGCGCTAATAACACGTCTGAGAAATATCAGAACTTCACTTATTATCAACAAATCATAAGAGAAGAAATTAAAGGAGCTTTAAGGAAGATGAAGAGTAGATGTACAGTAGGACATGATGAGCTACCCATAGAGGTGTTGAAGAGCCTAGGTGAAGAGGGTATCACATGGTTACCTAAACTTTTTAATGTGATCCTCAAGTCTGTCAAAATGATGGTTGAGTGGAGACTTAGTACACTAATTCTTCTATACAAAAACAAAGCAGACATCCAAATTTGTAATAATTATAGAGGCATTAAACTACTCAATTACACCATGAAGTTATGGGAGGGAATGATTGAGAAATGGTGCACTGATTTGGAGAACTTATTTAATTTCATGTCAGAAAGATCCAGAACAGAAGCTATATACCTCCTTAGAAGATTAATGGAATATTATAGGGAAAGATAGCAAGACATAACTTAGAGAAGCTATCCAGGATTTTCATTAACTTAGAGAAGACTTATGATAAGGTACCTAAGAAAGTCATAAGGAGGTAGGTTTAAAAGTTAAAAGAGTTTCTATGACATATATACAGGCTATTAGGGATATGTATAAAGGTTTTAATACTAAAGTAAAGATAACATAAGGAGATACAGAGCATGTTTTTGTCTATATCAAGCTTCACTAAGGGGCCTCGTTGAGCCCCTTCTTATTTGCAATAGTAATGGATTATTCCACCAAGAATGTTGGTTGATTTATTTTTAAAGTTATAAGAATTTTATCAATGTTAAATCGTAAGTACATCACGCAGCTGTAGCTAACATAGGTAGGTACGGGTCGATTTATGAGGATTGTAAATACTATTATTTACCTTTTTCTTATGATCTAACCGTCAAATCAGATTATAGATTTAATTAAATATTAAACTAAACAAACTAAACTAAGATCGAAATAATAATGAACCCAGACAAAGGAAAATACTTGGAAAAGTAACAAATGGTAACTAGGTGATGAATATCGTTATGAATTCTTAAATGTTAATCCTTTATCATGCAATTATATTATTGATTATTAGATCTAGAAATTCTTATCTTATGCTAATATCTTTCCTAAGACTATTAACAAGTAATCCTTTAGTTGATCAACTGAAATCTCTTTCTAGTTAAAACCCATAGATTGCATTATCGATTCGTTAATTTCACTATTAGATTTGATCGTAATCCAGAGGATTTATGTCAACCTATCTATAGGTTTACATGCATCTCCCTCCAATTATGGTAGTTCTATTCACATAAAAGAATTTCTCAATCTCAATCTCAATCATCTGAAATCAAATCATGAACTAAAACTTAGGACATATTAGAACAATCATATAATGCATAATTGAATCTCAATAAACCAATCAATAAAACTATATTAAATAAAAGATCAAATCATATTCTTATCATAACTTAAGGTTCATCACTCCGAAGCACTAAACAAATCAATTCCTACTAATAGAAACAAAATCAAAGATAAATATGCAGAAGAAAAACTAGAATCAAAATTTTAATTCTTACTTTTTCTTCTAATGAATCTTCTTGCAAGTTAGATTAAATGTTGATATCTATCGGATCTTGCGATGAATTCCTTGTGTTTTACTCGTCCTCATATCAGAATTATTGTCCCTTACAACTTAAAAACTCTTTAAAACTGACCTCCTCTCCTTTTACCTCTTATCATATACTTTTATAGTATAAACTACAGTTTGTAGGATATATACAGTCAACCTATCTATAACTTTTTCTTGTCCTCAAGCAAATCATAATCAAAATCAATTATCTTACAAACATCCATCCCTTATTAACATCAACATGTCCATCCGCATTTTAAATCATCATGTCATGTCAATCAAATTAACCTACAATGGGATTTGATATATCCTAGAACTAACCTTCATAAGTCAATACCAATGATAATCACATCATTAAATCTTTTTGAAATCCAAAGAAAAATTCTTTACACCCTCACCAAAGTATCACTTAATGAGTATTTAGTTGAAAGTATAATAACTCTCAAATCAATTCATAACAGAACTCTTAACCATAAGCTTGCAATATTATGATATCTCCACCACTTATAAGTAAACTAGAAACAAAAATCAAAAGGTTTTGTCACAAGGTTTTAATGGGGTTTAGGTAAGGTATGATTAGGATAATGAAAAGGGTGATAAAATTGAAGGAAATTTATAAGAAACAACATTACAAAAAACTTATTCTTTCATAATATAGGTCCTTCGTATTTTAAATCCATTGGTACCATAACTTTAACACATTCTTTCCACAATAATACGAGCATTCATCATGTACCAACTATTAAAGAATTGTTAGACCTTTACAAATTTTAAGTTTCAAACAATCAAGTAATGTAAATGGCCTTCAAGGTTCAAATTAATAAAAAGGCTTCAAGAAAGATAAGGTAAAGGCTATTAATGTGGTTATAATCAATGAAAAATGCTAAAGCTCAAAATGGTTACTCCTAAGGGATAAAATATGGTAGGGTAATATTCAAGAGAATAGGCTAAACAAATGTTGAATCTGTTGGCCCCGAGTCTTGGTTTTTATTTCGCGACGACAAGACGCAAAATTGGAGGACTTTT
>JANIIA010000008.1:32245135-32262294 GCA_027478495.1 Erythroxylum alaternifolium
TAAAGAGGAATCTTTATTTCCTTTAGTTTTCTTTTTCCACATCCTTCTAATCTTTCTTGAAATGAAAGATAGTTCGTCTTCATCTTCACTTGAATCTTGATCAGATTCACTAGCATAGTCATTCTTGATTTCTTCAGTCTTTAATGCTTTTAAAGACGAGCTTCTATCTTTCTATATTTTCTGATTCTTCTGACCAGCCTTCAATGCAATAGATTTGTCCCTTCTGGGTTTATCTTCCACATCAAACCATACTTTATGGATTTTCAGTGAACCAAGCAATTCATTTAGCTTAAGCTTGCTTAAATCTTTGGCCTCTTATATTGCTGTTACTTTAGGTCTCCATATTTTTGGAGGACTTTTGAGGATTTTTCTGACATTATTTTGACTATCGTAGATTCTCCCCATAACTTTCAGTCCATTAATGTTGTTTGAAATTGCTAAAACATTTGATTAATAGACTCATCATCTTTCATCTTGAACAGCTCATACTGATGAACAAGAATACCAATCTTGAATTCTTTCGCCTGGTTTATGCCTTCATGTGCAATGGCTAATGTGTACTACATTTCCTTTGCATATTCGCATCCATGAACCTTATCATATTCACTTCTTCTTAATGCACAACTTAAAAAGAACTTGGCCTTTAAATTTAATTGAACACGGACTTTCTGATCAACTGACCATTTATCACGAAAAATGCTTTTCCCTTCGTAGTCTATTGGAATATATGGACCACTTTCAATGATATCCCAAAGATCAATGTATGTAGATTCTATGAAGAGCCGCATTCTGTCCTTCTAATAATGATAATCTTCACCATTGAATGCAGGAGGTCTTGTGACTGAGGCACCTTCAGCTATAAAAATGTATGATTCAGCCATAGATCTTTGTCCTTACTTTATAACAGTGTTTCTTCGAAGCTTCGGTCTGATACCAACTAAAGTAAATCACTTGTTATTATAGAAATCACGTAATATGTAAGAATACACAAGAAGGGGGTTGAATTGTGATAAATAGTCTAAAATTGAAATCTTTAAAAACTTCTTGATTTTCTTGAAAGATTTAGATAATTCTCAAAACAACGCACTTAATTCATTTGAGTAATGCAGCAGAGAAATTAGTATTTATTCTTCCAACAACATGAAATTAAAGAAATAAGGGTTAGAGAATATGACACCGAGATTTATACTGGTTCACCCTTAACCTTAGGGTTACGTCAAGTCCTTAAAGTATATGTAAGATTTCACTATCTCTTTCAACTTCTACAAGTATTATTTCACACTTCCAAAGCCTCTTCAGGTCTCTTTCACAAAGTATTCTTGATATGCTATCTTAGCCTCTTCAGGTTGTAGCCTTCCCTTTCATTGAAAAGATTTTGAATTTTCTAAACTCATGTTATAGGTCAACTTGATCTCTCTTCTTTCTTCTTTTCACTCAAGCTATTTTTTTACAGTATCGTAAGTAAAGAATTGAGAGTTGTAAGGTTATGTCTTGTGTATATTGTATATTTGTTGTTTATGACTATAAGTGATATTTATAGTCTAAACCTCAGAGACCAGTTGTTAGTTGAGTCCTGTAACCAACTCTAACTAACTAACTAACTGATGTTCTAAGTTGTTCTTCAATTATAACTTCTTGATTTGTTTTGTATAATTTTTCTTATGTCTTTGCTTCATCTGATTTCTTCGCTTCGTCTGATGACTTTGCTTCGTCTAATGACTGCGCTTCGTTTAATGACTTCGCTTGAATATCATCTTAACTTGATGATTCGTGCCTCTTATATTTATTTGCACACTTAACAAACCCATCAAAATAGTTCACACACTCTTCTATTATTATTATTATTTGACTTTCATCAAAATCAATAGAAGCAGTGAAGTCTCCTTAACTTAACAACAATAATCTAGTTCTTTAGTTATTTTGTGAAGTGTAAAAGCATGTATTTGGTATGGTAATTTATCATAGCTTGGGAAAAACAAAGGAATCGGAGATAGAAGCAAATTTTGATGCTGAGAGATGAGAAGAGAAGAAAAATGAACAAGGCTAAAACTACACCTATAGAAACGTTCCTCTTTGGATACTAGATGTCACCGTATTCCATTAACATATGTCCCTAAGCATGTAAGTCACCTATCTCCTCCATAAGCTACCAAATGTTACCTAGTTACTAGTCCATTTGTCACTCAATCATTGTTGCCATTTGTCAATTAATTACCAATGCCAAATGTCACTCATTTATCTATGCCATTTATCATTATTTCATAGGCTTAGTCATCCTAATTTTCCATGTATCAATTTGTCTTGCCACTTGGCATTTTTCTTAGACTAAATATACATTTTAATCCATCACTTTTCTAATAGTAACAATTAATTCTAAGTTTACTACTTGTAACTAATTGAACCAAAATTCAAGACATAAATAATATACAATTCACATCATGATCATTTTAAACCTTTCATTCCCTAGAATATGATAATTGAGCGCCTATACTATGTTTGCAATGTACAAAATCATAATTCATGTGTGTATACTAATGATATCTATGTGAATAATATGCATTTCATGAATGCTAAAATTATTTGAATCATATGCAATAATTTAAGTCTCTAACCTTTAGTATGGAAAACGGACTATTACACAATTAACGTATGTGACCATCTAATTAATATGCGTGACCCATTTTCATGCAAAGTTCTTGTTTTTTTTGCCACATTCATAAAATTATCCATTTAACATTTCTATAAAAAACACACCATATTCATTCAACTCATCTCACGTTTAGATCAAAACACAAGAATTTGTAACCCAAATCAAGGTATGAAAGAAATTAAAAGCAATAGAAACTAGGCACAACATGAGCTCTTGGTTTTTAAAGAAGAAAGGCAACATACCTCATATTCTGGAGACCTGTGGAGGGATGAGCTTCTTGACACTAGTTTGGAGGTGATATCCACGTTAAAGAACCCGGTTAAGCATTCTCTTCATTGTGTTTGTTGTTTTTTCTCTCTCAGGGATTGATTATGTTATAATATGTCTATTGTTTGGGTGTTGTGTGGGAATGATTGAATGCTTTATTTGATTGTTTTTATGGATGAAACCATTGCTAGAATTTCAATGTGATCCATAATTGTTATGTTGAGAGTCATTTGTGGCAACCAATGGTTTTTAATCATTAGGGATAAACAACCTAGGTTAAATCACTTGAACTTGTGCGGTTATTGCCTTGATTAATCCATTTTTCTAATTCGTAATGTGGCTATCCAATTAAATCTAGAGAGCTTGTTCTAAGTTGTTCGATAGTTAGGTTTAATTAACGAGCTCTTCTTAATTAAACACAACCTAAGGGAAAATCGGGGTTAACAGAGCTTATTGTTAATGAAGTATATTCAACTGTGTGTAAGCTGAGATTGAACTGATGATTGAGTCCCTAATGTATTCATCACTTTTCTAATTTTTTAATGTTTTCTTTAGTTTAGTTTAGTTTTACTTTCTTATTTGAAATCAAACAAAAACCCCCCAAACTTAAAAATCATTTCTTTTCATAGCAAAAGTTAGTCGGACACTTTTTGTGGGATCGGCCTAGATTCATCACTGCTATAGTTGTAGGTCTAGTTATTTTGAGTAGTGTTATGATGCGTTACATCAATTTTGGAGCCATTACTAAGGAGTACGATGTTTTAGTTTTTGTTCTTAATTTTAATTGGTGTTTTGTGCATATTTGTTTGTAATTAGTTTTGTTCAGTTAGTTCTTGATCTTTTCATTTTTTGTTTAGTGTATATGTGTTGAAAAAAATAATAAAAAATTACATGAAAGTAAGTAGTTTCTTTATAACTTATATTCCCAATCCTATAGCTGATATTGGATTGATCATACTAACTTTAGTTATATATGGGATAACTAGCAAAATTACTCCCTTGATAGTTTGCAGGACACAATAATTCCTGTATAGACTAAAAGCTTCTTATCATGACTCAGGTCTATCTCTAAAAGAACTATTTAATGCTATCGCTATTAACACGTTGCAGTTTTAGCTTCCAAAAGTGTGGGGACTCAGTAAAGATTGAGATTTTGAAGATAAGGAATATGCTAAAAATTAGACGATGTCATCAAGTTAGGCCCTATCCAGAACAACCTTAAATGGAATAAGCTCATGTGACACCTAGGGATCATAATTTTGTCACATGATGTGGAGAAAAAGGAGTCGAGCTAGCGACAATAAACAAAGGTGTTTCTTGGGAGGCAACCTAAAGGAATTTTATTTTTTTTCTTTACATTTCACACTTCTTTCTTATATGCATATTTGTTTTTAATTTCTTTTTTATTACTTGTCTTTAAGTTTTCAACCAAAGAGAGATAATCAAACAAATTCATAAAAATTTTCACATTTTTCTATTGCTTTTAGGACTATATAGTCATGTTTAAAAAGTGAATTGACTAGAAGAATCCATAGAAACTTAACATGTACTTTTACTTTTGTGATTGTTCAATATGCATTATCGTTAAAAAAGTAGTGACTAATGGTAGACACAAGTCAATATGATGCTGAGCCTTATTAGACTGACACATCTACATCGGTCTCATTGTTTTTTGTTTATGTGTGACCTTCATGACATATACATCCTAACTTTGCCTTGATTTTCTATTTAAGGCCACATTTTTATGACATGCATTAACATGAAAATGATATAGGCATTCTTTGTTTCATAAGCTAGATTAGCCAAATAGCCTACCCATCATTATGATTTTTCCTTTTGGTAAGCCCCCTTGAGCTTTATTTATCTTTTATTTTTGTGCTAATCACATTACATGCTTTAGACCTAACAAAAATTTCATACCTAAACCTTAAAGCTAGCAGAGCATTGGTTGATTATTGATGATTATGGATGTATAAAAGCATAAATATGGAGGTGCGCATATATGTGGGATGGCTATAATTGTTAGGATGCTATTTTATGTCTTATTAATGAAATTCCCATATTGATGTAGCTTTTTCAATTTTTTATGAAAAGAAAAAGATAAAAAGAGAAAAGTAAAAGAAAATGATAAAAGAAAAAAAGAAAAAGAAAAAGGAAAAAGAAAAGAAAAGAAAAATATTTAGATACATGTATCAAGGAGGAAATGCATATGTTTTGTAAAAGTCATTTATGATTATTTTTTCCTATTAAAGTTTAATTGAATAGGTAATTTGAATATGATACATATGATATAGATATGGCTTTGAAGGATCACTCCTTGTAGTTTTTATGTATTGACATCAATTATATAATTGATTCCTTTCAGTTGATCATGATTCATGTAGTTTGTGGTGTGAAAACTTGAATTTGAGCTATGAAACATAGTTTTTGCATTCATCATAATTGCACACAATTGTAAGTGAATGTTGGTTTTTACATTTGATGGTATGTTGAGTTTTTTCTTGTTCACTAACTTTGATGGTTTTTACACTACACAATCCAAATACATCTCATCTTAACCTTGTCCGTATTATAACCTTGAAAAGTCCTTCGATTCATGATTATGCATGTGAATCTTAGTGGTGTAGAAATGAAATGATTTGCAAAGTTATAAAATGTCATGATCATAAATGGTTTTTAAGTGAACCTATAGATATATCTTATTTAAACACATTTTTCCAAGTCTACCTCTAGATTGCTTAATTTTTAAAGGTAATAAGTGTTGATTGATCATGAGTAGAAGCATTAAATGTTGAGTTCTTGTTATGGTTTTTGAAAGTTGTTTCTCTTTACTTATGATTATCTGTTTTTGGGAAATATGGAAAATGAGTAAGTATTTTTGGGTTTGTGACTTTAATTTTGATTTTTTGCTCAAGGACGGTCAAAAGCTAAGTGTGGTGGGAAATTGACAAAGCACTTCAAATCACTAAAGACTAGCAACGTCAAAAGATTGTTACTACACATATAAGAGATCAAGCTCCCCTTCCTTTCTAAGATCTCCTTTTACTATTCCTTAAACTTTCCTTCTAGCATCAAGTTATCTATTCTTTGTATATCTCAAAGAATCACTGTGCATTTTATAAGACATTTATTTTTAAACTGCTAATAACTCTAATAATAGAAGCACTTCTAATCTTCCTTGCTATGTAACTTAGAATTGACACAATTAAACAAACTAAACTAGGATTGGAACAATAATGAATTTAGACTAAGGAAAATACTACAAAAAGTTGATATCAAATAAATGGTAACCTAGTGATGAATCCCCTTAAGAATTCTTAATATTAAACTTTTATCATGCAACTGAAATATTGATTATTAGACTGTAGAAATTCCTATCTTATGTTAATAACTTTCTTAAAACTATTAACAATTAATCTCTTAATTGATTAACTAAAATCTCTGTATAGTTGAAACCCTTAAGATTAGATTATTGATTTGTGAATTTCATTATTAATTTTGGCCATAATCCAAAGGATTTATGATGATCTATCTCTAGGTTTCTATGCAACTCCTTCCAATTATGGTAGATCTATTAACACAAAAGGATTTATCAATCTCAACCATATGAAATCAAATCATGTTAGATCAAGAATATAAAATATAATTGAATCATAATAAATCAATCAATCAAATTGCATAGAATGAAAAATTAAATCATATTGTTATCATAACTTAGGGTTCATCACACCTAGGAACTAAACAATTTAGTTCCCATCCATAGACAACGAAATCAATAACTATTCAACAGAAAAATAGAAATGAAAGAACTCATATTATAAATCTCCCTTTTCTCTAATGAATCTTTTTGATATTTGAATTGAATGAAGCTCTCTATCGAATCTTGTGACGTAATCTATATGTTTTCCTTATCCTCATTTCAAAATTGACTCTTCTCTATGTTTATTACAACTCAAAAAATGTTATAAAAATTACCTCCTCATATTTTGGCTTTGTTCACATCCTTTTAGAGTAAAAAGAAAACTAAGGTTTATAAGATACACAACGATCACTTGCATAATCATATAGGAGAATGCGTATCTCTAAAAACATCTAAATTCGTGATTTTACATGGTAACAGAGACTTATACGGGCAGTATACATGGGCGTGTATGTCAGCATCCATAGGCATATAACTTCACATAATCAAAAACAATATTCTTCAAATCTCCACACGTTTATAGAGACTTCCATAGTTATTCTTCGCAGTCGTGTATCACTAAGTTGCTTCAAATCTTTTTTTTATGCCACGATTTCATTCAAATTCTTCTCTTTTTAGTCCAAAAAGGCAATTATCACCTACAAATACACTTAAAGTGAATTAAGTATCAAAAAGACTAAAAATTTATTAAAAAATAAGTAAAACATAGTAAATATGGGTATATAAATATAGTCAAATAACTGTTTGTCAAACATCCTTATACTTGAGCTTTTGCTTATTCTTAAGCAAATTATAATCTAAATTATCAATCTTATAAACATCCATCCCTTATTATCCTCAACATGTCCATGCATACCCTAAATCATCATATCATATTTATCAAATTAACATATAATGGAATTCAAGATATTATAAAACCGACCTTTATGCATCAATATTAAGAGCAATGACATAAATAATCATTTTGAAATCAAAGCACAAATTTTTACACGCTCATCAAGGTTTTAGCCAATGCACTCAAAGTGTTCAGGGTAAAAAATAAGAAATCTCAAATAATGCATAGAAGGATTCTTAACCATAAGCTTGTAATAAAATCATATCTCCACCACTTATAAGCAAATTAGAAAAAAAATCAAAAAATCTTAATATATTAATAGGGCTTAGTTAAACTATACTAAGGATACTAAAAAGGGTGATAAAATTTACAAAAATAAAATTACAAGAAACTTAGTTTTCATAATATAGGTCTTTTCTACCATAAGTCGATTGGTACCATAACTTTAACACTTTCTTCTTCTTTTATTTCACTTATTATTCTTGCAATTTTTTTTGAAGCACGCATCATATACTAACAATTAAAGGAATATTGGACCTTTACAAATTTTAAGTTTCAAGAAATCAAGTAAATGTAAATAGCCTTTAGGGTTTAAAATAATAAAAAGGCTTCAAGAAAGATAAGGTAAATCTAATAATGTGGTTATTATTAGTGAAAAAGGCTAAGTTTCAAAATTGGTTACTCTTAAGGGATAAAATATGGTGAGGTAATTATCAAGAAAATAGGCTAAACAAATGTTGAATCTAAATACCTTTATCATTTCAATGCTTCTAATTTAGCAAATGTGGTCTCAATATGAATAATAAAAGTAATTTCTAGAATCATCAATTTATGAAAAATAACACATATGAAATAATAAAAGAGCTTCAATAATGATGTATTCACTCTTAGGCTCAAAAAAACTTACAAAAATGATCTTGTGTGTAAATAATATGCAATTTTCATTCAAATTAATTATTTCAATGACTATTAACAATATGACTTATATAAGCAAGTTTATTCTAACTTTCATTCTTTTGCATACATATTCAATTAAAAAATCAATAATGATCTTAAGTATTTTGTAAATTTTTTTAACTAATTTGGAATATCAATTAATAAGATCTAATAACAAAGATTATGACAAGCTTAAGAAATCCCCTCCCCACACCTAAAATTGTACATTGTCTACATTGTACACTATTGGAGCACATCAAAATTGAGTAATAAGAATTATAAAGTTCTAAATCTGATTGAAGGTTCCATTCAATATGAGATACAATAATCCTCACAAAATATAAATATGAATAAAAAGGGATAAAAGATAGAATAAAATAAAATAAAAAAAATAAAATAACTAAAAAATAAGGAAATAAAAAATGACATAAATGAAAATAACATTGTATCAACATTTAGACAAAATCAAATAATAAAGGAAAGAAAATAAGAAAATTACACAAATAAGGAGGTAAAGGACATAGAAGACAAAAATTACGCATCTTAATCTTGCTGTGACTCTGGCATGTTTGTTGATGGAGGGTCCTCGAGTCATATAGCCTCAAAATAGGGAGGGGCTGAAGACAATGTAGTTGCTCCAGATAGTGGAGAATGAAAAGTCATCCCATGATGACTTGCCATCTGCATCAATAGTTCTCCAAATCATCTAGTATAACCTTCGAGCTATCCTATCTTCTCTATTATCTCCACCTGTTGTACTCGTATAGTATGTTAAGTAACTAACATCTACTGGTGGCGCATTGTAACATTACAAAAAGTAACTAAACTTAAAACTATAGCTAGTGATAAGTCTAGGTCGATCCCATGGAGAGTGTCAGTATAGCTTTCGAAATGAAAAGAATTGGTATTGGTTTGATTTTAAATAAGAAAATAAAGTGAAATTAAACTAATGAAAGCAAATCAAAGAAAACAATTAAAAAGTGATAAAAGTGATGAATGGATTTGGAATCTAGTCCTCAGTTCAATCTCGACATATACACGAATTAGTATACTTCAATGTCTTGTTATTCTCATACCTCCCTAACAACTATTAATTGTAAGTTAACAATAAACTTTGTTAACCCTGGTTTTCCCTTAAGTCTTGTTTAGTTAAAACAAGCACTTTAACTAAACCTAGTCATCGAACAACCTGGAGCAAGCTCCCTAAATTTAATAGGGTAGCCATATTATGAGTTAGGAAAAAAGATTAGTCAAGGCAACAACCTTATAAGCTTGGGTCATTTAACCAATGTTACATTATCCCTAATGATTCGACACGCTTAGTTTCCACAAATGAATCCAAACACAATGATTGCATATTGTATTAAGATTCTATCAATGAGTTCATACGTAAATAATCTAATGAGAATAAGAATGACGATCATCCATACGTGAATACCTATATCAATAAGCATAGAATAACATAAACAATCCCTAAAGAGAGAATGATTTAACAATACACAAGGAAGATACACCAAAAAGTGTTATTTGGCTTTGATTTTAACTCGAAATCGTAATAGGGAAACCTAGCCCTCCATGGGTCTCCAAAGAGTGCTTGCTCTGTCCTCATTTTCTCCTAAAACTGATCCATACTTGTTTAGCTGTTCAAATGTCATTTTATATTAAAAGCTAGGGTTCTGGTGATTGATACACGATTATGTATCAAACTGTATAAGTCAAAAATGTGAAAATCATAAAGATACATGGTTGGATACATAATTATGTATCTAACTGTATAAGCCAAAAATTTGTCTTTCGAATGCATACACGGCCGTGTATCTCCCAGGTTTCGTTGAATTGCTATTCTTCTTGTGATTTCTTATCCAATGCTCACCCTAATCCATCTCCTTCTTGTTCTGCAAGGGTAATTGAATTTGAACATTAAAATGTTAGCTCAATGAATGTGCTCTTAACTCATTTTAGCTTTTATTCTTTAAAATTGTACGTAAAATCAAATATAAACTAAAATGAGTATCTTAATCACTTAACATCAAAATTGTATGCACTCCCATAATTACACTTTTGTACATCCAAAAACATCAACAATCAATAAATGCTTCACTAGCTTTAAGGCTTGGGTAGGATCTTTAGTTAGGTTAAAAGCATACAGTGTGGTTAACACAAAAAATATGGTAAATAAGGCTCAAGGGGACTTAATAAAAGGAAAATTCATATCAATAGGTAGGTTAATTAGCTAATGTAGCTTATGAAAAAAAAATGCCTATATCATTTCCATGTTAATATATGTGATAAAAGTGTGGCCTCAAATAGAAAATCAAAGCAAAGTTAAGATTTACATGCCATAAAGGTCACACATACATAAAACAATGAGACTGATATAGATGTGTCAGTCTACAAAGGCTCAAAATCTCACTGATTTGTGTTTACAACTAGTCATTACTCTTCTAAAGATAATGTAGATTGACCAATCGCAAAAGTAAAAGTACAAGCTTAACTAGCCATGAATTTCTCTAGTCAATTCACTCTCTAGTTATGACTATATAGTCTTAAAAGCAATAGAAAACGAGAAATTATTTGTTTGTTTGATTGATGTTGAAAACCTAAGAAACACACATAAGCAACAAACAAGTTTAAAATGTGCATAAAAACTAAGATCCCCAGACTTAAAACTATTCTCCCCAATGTAACATTGAATGTAAGAAATGGAGCATTTTATTCTTCATTTTTAGGTTTCTGGAGAGAGAAACTGAGGTGATAGAAGCTACTTCTTGGAGACTTATGGAGAAGATGAAATCGATGCATGAGTCACGATTAACTATATTTTCTCTTTATTTAATGTTGAATCTCTCTTTAGGGATTATTATTGTTTTTTATGTTGAATGATTTGGGTATTGTAAAGATGATCTTAATGCATTCATTGGATTGTTTTATTATGAACCCATTGATAGAATCTTGAATATAATCTATAATTTTTGTGTTTAATATTCATTAGTAGCCACTAATGACCTTGAATCAATAGGAACAACGTAACTTAGGTAAGATAACCCGAGTTTGTGAGGTTACTGCCTCCATTGATCCATTTTCCATTTCGTAATGCATCTGTCCAATTAAAATATAAAGAGCGTATTCTAGGTTATTCGGTAGTTAGGTTTAATTAACGAGTGTCTTTTAATTAAACACGATCTAAGGGAAAACTAGGATTAGCATAACGTGTTATTAGTTCATGATCAATAGTTCTAGGAGAGGTGTGAAAGCATTATAACAATGAGATGTGTTTAATCGTGTGTAGGTCAAGATTGATCTGAAATCAAGTTTTACACATATTTGATACTTTTATCATTTTTAACTTCTTCTATAAATTGCTTACATTAATCTAATTTTTTATTTTGTTTTCTAGATTGCATAAACTCAAACCACCCTTCTAATTCCTTTACATCAATTATTTTTATTGCAAAAATTAAGTGAACATTCCCTGTGAATACAATCTCGAGTCACCACAGCTACAAATTTTTAATATAAATTTTGTAGTGCACTTATCATGCACTATCAATTACTTAAAGCCTTCCACTATCAAGCTTATTCCAGCCACCACTACCTTCTGATTAACCAGAGCCCTAGTAAGATTTCTTCTAAGGAATTATTTCCTTTATTGTCTATCAGACCAAGTAAAGTGATTCCCTTTATAGCTGAGATCTGAAACATCCAATTTCCTAATGCAAGTTTTGAAATCAATGCATGGTGGAATAGAATCTAACCTTATTTCAATTTTAGAATTGAAAAGGATACAATTAAAGCCACCATTAATTATCCTTATTTCATTGATTCCAGGTGCCATGTTACATAATTTTTACCTTAGAGACTTTCTTTAGAAGGAAATGTTAGCAAAATAGAAAAAGCTATGGAACAGATTCTGACTTTTCATTCTTAAAGTAGCATAGATGTGGATAGCTCGGTCATTAGAGCAGTGACTAGTTACCTTAATGTATTAAGGATTGAAAGACATAATTATCCTTCCATTATGATGTGAGCTACACTTGGTAGGTAAGGACCAATTATTTTGAAAGGAACACAACTTCTTGCAATTGTGCTGACAGCACGTCGTAACCCTAGTCAAAATAAAAACTAGACTACTACTATAACAATGGTGAGTCTAGGACGATCCTATAAAAAGTGTATGTAAAGTTGTTGAAATAAATTAATCGGTGTTTAGATTAAGGGGGTTTTGGATTTTAGAAATAAAAAATAAAATAAAACTAGACTAATAAAAACAAATTAAGGAAAACATGTGAAAAATGATAAAAGTAAGGAATTCGGTAGGGACCTAGTTCTTTAGTTCAAAATCGGCCTACATCCTAATTAAACATATTTCATTGATTTGTTGTTCTTAAACCTCTCCTAGCAATTATTAATCGTGGGTTAATAATTAACCCGAGTTTTCTCTTAGGTAGTGTTTAATCAAGATACGTTAATTAAACCTAACCACCGAATAACCTAGGATATGATCTCCAGATTAAATTAGGCAGTAGCATTACGAATTAGGAAAATTGATTAATCAAGGCAGCAACCACAAACGATGCATCATTTAACCTAGATTATGTTATCCCTAATGATTACGAATCATTGGTCTCTACACATCAATTTCAACATAACAATTACGAATAATATCAAAATTCTAGTAATGGGTTTGCAAATAACGATTTAATGAATGCATTAAAATCATTTTTTCACAATACCCATTGGGTTCATACATAAATAATCGAACAATAATGAGCATATGATTATCTATAAACAAAACCCAAATCAATTGACATAGGTTAACACAATCAATTTCTAATGAGAGAGAAAGAATAACAAAAATAATGAAAAATATGCTTAAATAGGTTCGTCGACGTCGATGTCACCTTCAAACTAGCGTCGGGGACATCTAGCCCTTCATCTTCTCTATGGATGTCATGTTATTCATCTTTAACTCTAGCACTCCCACCATCTTGGAAACCAAAAAGGACAACATAAATTAACAAACAAAACTCTCTCCCAGCTGTCCTAATCTTCTAAAACTAGAGAGGAAAAAATATATAAGTTGTATTTCTTTTCATTCTCAGTTCTTTAAACACCTCCCTTTGTCATGATAAAAACTAGCTTAAAAATCATAGGAGATGAGGTTTAACCGAAGAGAATATGTGTCTTTCAGCTACTCTACTTGCTTCCAAACCAAAGGTGACAAAAATGAAAGAGCTGCTGCCCTTTATTCACTCCCAAATTTTTACTCACCACCAGCCCCCTTTCTTGTCATCCCCTCCTCTCTTCTTTATACCTTAAATGTTAGGTTAAATGACAGGGACATGTGGCATTTCAAAATCGAAGAGGACCCCTATGTTGCTATCCACTCTATTAGAGTAGTGCTCTAAAGGTAATCACCTTTAGCACTTTTGTACAAACTTTGTTTTGATTAATAAAGTAAAAGGCATTTTTCATTGATTTGATATTCATTTAGGTGTGAATTGATATTGATATAGAATCAAATTAATGAAGTACATGATACAAAACATAGCATGAAGGAAATCATAATGTGATTATGATAATGAGATTCGTATCATATACAATTATATTAGTATCTAAATAATCCCTAGTCATAGGATTAATAAGATAGGACATCATTAATCCAGATAGACTAGCACATATTATACTCCTTAATTTGATCAAACAGTGGATCGCACAAATTGTAAGCAAGAGATGTTCAGAGTTAATATGTGGATACGTACTAAGGGTAGTAAGTACATCGGGCTATGAGATTATCATATGGATGATCATAGAAATAACGTAAATATCCTTAGACTTGAGGTACTCAAGGATATCTTAGATACTAATCATGTGCCTTGACATCATTCCTTGTTACCTCAAGATGAGATCACTCTTAGGGTGGTGATTGGGTACAACTATTGGTATTCGAAGTTAATTAGGTAGCCAATAAAGGATTCACCACTCCTGATAGAAGGAGATGATAGTCACAGCCTCTTATTGGGGTCATTACTTAAGAGTCTCTAGCTAGAGCAATTATTTGTCTTAAAGAGAGTCTTCGATGACACGTAGAGTAATGAGCCCAGGACAAGAACTATCATCACTTGGACTAGATATGACGTATTCAGTCTAGTAGGAGTTGACACATAGCCCATAGTCTGAACTAAGTGGGGTATAGTATGGTGAAAGGATGAATTGCACGGTAATTATCTATGAAAAAGGTTCATAAGTTGTATAATTAACTATCAAATAGTTTGTGTCTTAATCCACTTATATTCTGGCAAATAGGCATCATAAAATTCTTCATGATGTGCTTGAATTAAGTGTTAATTTAAGTGACTAAAATAGCCAGGAACCTAAGGGTCATATGCATAAAATATCGGATGAAAAACAAGTATATATGGCCTTTTTTAAGTAGGTCAAGATCATGCCTTATAGGGCCACAATTGTGGCCTTAGGCAAGGTATGCCACAATCGTGGCTAACAAGGCCACAATTGTGGCAGAAGGTTCCTTATGTGTATAAGGTTCCTTTACTTATTACACACTCAATTGATAGAGAAAGGGTTCTAGAAAATTTCTAGAGAGAGTGAGAAGTGTTCTTGAGTTATCTTCGTGCAAATTTATGCAATTGTTGAATAAATCTTACATGCATGTAAGATAACCTAGATCTATCTCCCATATTGAGCATCTACTTGAATTCATCAAGTTTGGTGTTCTAAAACCCTTACACATTGTTTCATCTTCCTTCTTTGCATGCTTTTGGGTGATCAAGGAAGGGTTTGGTGTTTACAACAACCCAAACAAGGAGAAGAAACAAGAAAGGAGGAGATACACAAGGTAAAAAGTTTTGTTATTTCATCTTCTTTACATATCCTTGCATGCATGTGAGATTCTGTGACTTTTGGGTTGTCAAGGTGTCGGAATCTTGATTCCGACAGTTCTACTGCATCTATATACATGTGATGCATGCAACCATGGCTAACCTGAAATTGGTATCAAAGCTTGTTTGTAAATGTAATAAAAGATGTATTGAACATTTGCAACGTGTTTGCTAGGATGTGATTGACTTGCATATTGTTTTGGAAAAATTCGTGTAAATTTTAGGAAACAAATTTTTATTTTTCTTGCACATAAATGTTTATAAGATGTTATATTACGTTTTTTATAAAAGGATTTTTCAATTGAATGTCATTTACTATGTTATTTCAAATTTTTATCCTGACTATTCATATGTTGATTTCTAGGATTTTCTGAAAAACTGATTGCATGTGCTGATTTTTAAAAATTCGTATTAATTCTAGAAAATAGTTTTATATTTTTCTTTTATGGAATTGTTTATAAGATTTTATATCATGTTTATGTAAAAAAAATGCAATTAAATGTCATTTTCTATTTTATTACGAATTTAGTTTCAGCTTGATGCATGTATGAGGTTCTAGAAATTATGGAAATATGATGAACATGCATGTATGAAAATTTCGTATTAATTTTTATAAAAATTTTTTTATAAATTTTATGCATGCATATGCAACATGAGATGTTGCCACGTGTATGAGATGCATGACACTTGTTGTTAAAGTGGTTATCTTATGCATGCATGATGTAATGGTTGACTAGCGTTAGAAGTAATGTGGCAAGTGTCATACACATATGATGTGCTGGCTATTTCCTATTTATTAATAAATAATTCCTAAGAATTATTTCTCAATTTTTTATTAGAAACATTTAGAATGTGTATAAGACTCTAGAATTTTTGCAGAATTAATTGAATATGACTTATAATGTATGTATTTCGATTATAAGACCTAAATAAGGTTCTTTTGTAATAAGAAATATATTATTTTGATGAAAATAACATGCTTAATGCATGTGCTTGAAATTAGGGTTCTGGAAATTTTCTAAACATTGAAACGGTCTCTTGAGTGTATAGTAGATTAACTTATTTTTGTTAATGATTTTGGCCGTCAAGAAAATTTCGGCATGTGTCGAAATTGTTTAGATAAATTTGAGATGACCTAGGGATATTATAGAGGACAAATTGGTGTATGGGAATTTTAAAAACCCCAGGGATTAATTTAGAATTAATCCAAGTAGAGCATAGTATTTCTAGTGTGACTAGATAAAGGCATATAAACTAGGATTAAAGTGTTCAATCTAGACATCAAAATAATTAAATTTTAGGGTTCCTAATCGATTCACATTCTTAACTCAGATGAGCCAATACTAACACTAGTAATTGAATAGGTTCAAGAGTTGGATAGAATCACGAATTTTGGATACATAGTCAAGTCACAACCTCAATTTAAACTTCCTTTGTGTAACATCCCGTTGCTGTATAACGGGTTGAATTATAAAAATGGGTACACGTGAGAAATTAGGAAAACACATCTCATGCTCATTCATTTGTGAACAGTGAGTTTTACACATGAAAAATATCTGTACATGCATTCATGATATTTTTCTGGTATAATTGTGAATAAAATGGAAATTTTGAAAAATAAGCTTTGTGTGTGAAAAATTGAATTAGAGAGGTTCATTAGGGTTTTGAGATTTTTAGAGAATTATAGAAATTTTCTGGAAATTTTTCAGAGTCATTTCCGGACCCGAAATACTGCCAAGAGACAGAATAGAGGTTTACCGGTAGTGAAAATAACTGTCCAATGGCACTGGAAACTTAGACATATGGAATTAAGAATTTTTGAATTGAGCCATTGGAATTTTGGAGAGAAATTGGAAATTGAATTGGAAGAAA
>JANIIA010000008.1:32270049-32284818 GCA_027478495.1 Erythroxylum alaternifolium
ACAAAACATAACTTAAACAGCTCAAATTAGATCGTTAAATAAAGGACATAGGAAGTCAAATTAATGTTAAGGAATCACAAACCATGGCAGGCCAACCAAAGACGATTTTCGATATATTATATCACACTTGATTAGAGTGAAGTCTAGCATTGTCAAACTGACAATGAATGCCAACAACTTTGAGATCAAGCTGAGTATTATATAGATGGTATAACATTCTATCAATTTGATGGACGACTAGATGAGGATCTGAATGCATATATCTCAAATTTTTTGTTGACTTGTGACACTTTCAAGATCCATAAAGTCAATAATGATGTGATAAGACTGTGGTTATTCCCATTTTCTTTAAGGGACAAGGCTAAGAAATGGTTGAACTCAATGCTAAGATCATCACTTACTTCATGAGATCAAGTGGCAAGGAGATTTTTATTGAAGCATTTCCCACTAGCGAAGATCGAAAATTGAGGAATGATATCTTCTGCTACTCCTAGACTAATTTTGAAGTGTTACATGATACGCAGAAGCGATTTAAGGAGATGTTAAGAAACTACCACAAGATGGTTTACCACTTTAAATGCATATCCAAATCTTTTATAATAGGGTACAATGGAATACAAAGTAGTCAATCGATGAGCAAGTGGGGTACTTTAAATAACATGACAACAGAAGTAGCCCACGATCTTGTTGAAGATATGGCAATGAAAATTTATCAGTGGTGCTCCTCATAAGCAATAATTAATAAGCCAGTGGGGGTATATGAATTAAATGTAGTGGTGTAGTCAGTGAACTAGGTGGAAGTGCTAAACAAAAAGCTTGATAGACTGACAATGAATCCCTAATGCTAAATTATGCAATATGTGTGGGCTAGAACATTCATGTCAAAATTATCAAGTAGTAAAACTCTGGTATATGGATTATATAGGGAATGCTCCTAGATCCCAAAATAATCCCTATAGTAATACTTACAATCCTAGATGGAGGAAGCACCCCACTTTCTCTTGGAGAAATCAAAGGCAAGCAAGGAACAACCCTCCACTGGGATTTTAACAATAAGCACACTTCAAGCTAATAAGCTTACTCTATAATTGCTCAAGATTCTGGTGCAAGACATTAGTGAAAGAAGGCTTCTATATGTAAATTGGAGGTTTAGATCGATCAAATTGCCAAATTAGTATTTGAAAGACTGCATAGGAGTTTGCCTAGTACAACTGAAACAAATCCTAAAAAATGTGTAACGAAAATCACCCTTAGGTATGGAAAAGATCTCCAAGAAGAAGAAGGAGAAAAGAAAAAGAAGGATACGAAGAGTCAAGTAAAACTTAAAGGAGCATGCATGTTAAAGTTTCATAACTTAAAATATTTAAATTTGTCAAAATATTTTTCATGTTGCACACCTTTACAGAGAGCTACATGCTCTCTAGACACGCTCGTGTGAACTTACATGGTTAGATACATGCCCGTGTAATAGACTGTGTAAGTCCTCGATGAGTTACAAGTTTGTGATTTATACGATCAGGTGCAAAGTTATGTAGTAGATTGTGTAAGTCCGTAACAATTTTAAATTTATCCCACCTCTTTCATTTTTTTCATATTCTCTTCTCTCTCTACTCTCTTGCCGTCACCACTTACCCTCTCCAACCTATTTTTAGTGTTTTTCTTGCAAATTTGTGACACCCAAGCAAGTATTCTTTTTTATTTCACTTTTTATGCAAGAATAATTGGGTATTTTTCAATTCTTAAGATTTTTCACCTAAAAATGCTAACGTTATGGTTTTGATATTTTCTGAAATTTTGCATGATTTCATAGTTATTTTTCATACTTTATCGGTTATATTCTCATACTTATGTAAAGTTTTAGGAATAATGACAAGACCACAACATGCAAATAAAATACCAAGGAAGTAAAAATCAGGTGAAGGGTCATCTAGAGACCCGAGGGGAGCTCGCATAGTCAAGCCATCAAAACAACCTCTTATGCCATTTTTTAATGTCATGACACATGAGGATCAATATCAATAGCTTAAAAAGAAGACTTTAGTAACAAGTTGCAACATTGAATGGGAGGCATTGGGGTAGGTCAATTTGGTCTAGTAGGTTTAAGACCTTATCGATGCTAAAGCAAGGTCCCGATTTTTTTAGATCATGGAGCCCTCTTATTGGGAATGCTTGAGGCACTCTCCACATTTTTTGTGGAGAAAGGATGACACGATTGGGACTAACTGAACACTACTTAGTTTTGGCTGCTAAGAGAGATGGTTTGAATGAGCTATTCAAAGTTGTTCGTCACAATGGGGTTATATGATCAAGAGTTTATGGGGACAATATCTGTGAGTGGGTAGTCCAAGCTGTTACAAATGGTATTAGAGCCAGTACCTAAATCGGTATGCCAACAAGGACGTTGGGCCTCCAAGGGGGTGGAATATTAGATTCCCATATCGATTTAAGAGTGGAACGAAGTAGGCCTTAAAAGGCTATGGATACCTCTCCGTCACAAGATGCGCTTTCTCGAGCAAGTGTGCGGGAAGATTAAAATCGTGAGGGCTTAGCTGGGCCAAGGTCCAAAGCGGACAATATTTGTGAGCGGATGGTCCGGGCTGTTGCAAATGATATTAGAGCTAGTACCTGGATCGATATGCCAGCAAGGACGTTGGGCCTCCAAGGGGGTGGAATGTTAGATTCCCAGATCGATTGGAGACTGGAACGAAGTAGGCATTATAAGGCTATAGATACCTCTCCCTCATAAACGCGCTTTCCCAAGGGGTGGGAAGAGCAAAACTGTGAGGGCTTGGCTGGGCCAAGGCCCAAAGTGGACAATATCTGTGAGCAGGTAGTCCGAGCTGTTACACAGAGACTTACATGGGTAATATACATAGCCGTGCATATCAACATGCACGGGCCTATAACTTCATATGACCAAAAATAATATTCTTCAAATCTCCATATGTTTATAGAGATTACACAATCACTGTACACGATTGTGTAGATCTTAGTTGCTTCAGATCTTCGTTCCATACCACAATTTTGTCCATATTCTTATCCCATTGGTTCATGAAGGCAATTATCACCTATAAACACACTTGAAGTAAATTAAGTACCAAAAATACTATAAAGCTATCAAATAACAAGCAAAACACAAATATAGTTATATAACCACAGTCAAATAAGCATTTATCAAATATCCAATAGGATATACTTGTGTATGTTGTTTGCTAATGACAATATTTTAATGGATGAAACAAGAGTGGGTATCAATTTCAAGTTAGAACTTTGGAGGGATATATTAGAGTCAAAGGGTTTTAAATTGATCACGACTAAAATTGAGTATTTAGAGTGTAACTTTTTAGGCCATAAGATGACATTAGATATGCAAATAAAGATTGGTTCAAAAATTATAACACAAAAAGATTGTTTTAAGTACCTTGGATCCATCATCCAAAGCAATAGTGAGATAGATGAATATCTAGTTATCCATATCAAATTAGGTGGCTCAAATGGACGGGTGCATCAGGAGTTCTACATGACAAGAAGAAACCACTCAAACCAAAAGGTAAAATCTATTGTTTAGCTATTAGACGGACCTTGCTCTATGGGATAGAGTGTTGGCCCCTCAAACAAGTTCGTAGTCATAAGTTTATGGTAGCGGAGATGATGATGCTTTGTTAGATGTGTAAACTTACAAGAAGAGATAAGGTCAGGAATGAAATGGTAGGAGATAAATTAAGGGTGTCTAACATTGATAATAAATTAAGAGAGACAAGATTTAGGTGATTTGGGCATGTTAATAGAAGACATTCTGATGCTTTAGTGAGAAAATGCAAGAAGATTGTATTTAGATATTATTAAAGAAAAAAAGAGGAAGACCTAAGAAAAACTAGGGTGAGATTATCAGGAAGGATATGGCTCTGCTAGAGCTTATCACGGACTTAACCCTCAATAAGAAATTTTGGTGATCTAGGAAATGAGTAAAAGATCCTATATAAAAAGGTCTTTCTCTTTTTCCATAGACTTTTTGAACATTTTCTTATATTCTTGTATCTTGTATTTAGGGTAAAACACTTTTATCTATTGTACTTTCCTGTTAGTACTTTTTATCTTTATTTTGTTATTTATTATTTATTATTGTTTGTATAACTTATTTTATTTTTATTATTTATCATTAATTTTGTTTTATATTTTATTTATTTATCATTTATTTATTTTGATTTTGAATATTCTTATTTTATTATATCAATTTTTAATATAATTATTAGTTTATATTTTTGGCTTTTTTCTAAACAGTTCTCAATTTTTTTCTTATAGGTCTATTAGAAACAACCTCTATATTAGTTAGGAGTAAGGTAACATACTATTGGACTCTCCCAGACCTTGCATCTTAGCGAGATTTCTACTAGGATGTTATTATTATTGTTGTTGTAAACATTTAATCGAAATATCATCTTGTATTTTATAGCATATCCATAGAATTCCTCTATTAGCATTTTTCCATAAATGAAGAAACAAGTTTCTAACTAGATAAAATAAGACGGGCAAGCAAGAAGAAAGACTGCTACTATTTTTACACCATCAACTCCTAATCATAAACAACCCGATTCGGAGAACAAATCACTAGACTTTGATTAAATATTAGTTAACTTCAAATCCCTCCTTGACTTTACTTAAGACTTCAATATCTCTAACCTCTTTATCAAAAATAAAGCCTAATGATATTGTCCTTAGTCTCAACCTTAACCAATTCATTAATGATGATTTTCTCAAAGTTATAGTATCCTATAATAAGATGCCACCAAATTATACCAAGGAACAATTTAACATATATGCATTTTTCTTCAAAAATGTTGGAACTATTAAAGTAGATGGCTAAATGCATTTTTTCTTCTTGCGGTGTCATTTTTGATAGTTTCCTATTAAAGGATGCCCTTCTTACTAGTGGTGAAGAGGGTGACGATTGACAACACTTTAAATGTTGGTGATGGGTGTATTTTGTTTTTAAAAGGTGGTTAGGTTTTTCTAAATGTTGAACAAAAAAGGATTAATTATGTTTAATTAATTTTTATTAAGAATATAAAATAAAAATAAATTTATTTTAACTTAAACCGGATACATGAACTAGTATGCCACGTAGATGCCATGTGGCATAATGAGACCTATATATAGATTAAATTTTTTTAAATTCATACTACATCGACATTATTGTGGCATATAATAGATAAAGACTTAACATCATCCAATTTTTCTTTACTCGTGATTTAATTTGAATGTTTTGTAAATGTTATGATTCATTCTGGACGTTTCAAAAAATAAGCTTCAACTTATATTTTGGTAAAAGTTACTAGGGTTAAATTTACACTTTTTGTCTTTATTTTAAAATCAAAAGATTTTCTTTAAAGTTTAAAACAAATATGCTCTTGATTATGAAATGATTTATACATTATTCCCTATATGTAAATGATCATGCTATGATTGAGCCCTTAATTTATTAAAATAACCAAGATAAGGTTATAAAAATGATTATAGTGATTTGCTTAAATATTAATAAATTTGATTCCTCCTTATTCTTATTTCTTCTGTATCCCCTGAAATTCTCTTAGCTTGCATATGTTCTCTACTTTGCTTATTTTCTTCATCCTTTGATTTCTCAATTTGTTACTTTTTCCCTTTATTGAACTTCATCTTTCACATATTGATTAATTTCACCATAATAAAGCTACTATGATTACCAAATGAATTCATTAATATTAATGTATTTCATAATTATCAAAAATAATAGGTTAGGATCTCATTTGGTTAAGTATTTCATTTTTATAAGTGAAAAGGAAAAATAGGTTGGCATGATAGTGATGAAGAATTTGATTTCACCATCCTTTAAAGGTGGTTTATTGACTAAAAATAATATAAAAAGATTCATGACAACTTTGAAGGAGAGATTCACTGACTGTGAGAAGGCTTAGGAAGGTCAAATTTTGCACATATTGACTTCACTAAGATATGATGGAGCATATAAGGTTAGTGCTTATATTATGAAGATGCAAGATACATCCAATAGGTCTAGCCGGTCGTAGGTCTCGATATTAGATTATTTTTGAACCTATCAAGTACTTGATTTTTTAACATTTGAATTTGGTTCCTTAAAGATAATATATAATGTCAAAAAGGAGGTGTGAATGGTGAATAAGTCAATCATAACCTTGTGTTTAAGAAGAGGAAAAGATAAAGCATAAGAAGGGTGATACTGTAAATTTGGCATTTGAATCGTTTAAATCCAAAGGGAATTATAGGTATCAAAATAAGAAGTTGAAAAGAATAAGAGTTTAAATAAGGATATGTAACAATAAACAAACAATGCACTAAAGATACAACAAACTACCAACCTTTATTAACTGTCATATTGCTTACAAAGGTATAATACTACAATTAGATTAGATGTGGTAGCGTTAAATAAAGTAGTAAGGTGTCAACTATAAAATGTAGATTAATTTTAGTTTCTAGAAGATGATGTTAGATATACTTGACTTTTCAATAATAAAATAGGTCTTATTGTCCTTTAATTCTATAGTCATTGGTAAATGTTTGTTGAATGATAATCTTTATTATTTAGATTTGAATATTTAGATTTGAAGGATCCTAGTAAATTAGTTATAAATGTTGAAAAATAAGAATTAAAAGGAGTTTAACCAAGGAAATTACATTCACTTTGTATCATAAGATGCTTGGTCATATTTCAAAGGAAATAGATAAGAGATTAATCAAGGATGAATCCTCCAAATTTTGGCTTATGATGATGTCATTAGTACATATGTAGATTTTATTAGAGGTAAACTCATTAATTGTAAAAAGAAAGGTGTCATTAGGAGTAGTGAATTTTAAAAGATAATTCTTATAGGCTTTAGTAGATCTTTAAACTCCATAATGATGGAAAAAGTTATTTGACTTTGATTAATGATTACTCTCAATATAGTTACTTATACCTCATTATTCAATATTTGGCCTTTTAAAAGTTCAAAATATTTAAGATAGAATAAACCTATTACGATGTTAGGTACACTTAAGCATGGTACGAAATGTTAGGTACACTTAACATAATGAAATAATAGACATAATTGCACACTAGAGGGCATGGTGAGGAGCATGATGGTGAGATCAAAGTTTCTTGAGTATATGTAGGGTGAGGCACCAAAGAAAACACTTTATATCATAAACCATGTTCTTATTAAGTTAGTCTTTAAAACTTTTTCTAAACTACAAATAAGTAAGAAGCCTAGTTTGAACTATTTGAGAATTTATTGTTATCCAATTAAGATCAAGATTCATAGTACACTAGAGAAGAAGTTGAATCCTAGGATGAATCCTAAGATATTCATAAGTTATTTTAAAGGTTTGAAAAGTTTCATATTACTATAATTGTAGAGGTGTTAATGGCAAAGTTTTTAAAAAATGATCTACTAGATATATCATTGAGAGTTGAAGCAATTAAGGAGCATGGGCTAGTAACATTACGTGCTTGATATTTGTGTAATTGCATGTGTTTTATGGTTAAATTTGTTACTTATTTAGTGTGAATTTAAGTGGTGTGTATGCATTTACAGTGTAATTATGTTAATTTGTGTGTTTTAGTGATTTTAGGGGTTAGATTAAGTCTTTGAGCTTAAATGTTATATTTTTGAGGTGTCGTGATGCATTTGTTAGTGTTTCAGGATAAACAGGGAAGAACGACGAAGATTCAAGGAGTTTCGGTCCAAAGCCAAAGGCTATGATTGTACACAGCAGGCCACGATCGTGCACATTAGGCCACGATCGTACACATTGGGCCACGATCATGACAGAAAGGTTAAACTACAGGCCACGATCGTGGCAGGAAGGGCCATGATCTTGCCTTACATTAGGTTGACAGAAAAACTCAATTTTCGTGAGATTTTGTAGACCATTTCGACCCTGACTTGGACCAAGGGCTTCTACAGAATAAAAAGAACATGATGTGACAGTCACTAGGAGTCTTTGGAGAGCCAAGAGAGTCATGCAAGAGAGCATCATTCTGTCATTTCTGAGAAAAACCTAAGGAGAGATCAAAAGATTGAGGAAGGAGATGAAGGAAGAGAGGCATAGAGACGAGTTAGACGAGATGTACTTCCCAAAATAGGTGGTTTCCCACTGTCGTTGTTCCCAAAATTTTGTTCCTGACAATATTTTCCATTTATTTTAGTTTTATTTATGTAGAGAATTGAAATAGGTCTTGAATTTAGTTGTGCTGAATGTTGAGTTATGTTTATACTCACCTTCGGATTTTTACTCTTGAGGTTAATAAAGTTTACTCGATTGTGTTTTTATTGATTTGATTGTGATTTCAATTCTGGTTGTAATAATTCGACAACAAACTAAGAGGGTGAGCTGGGTAAAAATCATCAATTTGGGCTAACAAGAGTTAGGTGAATTGATAGGTAAATAATTGAATCAAACCAGTATAGTCGTGTAATGAAAGATCAAGCATAGATTCTCAGTAGGTTAATAGACAATTTTAGAACTAATTTAGGTTTTGGGCCAATTGTGAATCAAGAGATCGCAATTTCAATAATTTAAATTAGGGATTATTAGTTAGGGTTAAAAATTATAACTCGAAAGAGAGTAATTCACCCTAGTACCGTCTAGACCCGTTAATTCAATAATTGCATAATTGGTTAGATTTTCTTTAGTTTCGAATTAAAATCCCTTTTCTCTCACTTGGTGATTTCTAGGTTAATTTCGGGTTTGGTTGTGTGATTGTTATTTTGTTACTCCTTGGCACTTTAAATTCTCATATTTGATTATTGATTGATTAAATTTCTGCATTAGTTAATTGTTTAGAATTATTGTAGTTTAAGGCAACCTTAAATTTAGGACTAGTTAACTTTCCTCGTGGGATTGATACCTTAGGTACTACGCAAACAACCCGTGCGCTTGCGACATTTACTGAGGTTATAAATAGTAAAACTTAGCATGTGTAACCTTGCGAAAAAGTTTTTAACGTCGTTGCCGGGGAAAGCAATTTAGTTATATATTTTAAGGCATTAGAGTAGTTTTATTTTTTTTATTTAGTGCATTTTACTTAGGAATCTTGCCCTTGCATGAACACAAGATTCACAAGAGGTTCGAGTCATACAGCTGAAACGATAGATTTAGATATAACGCGATTAGAACAAACCTTGAGAAAAGCTCGGCGAGAGGAAGAAGAAGAGATCGAGAAATCATAAATAGCCGAGAAATTTCAAAGAAATATGGATCAGGATCTTAACCCTGGGAGGCAACAATAAAAGACCCTAATGGATTTTATGAGATCAGGGTTTAACCCAGCGAATCAAGGAGTGGCTAGACTGCCTGTTCAAGCGGTCTCAGTTGAAATCAAGCCAACCCTCCTAAATATGCTTCAGCAAAATGTCCAATTTTAAGGACTGGCGAATGAAGATCCGAATGCAAACATCATTAGTTTCCTCGAGATCTGTGATACTTTCCAGTATCACCAGATGTTGGAGGATGTTGCTAGGATTAGGTTGTTCCCTTTTACACTTAGGGATAAAGCGAAGGCTTGGTACCACTCACTGAGCCCTGCTAACATCACGACGTGGGAGCAACTTGTGCGTGCTTTTCTGGATAAGTACTTCCCTTTAGCGAAGACTACAAAGATCATAAAAGAAATTGCCAATTAACAACAAAGTGACGAGGAGTCGATTTATGAAGCGTGGGAGTATTATAAAGATCTACAGAGGAGATGCCCACACCACAACCTACCGGAGGAATTCCTCTTGCAGACATTCTACAAAAGAGTAAACTCACCAACCAGAGGCATGATCGATGTAGTGTCAGGAGGATGTTTGATGCGTAAGACGGCCGATGAAGCAGAGGAGTTAGGCTTGGTTTGGGGGAGTGGTGGCGGTTGATAACCTGCTGAAATGATAAGTACTTATTCTCAATAAGTACTTATGTGTTTGGAATTGTTGTTTTGGTAACTGCTGAAATGTCAAAATAAGTATTTGGCAAGTGCGGTTGCGGTTGCGGTTGCTAAAAAGAAATAAAATGACTAAAAAGTCTATTGATTTAATAAACTATTAATTGTTATATAAATAATTAAAAAATATATTATTAATCGTATAAATTTAAAATTATAAATAATAAAATATTAAATTAAAATAAAAAAATATAAATAAAATAAATTTAGTAAATAAAATATTACATAAAAAATATATTATTAGTAATATAAGTTCAAATTATAAATAAAAAATATAAATAAAATAAATTTAGTTGAGGATATAATGGAAAATAATAAGTAGAATTTTTACTGCAGAAATACTTTCATACCGCAACTTTCTTTCTACTTATCGATTTTTACGGTGATATCGTATTTTCTTCTAACCTTCAGTTGTTCACCAACAAATACAAACATGTGACTGTGTTTAAAAACTGCGATAAATAAATACTTGTTTCAGCGCACCGTATGTCCAAATGCAGCTTTAATTAAACTTGATTGAATATATTTTTTAATTTGACGGATTAAATCGAACCGGACCAAAGATGCCAAGCCTACGTGCGGCTAAAGTTTTGACTTGTAGCTGTGAAAAACTTGACGAACACTTAACTTCGCCTTTAAGGATACTTCGTAGCCGCTACTGTATATATATAGATGAGCTAGACATCTCTAAAACACTGCATAACAATTAGCAAGAAGAAGAAGGAAATTAAGAAGATGCGTCATCCTCCACCACCACTTCATGACGGCAACTGCCGTGGATTGCTACACCCGGGGCCACCTCCTCCGCATGCACCGCCACCTGCACCTCGCCATCACTGCCATCCTTCTCACCCTCCTCCACCAGGCCCTCCTGGTCCTCACCATCGCCTTCATCATCATCATCACCACCAATACCATCACTTCCACCGCCACCACCACCGTCACCCCTGATAATCTGAAGCTTCAAGACTATATCCAGGAACCTACGGGGGTGTTATCTAGTTAAACAATAACAAAGTTATGTTTTTTTTTTTTCTTTTACAGTGCTTCTAGCTATTGCTTTGCTTGTTGGGCATGAAGAACACGCTTCCAACTCCATTGGAACGTCCTACATGCTCTTATGATACTTGACTGTGTATGCTATAAGATCGTGGTCAGATATAAATAAACAGAAATCCTGCTTACTTATCAAAGGGTTTCTCATGTACCTGTTCTTTTTTATATAATATTGCCAATGCTTTGTTAAATTTCAATTTATTAGAAAAGAATTCATATTTTAATGCCAATGAACAGAATCCAAATTCAACAGATTAATAAAATTTTACGTGAAGTTTGAATTTAATTTTTAGAAAATATTAAATTTGAAGATTTTTGTCTCATTTGATATTCTTTATCAAAAATTAAAAAAAAGTTGAAAATACGGAAAACTTTTATATTTCTAACCAAATTCAATTATTGCACTGAACTGAGTATCAACACTAAGCCCTACAGAAGTGGTCGAGTTGGTAGAGTAGGGGTACATGAGGTCAAAAAGTTCTGTGTTCGAATCCCTTGACTTACACTCCTTCGATTGAACTTGACATATAAAACTTGCTTAGTACGAACTACCTGATTGACGTGATTTGTAAACTATCGTATCAATTAAAAGATTTACCCAGTATGTATCCAAATGATAGAAACTGCGGGTTCCTCCATTTAAAAAAAAAAGAGTATCAATATTAAAAACAAATTATTCAATACGATAACCCACTATTAATAATTAAAAACTTCAATTTATAAGTATTTCTATCTTAATTCTTTTGAATAAGATTTATAATAAATCATATCAATTTTAAAATTTAATTTTGAACTTAATTCAATTTATATATTTGAATCTAAACTTAATTTATTTTAACTTAATTGAGATTAATTTATCGTAATTAATCAAACCTAAAAAAAGTCATTATAGGTCAACATAAACAACTGTGGTACAACATGGAAAGCAGACAAATGTTCAACAAACTAATGGGAAAATGGTGGGAGTTTACCGAGAAATGAAGAGTAAAAGTTTAAACTGGGACATCAGCTTCAAAAAAGTTTTTATCTTTTGGACAAATTGCTCTCTAAATGTCCTGAAAGTCTCTTCCTTTTGTTGAATATGAATCAATTTGTTAGGGAATTTTCTTTTGATATTCTGTAACATATAGTTAGTTCTACACATTCTTCGAAACCCTAACCCCAGATCCATCTACTCCCTTATCTATAGCTGAAAATTTCCAAGATTGAGTCCTGCGGCTGCATCACGGGTTTAGATGATCGTGTTAAGTTTTTCAATCATCAATCGAAATGCATTCAAGCGTAGCTAATGCTTGTACCAGGTTTAAATGATCCTATAAAGTTTTTTCATATCAGTCTTAGGATAATGCAAACACATGTAAGAGATACTTTTACTTCGAATAAAATGATAGAATTTGTCGAAGTTTAAAATAACAATAAGAGCTTGCAAAGTAAGAGAAGCCTGTTATGCGATAGAACTCTGTTTAAGCAATAGGAGTAGGGATGGCAAAAATAGCCCGACTGGGCCCCTTTTTAGCTTGAGTTGGTCAGGCCAAAACGATATCATTTTAAAAATTTTTTACTTAAAAAACAATTGACGGGCCAAGCCACGGGTGTACCTATCTCGACCTGCGCAGGGCACCATGGCCAAGATAATATAAAAATAAATAAAATAAATAAATTAAAAAAAGAATTTACCATCAATAACTTCATTATTTAATTAACTTTGATGACACATAAGAGCTTCCATAGTACGATAATGAAGTCAAGCATGATGAGGAGTAATGACCCAACTACTAATACTAAATGCAGACTTTGAAGTAACAGTTGATGATGAAATAGCTAACAAGTCTCGTACAATGGCTTACATGATCAGATAATTATATGCAGACGTCTTTCACCATAATAATATATCGAACGACTCACTTTCAATTTCAGGAACATACTCCTCAGAAACATATCTATCGAACTATAGGATATCCTAGTCTTTTTCTCTTTCAAAAAATTTGAAAAAGAATCTATCAATAATGAGTTAGAAGAAAAGCTTGAACTTAAAACTGAATTTTGAGTTGAATTGCCTGCATCCTGATTATGAGTTTGTTGCATTCTGGCTTCATAATTTTCATGGTATGTAGATGCTCTTGAGCTTTACCACCGTACAATACATTATAAATCTATACAACTTCATCTATCATATATCTCGGGTCCAATAGATATAATACTGCCACAATATCTCTAATCTTAGACCAATAAGAATTAATCTTCTCCGGCATCCACTCCTCCATCGTCCGAATCATTTCATTGGAGTCAAATATCCACAATCCTAAAACATGCTTTATGTTGGACATAATGCTAAAAATACAATGCGAAATTAGATATTTTGTTCCTAAAAACAATTCAGTCCAACTATTGAATAATTTCAACTTCATACAAAGTTCTTTAGCCAAGTCCCATTAATCCTCTGATGGTACGTAAGTATACTGAGGATCCCTTTCGGCTGATATAATAAATAGCTGAGCATATGGGATTTCAGACTCCAACATCTTAAAGGTTGAGTTCCATCTTATAGGACAATCCAAAACTAACTTCTTTATGCAGGGAAGGCATAAAATTTGTGCAACATCTTCAAAAGTTCAAATTCTTTTAGGAGTTGCACTCTAATATAAAACATTATTCCGAATATACTCTATTGCTTTTGAAAATCCGACGGGGGTTAATTGTTTTCGTAAACTTTCCGCAAATTTCTTTGGCATCAACAAAATAAAGATAAGCAAAACTGAAATAATAAAAACACCAGAAATTTGATAACGCAGTTTACCTAAGGCTTTGCTGAGCCGACATCACTCAACCCTTGACACTATCTCTTAACCTCACTTTCTGTGAAAGAATTTCATACCTAATAGTACTACCGTCTCGTACTAACCTCAATAGAAGATTTTCTCAACACTCTTTTTAATTAAAAGACAATAAAAATAACCCACGTACTTTATCAAATAAGAACTGAATGACAATATATTTAAGATAAAAGAAAAGAACAACTTTCTGCAAAGTTCAGTTGCACAGAAATAAATCTGGAAATCGTTCACACAAAATCAGTCCAACCGTGAGCCACTTTATAAGGATGACAGTTCAACATGAGCAATCTCCACACGATCAATATAGAGCTGTGAATCTCCCACTCAAAAATCCACTCAACCAGAACAAAGATTCTTAGCCAATGAAGTAACGTGAAACTAAGATTGTTGTTGGACCAATTCCTCCATCTCCACAGCACATAGACTTTAACTATATATTTTTCAGAAATAAAGTTACGCCCACTAAACCATAGATCAAGACCACAGCGAATTCACCTCTGCCATTGATAAAAATATCCACGATACACACCAGCAAAATCTCTTCTCACCACAGCAACACAAAATCCCCTTATCTTTTTATGCACACAATCCACGCAAACCCCAACTCCCTTGGGTCAAATGTGAGACATAATACTTAGCTCCTCAAACTTATGTGCGCAGACAGCCTCTCTTGTTTTCTCTACCTGTAACACCCTCTGCTGCAGTAACACCCACGCACACAAAGGGTTTCTTACTATGACGTGTTTTAATAGAGTTCTATTAAAACACCAACTGTGGAGATTCACACCATCTGCTTACATACGTATGTGACACCAACTGACCAAGTCAAAGCAATTGCAATATCCCAATTCCAGAACTCAACATCCAATTAATGCACATCTTTATGAATCCATATAATAATTT
>JANIIA010000008.1:32284918-32316900 GCA_027478495.1 Erythroxylum alaternifolium
CAAAAATCATTTTCATCATTCATTTCATAAACCAATAACACAATTCATATACAAACATGTGGCACAGTATCAAAGCATTCAAGAAGCCTTAACGGCACATTTATAACACAATTGAAAACATTTTAAACTTTTTTGGTTTGGAAGAAACATTAGGGGCTTATTACTTAATGATAAAAGTGTAACCCACCTTGAAATCCTTGTTTATAAAAGTGGCTTAAGGATGTCCTTCCTCTTACTCCTCTTGCCTCTCTTTCTCGCCTTCTTGATTTTCTTTAACAATAACCAAAATTCCATTCAATTTGGTTTAGAAATCGGAAAGTCATACCTCAACAATTTAAACTATTTCTCATGCTGAAACAAAATTCTATCTTCAGCTTCCATTACGAAATTGAAATGCCTAGAGACTGAATTTAGACTCGATTTCTTCATAAAATTTGTATCCCTATGTCTCTAGTTTACAAAAAATTAAAAATTAGTCCATTTTGATAACTACACCAAAAGTTATGCCTAAAATACCAAAGCATGTTATGTGCTAAAAATATTGAGTTCGCCGCGGCGAACTTGTCCAGAAACATGCTCCGAAGACAAGTTTTGCTACTTTTTCTAGTTTTTAACTTCCCACCTTTTACATAAACCCATCTTAACCCTAAATTATCTCTTCTACTTCATTTTCAACTTCATTCCACCCAATATTATTCACAACAAATTCATAATCTACTTTTGATCATTAATCCAAACACTAAAACATTCACATAAACCATTCATCAATACTTTCTACACATATTCACTTCATTTTCACTTCTAACCATCACTAAATATGCTTCATCTAACAGTCAAGAAGGGTTAATGCTCATACGTACTTGTTTTAGCCTCAAAGTCTTAAAATTCTTCAAGAATTTCCAAAACCCTAGTTGTTTTTCTCTTCTTTCTCCACTTCTCTTTCTCTCTTCTTTCACTCACGTACAAGACTACCATTACTTCTTCTCTTTTTACACCTTTAATGAGTGTGAAATTTCCAATTTGCCCATCCATTTATACCTAATATCTATTTAAACTTAAGTGGTCTTCCAAAAATGCCCTTATATGACCTCACAACATTAATACTTTAATTCCATCAATCCATGAAATAAATCCTCCCAAACTTGACATAATAATTAGACTCCAAATAAAATGGTTTATCTAACAAGACCACAAATTTTATTTAGATCATGCTTAATAAAATAAATAAAAAATTTCAAGTCCCAACACTGTGACAGTCCTAGCAGAGATCTTTTCCCCTTCTTCATTTTCTATCACGCTATGCCACCCTTCTTTAGCACACACTATACTGGGCTCACCCACTCACTATCTGAAATGAGTTAAATTATTCCTACTCCTATAAGTTTCACCACTTTCTTCTTTACAAACTCTTGCATATTCGGATTTAACCTTCTCTGTTGTTTTTCCACAGTTCTACAACCTTCTTCCAGGTTAATTCTATCATCACCACTTTGGGGCTAATCCCCCGAATATCATAAATCTGCCACCCTACAGCTCTCATCCTTTTCCTAATAGTCTCCACCATTTTCTCTTCTTGCTCGCAATTTAATTCATTGGAGATAATGATAGGTAAAGTGTGGTTCTTTCCTAGAAAGGTATATCTCAAATGGGAAGGTAAAGGTTTAAGCTCTAAGGTGGGAGGTTTAACAATAGAAGGTGGTGTAGGTGCTTTAGCTCTCTCTAATTGTTCTAGCTCCACTTCCTCACAAACATCCTCGTCCTTTGCATTTTCATCTTTGTGTACTCCATTCACCTCAGCAACTCCTTCTTTAATTTCCTTCACACACTCATCTATTACATCAATTTTCATACACACATTTCCATCCATCGGTTTCTTTAAGGATTTTGTCATATTAAACTCAACCTGCTCACCACCAATTCTTAACACAAGTTTTCCTTCATGAACATCAACTAATGCCCTACCAGTATTCATAAAAGGCCTACCCAAGATTAACGGACAATTTTTATCATATTTAAAATCTAACATAACAAAATCCACTGGAATTATAAATTTATCCACTTTTACCAATATGTCTTCCATAACTCCAAATGGCCTTTCTATTGATTGTTCAGCAAGCTGAATCAATATGGAAGTCAGCCTGACCTTTCCTAATCCCAATTTCCTAAAAATAGATAAAGGCATCAAATTAATACTTGCACCTAAATCATATAAACATTTGGAAAATTCAAAATGGCCAACAACATATGGAATAGTAAAACTCCCTGGATCTTGCAATTTTGCAGGCATTTGACTTGAGATAATAGAACTACAGTTCTCTGTCAATGTAACTGTTTGGTTATCTTCCCAAGTACGTTTGTATATAAGTATATCCTTCAAAAACTTCACATACTTGGGCATGCACTACAAAGCTTCCATCAATGACAAATTAATTTATAGCTTCTTCAGTTTCTCTAAAAATTTAGAAAACTAGGTATCCACTTGATATTGCTTCACTCTTTGTGGATATGGGAGTTTGGGCTTGTACGGTGGTGACGGTAAATACGGTCTGCTCTCTCCCCTTTCTTCTTCTACCTCCGTACTAGTTTCTTTTTCTTGGTCGTCCTTTTCCACACTTGGTTCTTCCATTTGCTTGCCGCTCCGAAATGTAATTGCTTTGAGTTGCTCCCTTGGAATAACCTCATTATTGTTTAGTAAACAACCTGCATTTTGAGAAAATAAAGCATCAGTAAGTTAACATACCAGGACTTCCAAATTATGGATTGACGAGGCATGGTTCTTCATAATCTGATTAAATTTTGCCTCTATCCTCTGTTGATTTTCCTCCTGGCTTCCATACATCTTTTTATGACTCTCTGCTTGAATTGCCAATTTGGAATTAAACATCTTCATAAACTTGTCCAACTTATTTCCAAAGCTCCGATTTTCTCTTGCTGGAATCTTGAGGATCCTTGTGATCTTTGTTGTCTACTTGTATTATTGTTACTCCAAGAAAAGTTCGGGTGGTTTTTTCAACCTAGATTATATGTATTCGATTATAGGTTATTACCTCGCTACAGTTGGCCTAAGTAGCTTACCTATTTGGTCCCGCTAGCTCCCAATAGGAAACATTTCGTTGAGTTGTGGTTGTTTTCCCCACACAGCTCACATTGTGCTTGTACTGCCTAAATTGCTGAAATGGATGCTCCTTACATGTTATTTAGCTGCTTCGTCAAAGCCATAATTTGAGCCTGCAAGGAAGTAACTGAGTCAATGGGTATCATACCTTTTTGTTCCTTCTGTCCATGTCTATTCCTCTCGCTCGACAGCTATTGCTTGCCAACTCTTCTAATAAATCATGAGCTACTTCCACCATCTTTCTTATCAGTGAACATCTAACTGCTGCATCAATTGTGCCCCTTGTGTTCAAATTCACTCCATTATAGAATATTTGAAGCAGAAATTCCCTCGGGAGGTTATGACGTGAATAACTCCTTTAAAGTTCATTAAATCTCTCCCAAGCCTCGTAGAGAGATTCTCCATCGCTCTGCTGGAAATTTGTTATCTCCTTCATAATCCTTGTTGTCTTTGTCAACGAAAAATACTTTGTGAGGAATGCTTGAGCAAGCTGCTCCCAAGTTGTGATTTGGCCTAGATTTAAAGAATTATACAATGTTTTAGCCCGAACCTTCAACGTGAATGAAAATAGTCAAATTGGGCTAACAAGAGTTAGGTGATTTGATAGGTAAAGAATTGAATCAAACTGGTAGAATTGTGTAATGAGAGATCGAGCATAGCTTCCCGGTAGGTTATTAGACAATTTATAACTAATTTAGGTTTTGGGTCAATTGTGAATTGAAAGATCACAATTCTATAATTTAAATTAGGAATTATCAATTAAGGTAAAGAATTATAACTCGAGAGAAAGTAATTCACCCTAGGTCCGTCTAGACCTATTAATTCGATAATTGCACAACTGATTAGGTTTTCATTAATTTAGGATTAAAACCCGCCTTTCTCTTACTTGATGGTTTCTAGGTTGGTTTTGGGATTGGTTTGTGTGACTTATTTTCTTGTTTAGATTTCCGCAATTCAATTCTTGAAATTAATTATTTGATTGGTTTATTTTCTGTATTAGTTATTCATTTGAATTATTGTAGTTTAGTACGACCTTAGATTTTAGGACTAGACTTCCCTCCTCTTGGAATCGATACCTTAGAAACGAATGACCCGTGCGCTTGTGTAATTTACTAAAGTTAATAAATATTAAAACTTAGCGTATGTAACCTTGCGAACAAGTTTTAGGCGCCGTTTATGGGGAGGCAATTTAGTTCTATAGTTTAAGGCTTTAAGGGTAATTTTAATTTGTGTTTTCATTTTTTTCGTTCATTTTAGGAAGCTTGCTCTTGCATGAACACGAGTCACGAGAGGTTCGATTCGTGCAGTGGAGACAATAGATTTAGATATCACATGATTAAAACGAACCTTAGGAAAGCTCGGCGAGAGGAAGACGAAGAGTTAGGAAAATCACAAATGACCGAGGAATTTCAGAGAAATATGGATCAAGAAGTTAATCAAAGACGACAACAGAGGACCCTCATGGACTTTATGAGGCTAGGGTTCAACCTATCGAACCAAGGAGTAGCTAGGCCGCCTGTTCAAGTGGCCTTATTCGAGAGTAAGCCAGCTCTCCTAAACATGCTTTAGCAGAACGTCCAATTTTACGGATTGGCGAATGAGGATCCTAACACACACATCGTGAACTTCCTCTATATCTGTGATACTTTTTGGTATCACCAGATGTCAAAGGACGTTCTTAGGATTAGGCTATTCCATTTCACACTTAGAGATAGAGCTAAGGCTTTTTATCATTCATTGAGCCCTGCCATCATCACGACACGGGAGCAGGTTGTTCATGCCTTTTTAGATAAATACTTCCCAACGATAAAGACCACAAAGATAATAAAGGAAATAATCAATTTCCAACAAGATAACGGGGAGTCAATTTATGAAGCGTGGGAGAGATACAAGGATCTGCAAAGGAAGTGCCCACACCACAACCTACTGAAGGACTTCCTTTTACAGACATTCTACAATAGAGTGAACCCACCTATTAGAGGCACGATCGATGTAGCGTTAGGAGGATCTTTGTTACGGAAGACAGTTGATGAAGCAGAAGAGTTTATCGAGGAGATGGCTAGCAACAACTATTTATGGACGAGCAAGAGAGGTAGGTAGCCTAATACTTTTTAAGAGTAAAAGGGAATTGTCGCGATTGATCAGATGACGGAGATCTAAGCAAAGATCGACAATTTGACGCGACAACTAAATAACATGAAGGCATCGTCATCATCCCAGGTGAAGGTTGTACAAGTGAAGTGTGAGCTCTATGATCAAACAGATCATGATACTATGGGCTGCTACTTAATTAGAGAGGATAATCAGGAGAAGTGAACTATATGAGGGCATAATTTAGACGAGGTGGGAACAATCCCTACTCTAATACTTACAACCCCAGATGGAAGAATCACATGAACTTCTCCTAGTCAAATAACAATGGAGGACAGTTCAGGCCTCTGGGGAAATCTAGCTTTCAATAAGATAAAGCAAGCTCGATGGAGTTAAAGTTCAACAAAATTTTGGATAAGATCGGAGGCATGGAGGAAGCACATAGGAGGCTTGAGAGCAAATTTGAGCAAGTAATGAAGAACTATGCCTCATTTATACACCATCTAGAAGTCCAAGTGAGGCAGTTAGTGGAGGCAATGTCGACTTGAAATGCTAGAACTCTTCCAAGCAACACCGAGCCTAATTCGAAGGATCGAATCATGGTTATCAGTCAAACTCCAGATGAGGAGCTGAAGAAGGTGAAGGATGAAGAAGAAGGTCCAATGATTAAACAAGACCCTTCATGTGAGCCTATGATTGAGTCATTTAACGTAACTTGACTTGTATTTCCATTCCCTATTGCACAGCAGCGAGAGTCATATGCAAAGAGAAAAACAGAAAAATTACAAGAGATTGAGCAAAATAAGGTTGAGGTAGTAACGGAATAAATCCAGACAAAACTCAAATTACAAGAGTTCGTCAAGAAGAAGGTTAAGGAGGGACCACTGGAAGATTACCCCAATATAGCTATGAAGAAAGAGGACCTAGGGGGACTTTTTCATCCCTATAATATCAAGGATCATTATAGATAGGGCAGTTGCAGATTTAGGTGTGAGCATAAATATGATACCCTACACCTTCAGTCTAAAATTGGGATTAAGAGAGTTAGTGCCCACCAAGTTTTTTGTTAAGACGGCCGATAGAACATCACATAGAACGATGGGAATTATACAAGATGTGCCTGTAAACGTTGGTAAATTTATCTTTCCCACGGACTTCTACATTCTGGACATCAGTGAAGATAAGGACACCCGACAATTCTTGAACGACTATTCTTGGCCACTACGCGCTCAATTATTGATGTTGATGGGGGCGAATTAACTCTGGAAATAGGGAAAGATAAATTGACATTCAAGGTGTCCACTAGAGAGTACAGAGTTCCTTCACTTCCAGTGGATCTCAAGAAACCCTAACCTCGTGGCGAGTTGGGAGGACATAGAAAATCCTTGGAATGGTTTTAGAAAGAAACGCTCATGAAGGAGAAGGCGACGAAAGAAAAATTACACGGAAGGTGGGGAATATAGCACAGTAGCTCATGGTTCAAACTTTGAGACTAATGGAGACTCTGTCATCAAATAATACATTCCAACCACCGTGAGCTTAACGGAGCGTCGAGCTACTGACGTTAAAAGAAGCTTGCATGGGAGGCTAGTTCTTTGTTAATTTTGTTAGAACGTTTGAAATTTTATAGTTAGGCTCATTTTTGTTTGAATAAAATCAAAAAAGGAGTAGGAATTCGGAACTATTTGGATGATCGTGCCAGCATGAAAGGAGAGATGAAAAGGGCCACAAAAGAATCAATTAGTGGAAGTGAGAAGATAGGAGAAAGAATAAAACGGAGCAACTTAGAAGTGGTGGTACGTTGCTGACCACGATTGTGTCCTAGCTCGTGGCATGCGACTATGTAGCAAAAGAGGAGGGCGTGAAAATTTTTAAAACAACTTACCATTTTACCCTTGTTACCACCTATATATTCAGTTCTAACTTCATTTTCATTTTTACTTTATCTCTCTAGAATTAAGCGTCCAAACACTTTTACATCTCTTTAAAATTTTTCCACCTCTAAATTCCTACAAATTTAGACCTAATCATGCCACGCATTAAACAGTCAGCCTGACGAGAACCGTATGGACGACAAGTTGCAGGACAAGGATGAAGAAACCAAGCAGTGAATTACGGAGCACCCTTTCCAATTTACAACGAGGAGGAAGGTACTCATTTTCGTTCCTTTTGTTCTAGACAAATTGTAGTTCCCAAGTATTTTGACTTTAACACACTAGATAGGCTAGAATTGCATGAGTGGGTAGAAAAACCTAACTGAGAGGATCTAGTGGGCTCAATTCATTCGATTTTAATTCCCTATTTATGAGTAGCTTACACTGGAATTTTTCACGTCCCTGACCTACGACCCTAACACTGCGTATGGTTACTGTGATCCATAGGCTGAGACGAAACGAAACAAAAATTTAGAGACAGAACAGAACAAAAATTGGAGACAGTGAGGTGTTTAGTTATGATGGACAGAACAGATAAAACTATTTGCGTCTCGAAGATAGAAATGTGTTTAGTTGCAGTTGACAGAACAAAAAAACAATGTCAATGACCAAAGTACCCCTGCAGTATAATATGATTGCAAATATCTAATTCACTGATTATTTTAAAATGAGGAACCTAAATATTTAATAAAATGAGCTAAAAAAGTGATTGCAGTTGCTAAAAAGAGATAAAATAACTAAAAACCTCATTGATTTAATAAACTATTAATTGTTGTATAAATAATTAAAAAATATATTACTAGTCATATAAATTTAAATTTATAAATAATAAAATATTAAATTGAAATAAAATTATATAAAAAATAAATTTAGTAAATAAAATATTTCATAAAAATATATTATTAGTCATATAAATTTAAAATTATAAATAAAAAAATATTAAATAAAAATAAGAAAGTACAAAATAAAATAAATTCAGTAAATAAAATATTTCATAAAAATATATTATTATTCATATAAATTTAAAATTATAAATAATAAAATATTAAATTAAAATAAGAAAAATATAACTAAAATAAATTTAGTAAATAAAATATTTCATAAAATATATTATTAGTCATATAAACTTAAATTATAAATAAGAAAATATTAAATTAAAATAATAAGAAGACATTAAATTAGACTTGCTTTCTATTAGTTAAGGGTATAGTGAAAAATAATAATTATCAGAAGGTTATTAATGGAAAGTAGAATTTCTACCACAAAGCACTTTTCTATCGCAGCCCTCTTTCTGTTTATCGATTTCTCTGGTGGCACCATAGTTTTCTCCAATCTTCGGTTGTTCACAGCAGATCCAAACATATGATTGCATTTGGAAACTATGGTGGATTAATACTTATCTTCACAACACCACAGATCCAAACGCAGCCTTAAGTGAAGAGGTGGCGAGCAATAGCTGTTTATAGGCGAGTCCTACTACCTTTAAAGAGCATAAGGGAGTTGTCATAGTCGATCAGATGATGGAGATGCAAGCTAAGATCGACAATCTGACGCGACAACTCAGCAATATGAAGGTGTCATCTTCCGCTTTGGTTAAGGCCATGCAAGCGAAGTGTAAGTTATGTGGTTAAGTAGATCATGATACTGTAGACTGCTACTTGATGAGAGAGGATAACCAAGAGCAAGTGAATTATATGGGGGCATAATTTGGACGAGAAGGGGGTAATAATATCTACTCCAACACATACAACCCTGGGTAGAAGCATTACCCTAACTTTTCCTGGTTGAACAATTATAATAGAGGGTAGTTCAAGCCTCAAGGGCTATTGATCTTTCAGTAGGATAAGAAAAGCTCGATGGATTCGAAGTTGGACAAGATTTTGGATAAGATAGGAGGTATGGAGGAGGCATATAGGAGGCTCGAGAGTAAATTCAAGTAAGTTACGAAGAATCATGCGTCATCAATACATAATTTAGAAGCCCAAGTGGGCCAGTTAGCGGAAGCAATGTTGACTCGGAACGTTGGAACTCTCCCAAGCAACACCGGGTCCAATACAAAGGAACGTATCTTGGTCACAACTTAAATTCAAGTTGGAGAAAAAAGTCAAGTAGTTAAAAAGGACCTTTCGATTGAGCCCGTGATGGAGTCAATTCAAGTAACTCGACGGGTATTTCCATTCCCTATCAGGCAGCAGTGAGAGTTATATGCAAAGAGGGAAGCAGAACAACTGTGAGAAATTGAGTATAACAAGATCAAGGAAGTGACAGAACAAATACAATTGAAGCTCAAACTACAAGAGTCTGTCAAGAAGAAGGTTGAGGAGCAACCACTGGAAGCAAACCCCAACATAGTGACGAAGAAAGAGGACCCAGGGGACTTTTTCATCCCCTGTAATATCAACAACATTATCATAGACAGGACATTTGTGGACTTAGGAGCGAGCATAAATATGATACCCTACACTTTTAGTCTTAAATTAGGGTTACGAGAGTTAGTGCCCATTAAATTTTTTGTTAAGACGGCCGATAGAACTTCGCATAGACTGATGAGAATCATAGAAGATGTGCCCGTTAAGGTTGGAAAATTTACCTTCCTTTGGACTTCTATATTCTGGACATCAGTGAAGATGAGGACACCCCTATAATTTTTGGAAAACCGTTCTTGGCCACTGCGCTCCCAATTGTTGATGTTGATGAGGGTGAGCTAACTCTTCGACTAGGGAAGGACTAGAGAACATTCAAGGTGACCATTAGAGAATACGAAGCTCCTTCAACACTAGTGGATGTCAAGGAAATCGAACCTCGAGGTGAATAGGAGGACATAGAGGATCCTGCAAATGCTTTCCAAAAGAAGCACTCGCGAAGGAGAAGGTGAGGTAAAGAAAATCGCAAGGACAGTCGTAGTTGCAATATGGTAGCGAAGGTTCAGACTCTGAGATTAATGGCAACGCTACCATCAAACCATTCATTCCAACCACCTTGAGCGTAAAATGAGCATCGAGCTCCTGACGTTAAAAAAGCACTGTATGAGAGGCAACCTATAGGAAAATTAGCTTCATGTTGAATTTGCTAGATTAGTTGAATTCCATAGTTAGGTTTATTTTTGTTTTGGATGATTAAAAACAAAAAGAGGAATAGGATTTCGGAATTATGGGGAAGATTATGCAAGCATATTAAGAGAAGTGAAAAAGAATTACAAAGTAGAGGAGAAAGAATTAGAAAAAGAGCAACCAAAGGACTTGGTGCTAGAGGACAGTCGCTGGCCACAACTATGGCTTGTGATTAAGAATGTTGTTGATGGTACACCGCAGGCCACGATCGTGACCTATAATTATAAAGAAACAAGGTAGGGCGCGATTTTTAAATGAAAAGTTTTTACCATTGTACCCTTTTCATCACCTATATATTCAATTCTTACTTCACTTTCCCTTTCACTTTTATTTTCATTTTATCTCTCTATAATTCTAGCTTTCAAACACTCTCACCTCTCATTAAAAATTTTAACCTTCCTAAATTCTTCCACATCTTACCTTAAACATGCCACGCATTAAGCAATTAGCCCGAAGGGAGCCATATGGAAGACAACAAGTTGTGGGCTGGGGAAGAAGGAACCGAATGGCAAACTTTGGAGCACCATTCCCTATCTCTACATAGGAGGAAGGTATTCATTTCCGATCCCTTCGCTCTAGGAAAATTGTAGCTCCTAGATACTTTGATGTTGACACATTAGATAGGCTAGAATTGCGTGAGCGGATAGAGAACCTGGTCGAGAGAATCCAGTGGGGCCAGTTCATATGGTTCCAGTTCCCTGTTTATGAAGAGCTTACACTAGAATTTTTCATGTCCTTGACCTTTAACCCTAAGAACATGAGAGAATTGTGCTTTAGATTAGGGGAGGGGGGATCGAGCATATGAACTAAATGTTGAACTCATGTGTGAGATGTGTGGATTCCTCAAATTTACCATCGTTGATCAACATGACGATTTCTGTGTCTCCCAATATTGGCATGAGTTGATTGGATTATCCGGTCCCAGGATCACTTGTTGCTGCACAAATTTATGTGTCAGCTGGTTTTTGACAAGTTAGAAACCAACAAGTGTTCTACCAAGAAAATTTTCATATTGTGTTACATGGACCACAGTATTCCAATCTACACGTCCACCCATGTCCTGAATGCGATTGTTGTGGTTCTGTGCAAGCGGAGCAACCATCTGGAAATAGTATATATAGTGTCTGCCATTGCAGAACATTTTGGTGTGGAACGAAGGAGGTTAACAGTTCACCTCCCTGACTTCCTTAACCATTATGATTTATTTCAAGCACGGATTATCCATTCCATAAATATGAGTTTGCATGAGATCCATGAGAAGACACATGTGAGTACCAGGGCAGGTCAAGCGAGTTCGAGTTCAGCACAACCTAGGCAAGAGGAATCATCGAGCGAAGAATCAGAAGAAGAAAAAGAGGAAGAACAAGGTTGGAAGAAGGCTTTGGATGCAATATCCGAAACCAACTGAACACTTGCAGAGATGGTGCTCACATAACAACGCCAGAGTTAAGATATCTGACGGATCCATCAGTATTTCAAGTCTCAAGGTGTTCAATTTTCACCTTCGACAACATCACCACCTCCATCCCCTTGAGATTTTTTTTTGTCTAACCTAAATTAGCCTTCAGTTCTATTTTGTCTTTATGTTTGTTTTCATTTTTTATTTTATTTTTATTGTTCATTTTATCTATTATTTATTACTTTAATTTTTTTCTTTACCTTTTGTTTATATGTTTGTGTGTGCTTCCTTCTCATATTGAAGACAATGTGTTATTCAAGTGTGGGGAGGGGATTGTGTGTTTTATATTGAATGTGATTTTGCATATTGCACGATAGTATTAGGTTACATTGTGTGGAGTGTGTTAACGTGTCAATGACTTAGATTGAATGAAATTTATTAATTTTGGACATAGTTTATTAGGTTGTGAACGATCATTAGCCTGCGAAATTAGTGAATTAGGGGACCTTGGATGAATGTACAGCCTAAGTAGGAATTAGTGTAAATTTAGCACCCTCTAAATTGTCAAATTCATTCATAATTTGAGGTCTTTTACGTTAAGTAGCTTAATTAGCATTTTTTTCATGAAAACGAATAGCCAAAAGCAACAAGGTAGGCAATAAAAATAAATAAAAAAATTTTGTTAGTAAATCACTATTCTGTTGACCTTCGGGTTATGAATAGAACTAGTAGCCAGTTGAAAACATAATGTAGCTGAGTAACTGGATCGATACGCATCACAAATGTGTGCCTTCGCGTAAAAAGCCTATAATGACATTTTAACCAAGCTGTTTAATAAAATGACTTAGTTGAGTAACCAAATCAACATTCATCCCAAATGTTTGCCTCCGAGTAAAAGACTAAGTTTGGTTTTTTTTAAAAAAACCTACCAGACTTGTATAAGCTTGAATTTTCATGAAAATGTACTTAGGAACAATTACAAAGTCTGAGGGATTGAAAAATTATTAATGTGTGGGTACAATTGAAAAGGGTAAATAAGTTAATACTTACGTCTCAATTAAGTTATATATTTAGTTCAAGCCCCTAGACACATATTTTGTTTGCTAATGGTTTGACATGATTGAATGATTGTGTTCTAGGTTAAATTTATTTCATGAAGTAAGAGCCATTGCCTCATTATTGCATTGTGTGTTATGTGTTTTTATGTGTTTTGTTGTTTTGTTTTCTTGAGGATAAGCAAACGTTTAAGTGTGGGGATGTTAATAGTTGTGTAATTGTATGTGTTTTAGGGTATAATTTGTTACTTATTTAGCATGAATTTGAGTGGTGTGTGTGCATTTAGGGTGTAATTATTTTAATTTGTGTGTTTTAGTGTTTTTATGGGTTAGATTAAGTCTTTGAGCTTAAATGTTATATTGTTTAGGTGTCGTGACGTGTTTGTTAGTGTTTTAGGTAAACAAGGAAAAACGGAGAAGATTTAAGGAGTTTCGGTCTAGATACAGAGAGCGTCAAGTCAGGCCATAATCGTGCATATTGGGTCACGATCATGACAGAAAGGTCAAACAGCAGGCAGGGCCACGATCATGCCCTGCATCAGGCTGACAGAAAAACTCAATTTTCGTGAGATTTTACAGACCGTTTCGACCTAGACTTTGACCTAGAGCTTCCACAAAATAAATGGAACATGATGTGACAGTCACCAAGAGTCTTTGGAGAGCCTAGAGAGTCATGCAAGAGAGCGTCATTTTGTCAATTCCGAGAAAAACCTAGAGAGAGATCAAGAGATTGAGGAAGGAGACGAAGGAAGAGAGACGTGGAGATGAGCTAGACGCGACGTACTTCCTGGAACAAGTGGTTTTCTGTTGTCGCCATTCCCAAAATTCCATTCCTGACAGTATTTTCCATTTATTTCAGTTTTATTTATATATAGAATTGAAATAGGTGTTGAGAATAGTTGTGTTGAATGTTGAGTTATGTTTATACTCACCTTCGGATTTTGACTCTTGAGATTAATAAAGTTTACTTGATTGTGTTTTTATTGATTTGATTGTGATTTCAATTCTTAATAATTCGACAACAAACAGAGAGAGTGTGTCGGGTAAAAATCATCAATTTGGGCTAACGAGAGTTAGGCGAATTGATAGGTAGAGAATTGAATCAAACTAGTAGAGTTGTGTAACGAGAGATCGAGCATAGATTCCCTGTAAGTTAGTATACAATTTTAGAACTAATTTAGGTTTTAGGCTAATCGCGAATCGAGAGATCGCAATTTCCATAATTTGAATTAGGAATTATCATTTAGGGTTAAGAATTATAATTCGAGAGAGAGTAATTCACCCTAAGATCGTCTAGACTCGTTAATTCAATAATTGCATAATTGTTAGATTTTTTTAGTTTCGAATTAAAATCCCCTTTCTCTCACTTGGTGATTTCTAGGTTAATTTTGGGTTGGGATGTGTGATTGCTATTTTTTTTACTCCTTGACACTTTAAATTCTCATATTTGACTATTGATTGATTAAATTTTTGCATTAATTAATTGTTTAGAATTATTGTAGTTTAGGGCAACATTATATTTAGGACTAGTTAACCTTCCTCGTGAGATCGATACCTTAGGTACTGAGCAAACAACTCGGGCATTTGCAGAATTTACCGAGGTTATAAATAGTAAAACTTAGCACGTGTAACCTTAAGAACAGTGCTCCTATAATTCACGAGTTATTAAGGTACTTTGTAGATATGCGGCTGACTTGGATGCAACTTTAGCTTTTGATGTTAAATATAGCATAAATAAAATTGAACAAGTTGTAGTGGATACCAACTTATTCTTATAGCATTGTTGAGATGTTCATAAAGATATAAGGGGCCTAAAATGATTTTGATGTTTATATAGGTGAGATAAACAATATTTTAGTAGAAATTATTTATCCTCTTACATATAATAAAGTAACGAGGAGTGATTATGATAAATAGATGATAACTATTGATGAGGAGATATAGTATATAAGTGATAATGGTGTTTGAGAGTTATTTAATATTCCATATAAAATTAAAATAATTAGTTACAAGTGGGTGTTTAAGAATGAAAGAGAAGTTAAATGTAAGGTTAAAAGATTTAAAGTAAGGTTTATGAATAAAAGGTACACTTAAAAAGAAGGAATGAAGTACATTGAGATTTTCTTACCAATCTTAACCAAGGACTTATGTAGAATCATTATGACTTTAAACATATTTTGATCTTAAGCTTCACCAAAAAAATGTCAATATAAAATTTTTAAATAATGATCTAGTTAAAGAAGTATATATATGTAACAATTCAATGGTTTAAAGGTAAAGGAGAATAAGCAACAAGTTTGAAGATTGAGAAAGTCGATCTATATATTAAAGAAGGCATAATGATAATAATCCTTAAAATTCCATAACATAGTCACATATTTAGATTTCGATGAGAACAAACTTAACTATATGAAGAAAATTTTTTGAAGAACTTTGAAATGTGAGATCTTAAGAGACATACTTTGTTCCTTAAGTGGAGATCTATAGAAATATTTCCAAGAAGGTTTTTGGCCTAAGAAGGCTTATGTCGACTGAGTGCTAAATAAGTTCAAAGTGTAGGAATACAAACCTAGTATATTACCTATAATCAAAGGTGAAGTTGAGCAACGAGTATTGTCTTTGAAATGAGGGGGTGAAAGCATGAATAAGTTACATCTCTTACAACAATACAATTAAATGTTTGATTTACTTAGAGGTTTATACTAAGCTTGACATTGCCTTTATAATTAATCTTCTTGTCAAGTATTTGATAAATCCTAGTTATGAGCGTAGGGTTATAGAGAAGAAAGTATTGTGCTATATGTGCAAGATAAATATTGTATGTTAATTTATATGTATAGACGATCTAAAGATTATTGGATATGTTGATGTTGACCTTAGTGTGTGTTTCAACAAAAAGAAGTTTACTAATATATAAGATAAGAGAGTTGTGTCATATAAGAGCTCAAAGTAGTCTATTGAGAGGACTTTAACCATAAATATTGAGGGCTATAATTTTTTTAAATAAGAGCCCATGCCAAGTGGCTGAAGAACTTCATTAGAGGGCTTAGAATTATTAATTTAGTTTCTAGACATATCAAGATTTACTATGGTAATTCATTCGGTGTCAAGTATGTTGAGCTTAAGTAATTTAAGCTTTGATGATGAGTTGATGATGATGATGATGATGATGGTGATGTATTTAATGAGTATATTGTTATAACAGACATGCTAGCTGACCCCCTAATTCAAGGACTTAAGCTTATAATTTTTTATAGACATTTAGGCAATATGTGAATTATGTTGTCTTATGATATTTTGATGTAGGAGTTTGTGATTGTTACATCACATTTTTTTTACAGTATTTGATATTACTTAAGTTATGATTTTTTTTCAATTATTTATTATACTATAACATTTGTAATGCATATGTTATTATGTGTGCATAGATTATTATTTTTATCTCGAGAGATGTTATAACTTCTTTATGAAAGTAGATCATTTATTCCATAATTGATCTTTATGAAGCGAGTCCTTTTTTATGCTATTAATCTTTATATTAGGTTAGTAGTCTCTTTTATGGATCATGAGTCATATTTTAATGAGACTAGAATGGTGTAGTAATGAATAAGTTATGTATTAGTCAAGCTTACAAGTCACATTACACTAATACCTCAAAGTTTCGAATAGTAAATTGTTTATGCTTAGATTACAAGTTGTATGTTGATTGGAACATATTAATTGTCATGCTTCAGTATAGTTGGTTTATTAAATTTTTTTTATGTTGAGATGTTTTGCAAAATTATATCCAAGTTTATTAAATTTGTTATTTGACCCACTTAGATCGTTTCCAAAGATATTGTTAAAATTTAATTAATTTTTTAAATGAGAAAATGTGAAAAAAATCTATGTAAAATACAACTAATTAATCTTTTTACTTTGCAACTAGTTTAAATAAAACACACGTCTGCCCTTGATCATATTTGTAATATTTTTATGGACGATGTTCTTAATAAGTTTATGGAGTGTGATATAATTACTCTTTAGATCTCTCTTGCCACCTCTTAAATATAATTCCATATAAGGGACTTATAAAGAATTAAATTTAAATTATTTATAATCCAACTTAAACTGGTAGGGAAGACAACAAAAGAACACAAATTTTTTTTTTCTATTTTGTAATTATTCTCAAAGGTGATTCTGTATCTTGTCTTCTAATCCAAATATCTTTAATACTCTTATACTATTCATTTCTCGATTCAATTAAGTATATAGTGCTGTGGGATGCCTTAAATGGTTCCGTTGAATATATGCAATTTGTTATATTAAACTATAGTATAGGTCTGATGATCAGTAGTTTCAATTTTAAAAGGACAACCAGGACGCTAAATCAGTTATGTATACTCAAACAGATTTGGCACGGTACTTCTCAAAAGAGAATGTATACTTGCGTTATAACTGTAAAATTATATTATATAGCTATAAATTTAATATTGTATAGAGTAACAAATATGCAATGTGCCAAGCAAAATTTTCAGTCCAATTCCTATACACCATTATCAACAATCTGTTTTGTCTAGAACAGCCAGTGCTTCTTCTTTGGTCTCGATGGCATTGGCACATCTAAATAGAAAACAAGCAACAGTTCAGGGATTAAAAGTTCATTATCCAATCAGTGGATCAATAAAATGTGAAATAAACCTTCCTAATATACCAACTTGTTTTACGAGAAACGCACCTCGGATTTCGTATAATGAGTTGTAGTGAACCTCAGACCAGAAACTTAACCACAATTCTGCATCATTTAGCAGGCAGAAAAAGAAATCTGTAAGCATTCTTGTCCTCGATGAATGCTTGAATACACGTAACTAACACCATTTCTAACTTATATGACTATTACACTTCTTTGTATATCGCCGCAAGTTAACAACCGTATTCACTGACGTGGAGAAAGCAGAAACTAAGCATCCTATTCCATGACAGTTGAGGGATATAACCAAAAATGACGGAACTACGAAGCAAATTTTTAGATAGAAGGGTCAAAGATGAAACACTCGGTACGTGGTATCATAGGTTTTATTATACTGGCTTGCATATCTGACACTGAAGTACAATACTAATATAAAGTTAGAAAAATCCTCACCACACTTTGGTGGCTGGTATAGAGGCATGATTTCAATAAAGCAAGTATCTCTGAATGATGTTAGAAGGCATATCTTCGCTGCAAACTGCATATAAAGAAGCAAAAATGAATTGATCATTGACACACTACAATAGCGCCATGATTTTAAGTGAAGATGGCAATTATAATCAAAGTACTTCATTTAGAATAAAAAATCCCAGAAGTGTATGATTTTTGCGTGAAAATGCAAGTCTAATCGAAGTATTTCAATTGGAATAAAAAAATCCCAGAAGTGTATTGTTATGGTTCTTAGTCAAGGAGATGTCCACAAAAATATCTAACAGTTTCTATTATCTCAAATTCATATTGCAGTCATATCTGCCTTCAGCCATTCCCTAATTGCAGGATATATCAATTCTCGTGCTTCATCTATTAAGTAATTGAAGATTTCCCTTACTTCCCCATAATATCTGCTTGTATTATGTTTTGTTGTTTCTAAGCCAAAAAAGTTTCTATAGCCGTGGTATCACAGTTGCAGTAGGAGGCTGCGACCGCAATATGGAACAATGATGGACTAAGACTACTAATTTCCAAATTCTTCTCAATGCTGCAACGCTACAACAGATGTTAATGACTTCGTTGTTATACCTTCTCCAGTTTGTCCCTAAGCAATATAAGTGCGTAAGCGCCACACAAGTTTAAGATGGCCTTCCAACAGTTTTAATAAATAAGCAAGACGTATAAATTCAGGCCAATGGAGAAACACACAAGAGGCCCACTGAAGAGTTTAAAGGCCAATAAACTTGGAGCATCATTCAAGAACTTAAATAATTTCTTCACCTTTGTCCACCAATTTTCAAGTATAGTTTTCTAATGGCACTACAAATTTGGTTAAAAATTTCAGAAAGAAAATGAGATAATGTCGCATGCTCTAAAGGCATATTATGTCTACTGCTATCTTAATCGTGTCTCAGCCAGTAATCATTGGATGATTGTTCGCTTTGAAGAATAGTAACAACATATTACTTGCCATAAGCGAGAAAGTCCGCATCATAAAGGGATAGTACAAAGATTATCAGTCCAATTATGTTTTGAAGATTAAAAATGTAGTTGAAAGAGATATGTTGTCCACTTGTCACTTTTACAACAGATGTCTACGTTCATGAATACCTTTGTCCATTCCTAATTCGACATTCATTCTATCCATAGCTTAAACAAAAGAATCAATTAGTGGGCCAGAAAAGTGGTAAAATTAAAAAGGTCACAAAAAAGGTGTATTATGTTCAAAGAGATATCGGACCTTATCAGCTGCTGCTTGCAAGGTAAGATGGTCTCCCCATTCACCAGATCTGCATTATACAATAATTTACAGAAAAAGTAAAGTAAAATCAGTATAACAAAATTTAGCTACATCAGCCAACAAAAATACATCTCTTTCACTCAACGAAAAGTGCACTAGAACAATTATCAAAAGGTTCCTTAATAAAACAACATACTTTGCCATTTTCTTGTAATAGTGCTTATACTTCATCGGGACATAACCTTCATACAGTGAGCGGTGATCTTTCAGCTGGAACAGGATAAGCTTAAACATTATAAGAAAATGTTATTAATTCAGTTTTATTTGCTTAAACATCAAGCCATATCTTTGATCATCAAAAACCATGATTGTAACAGACATGAAATCTCCTCATTAACTATAGTAACGGTATAACTATTTAGATAAATTGTTAGTAGACCAGAATCAGAATAGTAAGGAGACAAAAGTGACCATTGGCCTTTGATGAAGAATATGAAATTGAACTAACAGATATAAAAAGAGGTGCGCAAATTAGAAAGATGGACTAAAGGAACCTGTGTGGCTGTAAGCAAAGATGATAGATCAGCATGAGGAAACCATGCAATCGGTATAAATTGGAGGTCAAAGAAGATTAACTGCATATGGAGATTTCACTATAATTCTTTTCCCTCTAAAAACTGCAGATTCTAGAGATTAGTGTTTCATTAGCATCAGAGAAATAATTGACATGTTTTATGGTTAATTTGCAAGCTATGACATACTGTGGAAATAAGTCGGATGCCAATTGTTGTAGAAACAACCAGTTTGTGATCATGGTTGCAAAAATTGATTTTACTGTAGGAAAAGATTAGGGCAATGCATCTACTTGTTCCCAATTTAGCTATGATCTCATTCTATATCATAAATCTTAATGCTACTTATTCTAGGATCCTAATGCATGAAACATGATTTCATCATTGATGTATTTCTGAGATAAGGAGGCAACAGGGTAATTTGTTGACACTTAGAAACAAATTGCAATGCTTATTCATTGTCCAATCCAAAATTCTGCAACTGGAGTAATGATTTTTCCTCTCTAAAACTTTTAACGTACAGAAAATCTTCTTTAATTTATTCTAGACAAGATCTGAAACGAGGACCTTGGATTCATTTTCATTAATTAAAAATACATAATCCTTTTCTCAGTTTAAAGAATCTCCACCTGTTTTACAATTTCTTTCCGAATATGCTTGTGATACTCAGGCGACTTATACATCTGGTCTGAAAGCGCACGGAACTGCAGTAATAGAAAGGGAAAATAACCAAGAAAAATAAAAGCTAATTAGGTTGCTTTCCTGACATGCATATAAGAGATTGATGGAGAAGTCATGAATTCAATAGTGTACTTGCCTGACAGTTTCCGTCACCTGAAACCTTTACTTCACATAGACCATACACGTTTAACCTGAAAAGGATTCAAGTGACAACCCTGACTACATAAAACGTATAGAAAATGATTTCAGAGAGAAAAAAAAAAGAGGCCCTAAAATTGTATTAAAGAATTGCAAAAACAGATCAGTTCTACAAATCTTTGCATTAATAATTTGTACTCAAGTCAGGGAGGGACACCCACAGTGATTAACATTTCTTTCAATTAATACTATGAGAAAAAACTTTGGAATGTTCAGAGATCTTTCCTCAAATTCTTTAGGCTTTAATCCAACAGAGAGAGCTTAAGCATGTATATGACAGACTCAAACGCAGCAGACCAGTTGTAGTTGGCACGTCAAAATTATGGATTCCTCTCCTTGGCCTATATCAATCAACTAGTTGAAAGTACGTGCCAGAGCTTTATGGTCAGCCTCAAAATATGTGTGAAGGTCATCGCAAAGAATGGGCACAGTCCAGTTTCCAAAAAGCAACCATGACCATCCAAGAATAAACCTACTGTAATTTGACTTTACTTTTTCTCCACAGGATATATTTTTCCACTCGGAACACACAACAGATAGAGAACAATTCATACTGATTGTATATTGCAACACAAAAAAAAAAAAAAGAAATCCAAGAAAAGAAAATTAAAGTTCATGAACTAAAATTCTACCTCTGGAGAAGCCTTTGATGATCCAAACTAGCATCATTTACGTTGGGGATGTAGGAATTTATGCGGGGAACATGCTGAATGGTGAAGATAATAAAACAGGGTGAGAATCATGGAATAAACAGGTCACGCATATCATAAAGATCACAATCCTTACATAAAAGACATACAAACATGAAATCTTGTAATGCACCAAGCTTCCAAACATAAACTTTCAAGCTTAGGACAGAAAACACTTTTTAAGGAAAGAATGAAAAGTTACAGGAACAGGAGCGAGATTGGAGAGGCGTCTTGCAACAGCACCATCCAATTTTGCATACTCTTCTGAAAGCACAACAGCAATCATTCGATCGTCCTCAACATCTTGGTGGCTGCTATGGGAGGTTGATCTTGAACATTCTCCCACACGCTGTCTTTCATTCATCATCTTCTTCTTCTGCTTCGTCTTCTTCTTACTTAAGACTCTTTCAATTATCAATCATTCCAATGCACTGGGAAAACACAGCAAAAGGAAATAGAGACACGAAATTTCAATAAGGATACAGGAAGAAGTAGTCCAAACAAACAGCATAAATCTTACGACCCATCAATTCAAAAAGAATGAATTCGATATAAGAAGGCAATGTCCATCATTTGAAAGTAAACAGAGGAACCAACCAACCAGAAGAGAATTTCAGATTGAAGAAGGTTTATAGATAATACAAAAGTGAAAAGAAATTCAGAAACGATAGAAAACTAACGAAAGGAATCAAAGTTACCTGTGAAGGATGGACAAGAAACGAGTATATAAAATGGTATTAAATCTGGGAAAAGAGAAGGAGATGACTTTATTTGGTTTGAACGAAAGATACTAATGGGATAGATACAACACGGAGAGACGAACGGGGAAGGAAGGTAGGTTGGTTGATGGATGACGTCATTATTTCTATGCATCTAGGATTGGACTTCCGTTTCAATTAAAGGAAAGAAGAATTTGTCTCATGGGACGTGCGCGCTGTCATCGTCTTCACACGTAGCCGTAGACAGGACACGATAAATATTAGGAAAGTCAAAAGACGAACAGCCAAGCTGCCCCTATTTTGTTTATTTCAACGGATGCAATCGAAAGAATCAATTCAATTTTGTAATTGTTTTGGTTGGTTGTTCGGATGTTACCTTCAGTTTGGTTTCTCAAGTCCAGCAGATTCGTTCTGCCTTCGTTGCATTGTCTTCAGGTAGGTACTCAGCTCTATTGGTTTTGTCACCGTCTTTCTGGAAAAAAGGAGGCACATCTACGATTTGATTCTATTTTTATTTTAAATTAAGTAAAAAATATATTTATTTGAAATTTTTAGTTTTTATTTTTGTTTCTTTCGGGTTTTAAATATTACAAAAACTATAAAAAGTAATTTTTCTATTTTTAGATCAGATTTACTATCAAATAAATAAATATTATTTAACTATTTAATAAATTAATTATTAATAAGAACTATTAATAATATAATATATTTAATGAACTAAAATTAATTATTAATTTGAATTATGAATAACTTAATCTTAATTTTTTAATTAATTTAATAAATTTAATTTAATAATTATTAATAAATATAATTAAATTTAGAATATCTTCAAAATATATAAATTTTAAATAAAATTTGACTTAATAATTAAAATATCTTTAAAATAAATATTAATTTTTAAATTATTTATTTTAATAAAATAAAATAATTTTTATTAATAATTAAAAATAACTTATTTTTAAGTTGTATATATTGAAGAGGCCTTATATCATGGCATTAAAGAGGCTACTTGGGAACCCGAATTGATGATGAGAACTCAGTATCAACAACTATTCAATACAGCTATAAATTTTAAGGATGAAATTCTTTAAAGGTGGAGAGAAATGTAAGGCCCTAATATATACTCTAAAAGCATTATAGTATGTTTAGGGTGTATTAAGAAGTGAACACAAAGAATTAAGTATATCTAAGCATAGTAAGGGACATAATGGTAATTAACTTACAAGATAGGGGTAAATTTGTAATGTCTTCATTTAGGCATAGACATGAATAATTATATGTGAGTTATGGACTAGAATGAAATCAATTGATGGCTTTATATTCCAATATGGGAATCAAAGGAAGAAGAAGGACCAAATATGCAATTTTGCCAAAAATCAGCATATGAACTAATGAGATTGAAACATATGTGTGAGATTAGAAACATCTTGAAGTGGGGAGTAGAAGAGTGGGGAGAGGGATGTGTACGGAGTGTTTTATCTCCTAAATTTTATCTTCTCACCTCCTTTCCATTCCATCTCTTTAATCACATCATTTTGCATAAGGAATCAAGCTAATCCTATGTGAAAATCAAGGTGAAAGTTTATGGTTTTTCTTCTCATCTTCATCTTTCTTGCTTTGCTTACGAAGAGCTGGAGTTATAAGGTTGGATATGGAATTGAAATATGTATTTGTGGTATTCTAGTTAGTAAATCAAGCAAAGCTAAAGGGGAAGAGAAGGAAGAGTACTAAAAGAAGAGCTAATTGGCAAATTTCAAGATTTTAGACCCCACTTAGTTAATTTCTATATTTGTGTATATTTGAATATGTACAAAGATTGATTTAGGCATGAAATGGTTTCTGAAATGGAGATTTTGCATCAATTGGTTGAATATGACAAGAGAGAGTCACGTTTAATGAGATTTTGTCTTAGGTTCTCAGTTCACTAGAACCGGTCCTATTGTTTTGGCTATAAATCAATCTAAAAATCTCTAAATTGGATTATTCTAAATGGAAATGAAACTTAAAGACATATAACTAAAGTTTTCTTCAAGAGACCCAGATCTAATTTTGGCTGTATGATATTAGAAATTGAGATTGAAAATGATAAACTGATGCTTCTCATGTATTGGAGCAGCTTGTGATATTTAGTACTTATCTTATGACTTAGAAGTCCAAATGGCCTGATCTTTGATGATATGGAAATTAGAGACATAGTGGAACAAATGTTTAGTAGACCTTAAAGCCTAATTTGAATGTTTACTATGTGAAAATTACAGAAAAAGTGGAGATTGTTGTGTGATTTACTTCTGGACTAATTTGTTTGTCTATATTTAGACCCACAGTGTACTTAACCCATTTTGCACTATTTTGAGTTTACTTCTGTTTTTCTTTCACCGAACTATATCAAAACATTTTCTAATGTTTGTGAAAGTTTGCAAATACCTAGAAATAAATGAAATATGACTTACCATATTTGAATGAGGGTGATTAAACATTGAAATTTAAGGCTGAACATAATGCATGCTAAAAGAAATTTACACACACACACACACACACACACACACACACACACATATATATATAATTTATATGCATATTTATTGCTTAGTATGACCATACAAGTTTACTTACATATTTTATGATTTCAAATGAATATCATATGACTTGTCAATATATTAATCGTGAAATTGGTAAATGATTAAAGGAAAATGTTACAGTGCGTACTTCATTATCTTAGTGATGGATAGATAGGCATTCTTATAAAGTTACAATACAATTGTTACAGTTTGACACCATTGGTGTCTTTATTTCGAGACTATAGTGTCTCCACAATTTGATACCTTTAGGTATCAACAGTTCGATGCCTTAGAGTATCTATAGTTCGATGCCTTCGGATATCCACAGTTCTTGTTATCAATACCCACAGGAAATGTCCAGGCGTAACATGGAAAGGAAATTTAACAGTCATAAATAAGAAATACAACACCACAACATGAATAATTTGTATTGATGAGCTTTGAATATAAATATTTGGCTTATAAATGTGCATTTTGGTGTATGGATAATATTGAAGCATATTTGCATTATGTACTTTGCTTGATTATGTCATCATTGTTTACATGAGTATATGATATTCGTGAATGTGTGTGTGATTGATGGATGATTGGCTTGAGTAGTCATCCAAACTAAGTGTTTCCCTACTAAGCTTTTAAGCTTAGCACAGGAGTGAATCTGTGTAGGTCCAAGTAATACGAGTAAGGCACAGGGATCATCTGCAGGGACCAAGGCCAACCGTTGAGAGTAAAAGTACTTTTGGATATGCCTTTTGATTAAAGAATGGGTTGTATATGTAATGAAGATTGGATCCATATTAATGGAATGATGTAATACTAATTTTAAATTATATTGTTAAGTGATATGAAATTTTGTAATATGTACATGTACAACATTAAATAGAATTGTATGTCATGAATGTATATATAGGAATTTTTGGTGACATATGTGTGGGTGGTTGTAAGTTTCATATAGGGGTGTTACATTTTGTGGTATCAGAGCCCGGTTTAGGCGGTTCTAACCAATAAAAGTCTAGTAATGTGTGATATGGTGTGGTGTTATTTTAGCCTAACATAGATGTCCTTATTTTCTTATAGATAGTAGAAATGAAAAGATATCGTGAAGCTAAGGAGTAGTTAACTGATAATGTGGTAGGGAAAGATCAATTAATTTCGGGTCCTCCTAAGCCTCCAAGAGGTGAAGTACTGGTACCATCAGTACCTCGGGAGATGTTTCTAAAGCTTTCCCATAATGTGCCAAGATTGATGGATAAAATCACTATGCCTAAAGCTCCCATAGAAGCTTTGAGAAAGCATTACGTGGAAGAATTTGTGGGCATGACTCTAAAAGAATTAGATACAGCAGAATATTAGTTAGATCTCACACAGAGGGTTCTAGATGAGATAAGGTGTCCACTCGAAGAAATGGCCATCTGTCCTGTCTATCTCCTACAAGGGGCAGTCATGATTAGTGAAATTTTGTCCTACTGCATCTTCAGCTACCTAACACTTTGACTTGGGAGTTCTTTACCCAAGAGTTCAAGAAGAAGTATGTTAGAAAATCTTATAAAGAAGTTAAATGAAGCAATTTCTGAATTTGAGACAAAGAAACCTATATGTGGTTAAGTATGAAAAGGAGTTTAGTCGGCTAAGCAAGTATGCTCCAAAGCCTATTCTGGCAGAGGCATTTCAATGCCAACATTTTGAGGATGGATTAAATGATTCCATCAAAGAGTACTTAGTGGCATTATCTTCTTTATAATAGGTAAGCTAATATTAACTAGTTGAAGCAGCTATCAGAGTAGAGAAGCAAAAGACAGCTAATAAAGAAATGTCACAAAGGAGGAATTTATCTAGAGGTGGCTTATCTTCGAGTAAGAGGATCTGAGATTCGTAGGGTGCATCGCCAACATAGTCAATCTATAGCCTAGCCCCTAAAGAAAGATGTTAGGAGCAGTCCACAACATTTAATACTAGTAGAGGCTCCTCAGCTAGATAGGGAGATGGACCATTAAGTGCCCATACTGAACTAGGAGACATTGGGGTATATGCAGATGGTTAAGTGGGGCCTATTTTAGATGTGGAGGTACAGATCATCTGATGGCTAATTGTCCATAAGGCTCATGACAAAGTAAAGCACCGCAGGGGAGCAAAAGGGCATCCAATGTACCCATTGCATTTATAGGATGGGGTAGAGGTAGAGGTGGACCAGGCCAGTGTAAGGCCACTCTCTGAGTACAACATCTGAGTCTGTTAATCGTTTTGAGGCATCAGCTGGTCTAGCACGGGCATATGCTATGAAGACTCTTGAGGAATAGGACACCCCAAAAGTATAGTTGGTATCTTCTCTCTCTTTGATCCTGATATGTATGTATTTATAAATCCCGGTTCCACTAATTCATGCATTTGCACTGGGGGAGTGTCTGATAGGATGTTATCAGTAGATCGACTACCCTATGATACACATATGACTAGTCTATTAGGCTATAGTGTATATGTGAACAGAGTGTATAGAGATTGCCCTATTATGATCCATGGGAAACAATTTACTGCTAATCTGACATAGCTACCCTTCCATGAATTTGACTTGATCTTAGGCATTTATTGGTTCTCCAAACACAAAGCTATAGTTGATTGTGGGTTGAAAAAAGTTATGCTCAAAGATTCTAATAGTTCATAAATAGTGGTGCATCGTATTCAGTCTAGTCCTTTGATACAACATCCTACTGTCACAAGGTACATACCCAAACATTCAAGAATATTCAAGTACATATCCTATAATAATGGCATATTAGGGCAAAAACAAATCCAACTTACACATGGCATCATCTAACATAATCAGAAGTCATCAAATTTTGAAACCATTCATTGCATTCAAAAAGTCTACACTGTTTCCATTAGAAGAATATTTACAAAACCTCATACAGGTTTTAACAAAAACTACAAAATAAAAGTTATAACTCTCTGACATCAGCTGATAGACCTCTGAGCTATAACTTAGTCCAAAACGTTCTTCTAATCCAGAATAAACACTCAGTCTCTTATCTCATACCTGAAAAATTACGTTACAAGTTTTTAATGAATTTTGCGAACTCAATGAGTGAACCATCATTGATGATTTCACCGGATTCACATACGCAAATCACATATTTCACAATTATTCATACAGAACATGGATATTTCAAATACTCACATTATCATGGCACATCATTTAATCAATGAGAATTAGATCATATATAAACACATATAGATGCATATGAGACTTCATATTCGTTATTAATATTGTGATCGAGTGCCTGTCACATATACAAATACTGGCCCATTAGGCTCAGTCAGAAATATATATCACGGAGCATAGCTCTACATGCCAAATCATATATCATGGAGCAAAGCTCTACGTGTAAGCAGTTGATACTGGCCACTCCGGTCACAACGTCTTTATTTGAGCATGTATTTTATGAAATGCATCAATTCAGAATTTACCACTTATCACAATCATGTATAAAGCACAGTCAAATTTTCATAATCATCAGACTCAAGTCTGACATTCAACTTTCGTTGAGAATTCACATAGCATAATACAACCAGAATTATCAAACAAATCAGAACACTTCTAATACAGTCCCAAATATATACTCCTCTGACTTTAAGTTCAGAATTCAAAAACAATCACAACAGTTCAATAATTGGAAGCTTAACAAATAAAATTAAATCAATCCTAGGAAATTCATGTAGGTTGACTCACAGTATGCTCTAAGAAGATATTGCCTGGATGGTCCAGCAATGTCTAACTGGTGTCTGATGTGCTCCTCTAAAACATACACAATACATTTACAATCTATCACATTTTTGCACTAATGTAAGTATTCCGTTATGCACATGTACTTATATAAAGTATGAACAATGCATGTTCAATGACAATTCCAAGGTACTTTATTGTGATCCTTATCAACAATTCATTCAGATATCAAATTTCCAATTAATACCATGTATATTGATAATTGGACCAAATCAAAACATTGTCAAAACAATTTCATTAACCACTTCATATTTTTCTTCTAATACACATACAGGTCAATTTTGCATACTAAGTCTAATAAAGTAAATGGCAAAATTAGGCAACACTATCTTCTGGAAAATTGTTCAACCATGTCTTAAGTTTCTAATGACTCCAAGATCATCTATTTTGATTTAGTATACTATGAATTATGCTCACAATACCACAGACTGTGTATATTTGAACATTTGGCTAGTACATGATCATACCCTCGAATTGTACAACTCATATCTTTCAGCTAAGATATTCAAAAATTACAAACTTTATACCAATTTAAAGCTAAGAGAATAAATTACAACTTTGGTGAAGACACCTCAGTCTAATTCGACCTACATCAATACATTTTATTCAATAACCACAGGATATGATTTCTGTCCTTGGTAATGCTACAGCCTAAGCTAAAATGCAGTTTCATGCCAAATTTGAAAGTCTTAGAGACAAAATCAAAATTAGACTTATGTCTCTAGTATAATCTGAAATAAGAATCAACTTATTTAGAAATCTACAGATCAAGTTATAATCAGAATACCAAAGCATATTCATGAAAATTTTCCAGTTCATAACATTCCAGCAGACTTTCACACTTTCATCATATCAATCACTTTCAATTTAATTCGGATAGCTCTAAATTTTTATGTAGAGAAAGAAAACTGTCTTAGGAATCCATTGATCTAAGTTTCAAGTCGTTTAGAGTTTGGATGCAAAAGTTATAAGCAAAATCCTTAGAGCTGTTTCAATGAGATACTCTAGTTCATAATTCATACATACAACCACCACCTTTCCTCTCTCTAAAACTCAAACCTTCATCTTCTTCACCGAACTCTCTTCTTCTTCTTTTATTTTCTGTAACTTTTGTTTTATGAACAGTACAATCACAAACCAGAATAGAATTTATAACCACTTACACAAGCATTTACCCTCAAGTATGAAAACAACATCTATATTACTCTCCTTTTCATCTTAAGAATACCAAACAACTCAAAAATCCAAAATTCATATAAACACCAAAAACGTAGGCTACTATTCATGCATTCTATTTTTGCATTTTCCATTCGTCTGAGTCACTATTCCACCTTCTCCTACACTTTCCTTTCATCAAGAACTTTTCATTTCTATATCAGAACTAACTTACATGAGCTTCTGTATTTTCATTCATAACAACTCAAAATCCATATTTATACACAATCATTTTCAACACTATATACGTATTTCTCTAAACCAGAACTGAATAGATATATTCATCGATTTTCTTTCATGAATTAGTATCTATTTATTCAATTCACTAATCATCAATAAACCTACTTTTTCCTACCTCACTTATGAATGAATTCGTTCACAAATTCACAAACAATATCACTAATCCTTCAACAAATTCCAGCAGTGAAAAAGACAAACAGGGCTTCAGTGGATAAACAGAAAGTAAGGAAAAATTTCAGTGTTGGATGCATTCGGTGGAGAAGAAAAAACAACACATCTTTCTCCATATTCAGACGAACACACATTCTTTATTCACTGCCACATGTCCCTATTGCATGTGAGCCATTTGTCACTTAGAGTGCTGCCACATGTTACCATGTAATTGGTCCAAAATTCAATATTTTTCCTAGTCTAAAAATACTCCAAAAAAATTTTTAGAAATTTTTTGAAATTCACCAAAATTTCTGAAATAATACTAATAGTCTTCAAATAAAATTTTAACACAAATAAGTCACAATTTACATTTTAATCAATCATTGATACCTAGAAAATGTCAATGAATGCATGTACGATTATTATAATGTGTCCCAAAATAAATATTCTCATGTGTGTGAATATATTATGATGCATGAGCATGAAATGCACTTCTAATTTCTCAAAGTACTCTCAATTCACTCTTTTGGGGTCTAACCCCGAACATGGGATGTCACAATTATCCCCTCCTTAAGAAATTTCGTCCTCGAAATTCTTACCTGATTGAGGAAATATGTGGGGATATTGCTTTCTCAAATGTTCCTCTATCTCCCAAGTTGCTTTTTCAGTCGAGTGATTTCTCCAAAGGATTTTCACCATTGGGATCACTCGGTTCCTCAATTGTTTACTCTGATTGCCAATTATCCTCACAAGTTCTTCAACATAACTCAGATTACTAGAGACTTCAATCTCCTAGGTCGGTATCACATGAGTTGGATCCAAAAAATACCGTCTAATTATACTCACATGAAACACATTATGTATCTGAGCCATTTCCGAAGGTAAGGCTAACTTAGAAGCCAACGGTCCAATTCTTTCAATTATCTCATATAGACCAATATACTTCGGACTTAACTTACCCTTCTTGCCAAATTTCAGTACACCTCACCATGGTGATAATCTCATAAATACTCTATCACCAACCTGATACTCCATATCTTGTCTGTGTTGATCCACATAGTTTTTCTGTCTATCTTGTGCTACTTTAATTCTGCTACGGATCAATTTTACCTTATCAACGGTATCGTGAATCAACTCTGGGCCTTCGATAATTCTTAGACCCTCTTCATCCCAATATAGAGGCAAACGATACTTCCTGTCATACAATGCCTTGTAAGGAGCCATACCGATACTACTGTGATATTGATTATTGTCAGCAAGTTCAATCAAAGCCACATACTGATCCCATGCTCCTTGAAACTCCAGAACACAAGCTCTGTACATATCCTCAACAGTCTTAATCGTTCTCTCGCTCTGACCATCTGTCTGAGGATGAAATGCAGTACTAAAATTCAGCTTTGTACCCAAAGCTACTTATAGGCTACCCCAAAATCTTGAGGTAAATCGACGATCCCTGTCCGACACAATAGACACTAGAACCCCATGCAATCTCATAACTTCATTTACATATCACCGAGCCAACTGATCTAATGAATAATTTTCCCTCACTGGAAAGAAATGAGCCGATTTGGTCAGTCTATCAATAATGACCCAAATGGCATCGTATTGCCTCAGAGTCTTAGGCAAACCCATAACAAAATCTATCGTGATTCGTTCCCATTTTCACTCCGGAATAGGTAACGAATGTAATTTTCTAACAGGAGCCTGATGTTTAGCCTTAAACTACTGGCAAGTTATACACTTAGAAACAAACTCTGCTACTTGCTTTTTCATTCCCGACCATCAGTAATGTTGTTTCAGCATGTTATACATCTTGGTAGTACCAGGATGTGTAGTAACATGGGCTTCCTCTAAAATCTCTTTTCTCAAATTATCAGTATTGGCATACATAATCTTGGCCCTAACCATAATGTATCATCTCTAACTTCAAATTCAGAATCTAGCTTCACTTTCAACTTCTCAATTATCTTCATTAAATATGGATCTCTGCTCTGAGCCTTTTTAATTCTTTCAAGCAACACAGGTCTCAACTTCAATGTGGCTATCAATGTATCATTTTGCTCCAGATTTAATTCAA
>JANIIA010000008.1:32424901-32438544 GCA_027478495.1 Erythroxylum alaternifolium
GAATTCCAAAGATTCAAGCATGGCCAAAAATGAAATACATTGGACTTTTAGTTCATCTATAATAGCAATACATGCTAAACATACAAGTAAGAACGAGTTAAACAGCTTCATATATCTGGTAAATCAAGATGCGCCTTTAACCAATCTTTTCCAGTAATGCGCACCAATACCAGTATTCTCATTCATCGAAACAAAACAACAATCTAGTACAAAATCTCCAAGGAAACAAATGAAAACCAATAAAAGTTCTCACCAAAAGAACGAATCTTTAAGTTTATCTCCTAAATCACTTTCTCAGCTTCTGGTACTTGTGCCTGTTCATCTTCTTCTTCCTCTTTTTCTTCACGCTATCAGCCCACATCCCCGAATCATCGTCCTTAAGTTCACCTCGTATCAACCCAGTTGATGAAATTGGATATGAAAAATACCCATTTGGAGAGATGGGAAAATATATTGAGGGATACAAATGGGTAAATGAACCCACAACCGAAAGGACGTTAGAAGCAAAGTTTGTACTTGGATTGATGTAAAAGATTGGGACTTTGGCGTTGAAGAGTAAATGGCAGAGTGGGATTTTGTGAGCTTTCAATTCGAAGTGGGTTTTGGAGCACGGAGATGATTCTCGTAAGTAGTGGCGATTTTTGTAAGAGGTTCTTAAGAGTTGACAATGTCATTGTACTCGAACCTCAAAGCTTTCCTACGCCCTCTCAAATCTTCCAACGAAGTACACCGCATCCATCTGAGCTATATTTGCTGCCATTATTAGTCTATGTGGTGTATGCAGCAGAGAGTCAAAGACGGAGACGGAGAGATGAAGAAGATTTCTGTAATATACCTTAGAAATCCGTCGGCGAGTTGCTCAGAGAATCACAACTAGAACAAAGAACGAATAGTGACTGAGAAAAGCGTGAGTGGAGACGGTGGGAGGAGAGGGACAAACTTGTCCAGAGGCTAGAGAGATGTGTTTACCTATTCCAGATATGCATGGAATAGGTAAAGACAAGGTCACATGATCTTTACCTATTCTCTCTGTGTCTAGGAATGGGTAATCTTAAAAATAATTATTCTATTAGCTTTTTTTCAACCAAACAAGATAATACCTAATAAGTAAGAATAGATGGATAATAGAATATCTATTAATAGATGGGTAATAGAATACCTATTACCCCCAACCAAACAGACTGTAAAAGTACTATTTACGATCTGCACAATTCATGGATTCCTCATAATTGTAGAAATTTGACTGAGCCTTTCATTTATCAAAGAAGATATGAATATAAATAAATAAATGGCATCCATTATTAAAGTTAAATTCTATCCACATCGGCAAGACATAATATTATAAGGCATAAATTTCATGCACATATATGGAAAGGTAAGACCATTAATCATATACTAGTATACAAATATGGACCTTCAATTATTCATCATGTGCGTTCGTATCCATCCAACCAACCCAGACACTGCTTGCACAAGTTGTAACCCACTATTGCGGCATTGCCCACATTCATCACCAACGCCTGATACCAATGCATCACTAACCTGCATGTTTCCACTGCATACTAAATATTTTCCCATTTGAAGCAAAAGCGTTTCCCAGCATATTGGGCATGCCCACTCTTGGTCCCAAAAACTTTTCACTCACTTGAAAACTGCTGGGGAAACAAGATCTCTTGAGTCAGTTAGGGACTGACCACCAAAATTGCTACAGCAGAACAAGGGCCACAATTGTGCTTGAAAATGTTGGATTGCATTAATGTTGGTATTCTCTCCCCAAAATTCTGACTATCCTCTAAGATTTGTTCAAATTAAACACTACCAAAATCATCAATGGAAGAAAGATTCTTTCTCCAAGGGTAATATCTATGATCATGCTCCACGAGATGTTGCATCTCCAAAGCTTCAGGCCATTTTATACGTCTGCAAACACCATTCTTGCCACTCAAGGGTAGCCATCTCCAACTGCATCAAGTAATCATGAAGTTCCCTCAAGAAGCAAAATTCCTCATGTCATGAGTTCAGAGAAGCCAAGGAATTCAACAATACAATGGCAATGTAATTTTCTTCTCCAACTACACGAGTGGAAAATATCCATAAAAGAATACTACTAAAGTTTCAGAAGTTATGCTTCCGCTTTCGATGACCTCTACCAACAGAAACAGTGCAAACAGCATACCTTGAATTAACAAGCTCCCGGGGTAATATTGCTCCAGAAGATCTCAAACATTTAATTAACTCTGGAAACAAATTTTTGTTCTCCTCATTCACAAGAATAATAGCTGTACCCTCTTCTCCCATTCGGGATGCCCTCCCAATCTGATGGACATACTCCTTCATGTTATTGGGCATGTCAAAAATTATTACCTGTCTCACCCCAAATAGATCAACTCCCCGACCCAAAACCCCAGTGGATACAATCACAGGAAACTCTCCCACCAAAAATGACTTTATGATCTCTCTTCTTTCTTTCATGGACTTCTCCCCATGGATTGAAAGAGCCTTCAACCCAGTGGTCACAGTTATTGCATTAGATAGGAGATCTGCTCCAAGTTTCGAACCCACATATATAATGGCAGGTGGATTAAAGTGCTGTTTACTCATCAATATATCGAACAGCTTCTGCTTCTTTTGCTTTGACTCGACCCAAATAGCCAGCTGTTTCACAGCCTTACTAGGCTGATTAGCCTGCCCAATTGTGACAAAGATAATGTCTTTCACCAAAGATTTCGCCATCTTCTCTATGTCAACTGAGATTGTAGCAGAATACATTAACACCTGGGGTTGTGAAAGAGCCCTAAATATTTGCATAACCTGGTCTCTAAAACCCCTTTGGAGCATGCAATCAACTTCATCTAGAACAAACATCATTATATCATCTAGATTTATATCATGCTTCGTTAGAAGATCAATTAGTCGTCCTGGAGTTCCTACAATCAGTTCCACTCCTTGGAGGATGCGGTGGAGCTGACCCGCCAAGGCATCACCACCAACCACAAGCGCAGTCTTAAAAGGCAAACCCTTTCCAAGAAACTTTGCTTGATCCTCAACCTGTATACAGAGCTCTCTAGTTGGAGTTAGAACAATTGCTAGTGGATTTTTATTGTTATGGAAGTGTTTAAGGCGATAACTTGCACAGCGGGAAACAATAGGAACAAGAAAAGAAGCAGTTTTCCCTGAGCCAGTGTCAGCGGAAGCAAGCAGGCTGTTGGCCCTCAAAGCAGCTGGGATGGCCTGCATCTGGATGGGTGTAGGCATATCATATCCTGCAGATTCTATATTCTGAAGGAGCTTCTGAGGAAGACTGCAAGAAGAGAATGACAAAATTGGAGGAGGAATCAACTTGCTGCTAACACGAATTTGAAGTTTTGTTCTAAGCAATTCAGTTTGATCATCTGTCAAGGATTGAAATTCAGAAGCATTAAGAGAATCTCTGACATAGAAGCACTCGTCAGTTGCAGGTAAAGTTATAGGAGGCAAGTGAACAATGGAAGCACAAGTGTGGGTACTGGGAAGCCTTCCCAGTAGGGTTTGTTTGCACTCCATGCTGCAAATGTCATCATCAGTCTGGTCGCATATGTATTCACCATAGCGGCCACAGACAGTACAAACAGGCTCGCCGGGCAGAGCATCTCTCTGTTCCTTAGATGTCCTTTTTACCTCACTTTCTGTTTCAGAGACTATGGAAACAATTACTGGAGTTGGGAAAATAGGTAATCAACTTTAACAAAAAAGGCATAAACAAACAAAATTAGGGAAATGGGCATGCGTATTTGATAGAAAATTTTTCAAACCAACAGCTATACTTAAATAAGGAGTTTGCTAATCCAAAAAGCAGTGTGTTCAGTGAAGCAAGTGTTAAATCTACGTCATCTTGAAGGAAAAATAAACGAAACATACATCCAACACATAAATGTACACACAGACATGTATATAAAGTGAAATAAAGAAAAGAAGGTTAAGCCCAAAGGAAAACAGAATCATCATAGGTAAGCATCGCACGGGAAAGAAGGGATTTATCAGGATCCAAAATTATAGGAGAAATTCATGTTTTGTTGTATACAGTTCCGCAGACTGAAAATTACCGAAAAGCGAAGTGCAATTATCAAGATTGTTAGATAAAGTAGAACCCTAAAATTCCATTCATAGACAATGGGATAATTACGAATGTAAAAAGAAAGAAAAGAAAGATGTTACGTATTGAGTTTTTGTTCACCTGTGGAACTGGCATTGGCAACGACGGTGACGCAAGGAGTTTCGGTTGTTGGTTCATTCATCATCATCGATCATACGCCTGCCTTTCGTTTTTCTTTTTGATATCTTTTTTATCTTCTTCCTCAACCAGGTTGCGACTCAGACAACCACTATTAGAAGGAAGAAGAAGAACAGCTCGACAGGTCGCGCTACTGAGTTGATTTCTTCCTTTACTATATGCTCGTATAAAGGTGCGAAGCTGGTAGCGGTTCGTACGAATCAATACCTAATTCTTAAAAATTATAAAATATTTTTTTAATCCTTTATAATTAAAAATATACTTTTATAAATTTTTCTGTAACAATTTTTGATTAGTTGAATTTCATAGAAATAAAATAGAATATGCCAATATCAGAACAAGGATATAGGAAAGAGACTAGACAGCGAGTGCAGAGACGAGTATTCAAACCAGAAACAAAACTAAACCATCAGTCCAGAAACTGATAATTGGACACATGGTAATGCATGTAACAAATTAAACGCCATCAAAAGTATCGAAAACAGGTAGAACGCAAATGAACAATGCCGACAAAACAGAAAGTTAGAAAAATACAAAACCCAGGAAACAAAAACAGAAACCAGCAAACAAAACATATTTCACAAATAGTGTTCCCCTTCTCGTCACACCATCTCTGTATGTAAGTAGAAGAAGGAACCCACCACCTAAGAAAAACAAAATCACAAGCAAGTGCAAGGAAGGAGGCGAAGCACAAAAAGAATCAAAATGAAGAACAATTTAAAGAGAGTATCAATCACTGGCGTTGAGCAAGACAGACCTGATAATTTTTTGAATGTAAAAAATTAATTAAATTTTATATCATAATTAACAAAGAAAATAAACATTAATTATAATCATAATTAATTCTTCATTGTGAAACATAATCCTTCTCAGAATTCTTACCTAACGAAGTCTTAGCTCAAATCTTTCGTAATTTAATTGAAATATTAATTCTTAATTAAAATTACAACTAAATGTAACTAAATATTAATTAGGTTCAAATAAAATGTAATATCTTGTATTAATCCTTATTTATTAAATATTTCATATTCAATACTAAAATTTCTCGAACTTTACAATTAAGTATTTTTTAAACATGTTGACAATAAAAATAAAATAGGACCCAACCAGTGGCCATCTACTTTACAAGTGTTTAGAATACCAAAAAATGGAATGTTATCTAAATTTTTGGTACTCGCAGATATTGAGTGTTTTTGTTTGGTATGGGCCGATTTTCAAAATACCAGTCATATATTGGTTGATACTGTAAGTTTAGAAATATGAGGGATGCACTCTCCTCTGCTACTTTGATTTTTTTTTCTCTCTCTCACTCACTCACCTCCATTCTCTCTCTATCTTACACTCTCGTCTCGTCTCCATTGTCTCTCTCTCGTTCTCCCCTCCATCTCTGACGGTGCTTCTCTTTCGCCCTCTCTGGCAACAAGACAACCACTAACCGCCACACATCCACATCACACAATTGTCATCTTTGGATCTTCCTCTACCACACGAACCCGCCACCACCGAGCCTCATCCGAACCTCCATCAGGCTTTAACCCTCCTCCATGAGGGCCACCAATTGCACCACAACACCATCGGCAGCTCTCCTCCTGTCCTTCATGCATCCGCAGCTACCAGATACGTAATAATACCATATCTAAACCCAACTCGACTTGAAAACCGATTGTGAATTTGTTTAGGCATGTTGTTTTCACTTTTCAATTGATTTTTTTTTCTTGATTGCATATGTGATTGTGAATGGGTTGGAAATTGAAATAAATTTGTGAATGGATTTGTCATTTGTGATTTGTCGTCGGTTGGATAATGGATTGTAGTTGAATGAAATGGGTTTGGTCCATTGCTGTGGTTTGGTTGATTTATCTTAAATTTTTTTATCATTGAAAATTTGAAATGCACGATAATGCCATGCATGATTTAAAAGTTAGAAAGTTTGACTTTAGACTTGCATTAAAACCTTAAAACTAAGAATTTAAAGTAATAATTAAATGGCATATTGTTAAAATTATTTAAATGATATTTGGATATTGGGTAAATAATTAACTGAGTATAATAATAATTCAGTTGTGGTCTTGTGGAAGAGTTGAAGAGGAGGTTTTGCAATTATAATTATTGTATAGAAAATTAACAAAAAAGGCAAAATCTATATCTCTAAGTTTTCTTTAATCTTTATCCCAAAATTAGTCCATCTCATCAAGTCTCTTGCATATTCACCTTTATTTATCCTAAAATTAGTCCATCCCATAGTTTTGCATATTTAAAATCTTATTTTCTTATTATTCCATTTTTATCTCATTTATAGTACCTTGGCATTATATCTTCGGATAAGTGTGAAAGTTTCTTAGTTCATCTTAATGAAAAAATTACTCAGCTTGTGCATTCTATTTCATGATATTTATTAAAGGCAAGGATTTATGAAGATATGTTGATAGCAATAATCATATTTCTGAAAAAACAAGAATAAAGATGAACATGCTAAATGAAGTTAGGGATGTTTAAGTCATGACTTGAAATTTTGAATTCGTTGAGTCATCATCTTAAATCTTTAAACCTTCAAGACTATAAAACATAACACTGTACTTCGATTTTAAATTTAGCATAAATTTACTACTCTCGAGTAGGAAAGTCTATATATTCCTGAATTTTACTCTAGTTTCATGAATCTTTACTTCTTTAGGCTTAATATAAAGAGTTAAAGACGTTATTTATGCTGCATTGCCTCATGAAAGACTTAGCACTGCTAATTTGTTGATGAAACTACTAAAGGATTAATTTCTTACAAAACTAATACCTTCATTTATTGTTACAAATAAATGGAAGGAAGTTCAAGTACTCCTGATCAAACTGCTTCAGGAAGATATAATGTTTCAGCTTGGGCTCATGCTGCATTGGTCCTAGGTATGAAGAATCATACAATTTGCTTGTTTTGTAACAAGTATTTGAAAGGAGGAGGAATCACTCGATTGAATAAGCATTTAGCTACATTTAAAGGATATGTAGAACTTTGTAAAAAAGTAAGTTATGATATGAAGTGACAAATGAAAATGAAAACATTACTTGAAGAATATCAACATGAGAAAGATAGAAGAGAAAGTTTGAATTTTGAAATTAGTAGTGGAAGTTCTTTTGCTAGTTTTCATGGTGATTGTGAAAATATTGAAGGTGGTAGTAGTAGTGGTACTAGTACTGGTAGTATTGCATCCTAGGCCTAAGAACAAGTGAATGTTACATCTAGACCTGATGTGAGGAAAAGAAGAAGGTAGGTGACTTTTTTTTTTGCACCATGAACAACTCCTAAAGCCTAACTTCAATTCATAGTGCAATGATATCAAGAGATGCAGCTCACAATATCGATATAGCAGTAGCTAGATGGTGGATGCAATAGCTTCTTACAGTCTGGGATACAAAGCTCTTTCGATTGATGACTTAAGAGGTAAACTTTTGAATTGTTCAGTTTCTAAAATTAGAAGTTATTTGGCAGAAAGAAGAGTGACTTAGGCTACTTTTGGGTGTTCAATCATGTGTGATGGATTGAAAAATAGAAGACAAGAACTTATTATTAATTTTTTGATTTATTCTCAAATGGCTCAATATTTTTAAAGTATATTGATGCAGCTGGCCTGATTAGAAATACTGATACTTTGTTTGAGATATTTGATGAAGTTGTGAATGAAGTAGGGCCATAAAATATTGTTCAGTTTATTACTGACAATGATGCTGCTTATAAAACGGCAGGAAGAAGCTTACAAAATAAGTATAATTCTTTTTTTAAACTCCTTTCTATTGTATGTTGCATTGACCTAATATTAGAGAATATAAAGGATCCTAGGTATTTTCTTATTATTAATGAGACTATGTAGAAAGCTAAAAAGGTGACCAAGTTCATCTATAATCGTGCGTAGGTGTTGAATTTAATGAGGAAAGAATTTACCAATAGTATGAATTTATGTCGTCCTACTGTGACGTGATTCGCAACAAATTTCTTATCACTTTAGTCTTTTGTTACGATGAAGAAAGATTTAAGACTTGTTTACAAGTGATAAATGGGTTGCATCTCGGCATGCTAGGTCTAATGCTAGAGTAGAGGTTTCCAGAATTACATTGAAAGATAGAGAATTTTGGTATCAATGCCAATCTGTTATCCGTATTTGTGAGCCTTTGGTGGGGTACTTAGCCTAGCTGATAATGAAGCAAACGCAACAATGGGATATTTTTATGATGTCATAGAAAGGTCCAAGGAAGCAATCAAGACCAATCTAAAACCTAGGCCTTCTTTGTACACACCATATCTTGCAATCATCAATGAGAGATGGAAAAGACAACTTTCTTCTTCGTTGTTTGCAGCTGGAGCGTTTTTTAATCCTGGTGTATATTTTAGACCGGATTTTACAAAGAAAGCCGAAGTTAGTAAAGGAATGTATTCACTATTATAACAATTGTTGGCTATAAAATGATGCAAGAACTTTTAGGCTCACAAATAGAGCTTTATAAGCTATCTTCTGGGGATTTTGGATTGCCAATTGCTATTCGACAAAAAGCAAAACTTTCTCTAGATATTAGTTGTTTCCTTTTTCTTATTTGTTGAAAATTAATTATCATTTTATTTTGTTTGCAATGCTACTTTTGTTATCTTACAACTTATAGTTTCTTGGTGGGATCAATTCATAAGTGGTGTTGCATAATTGCAAAAGTTTACAATTTGAATTTTAAGTCAATATGTGAGTGCAATAGGTTATGAACGGAACTAGAGTACGTTTGAATTCATCCATTCCAAGAAAAGGAACAAATCGGAGCATAAGAGATTGAATGACTTGTTATTCGTTCGTTATAATTTAAAGCTTCGGGAAATGTATGATATTATCATTATTAATTTCCATATAATTTCCTAAATTAAATTTTATTGTTTACTATGAGTCTTAATAGCACAAGTAGTTCAACAGATCCAATTTCTATTGATAATATCGATCTTTTTGCGGATTGGGTTTCTAAGAAACCAGATTTGATAGATGTGAATGACTTGGAAGATAATCTTGGTTGGGAAAGCATTAATATGTCATTTGGTGCATTGAATTTGAATGATGATGATGATGATACTCCTCTCAATTATGAAGATTTTGTACCAAATGATAACTGGGGTCAATGTGGTTGTAGTGGGTATTCTTTAGATGATTGAATGAAGTTCTAGTTTTTTTTCCTTTTCTTTAAATTTTACTTCTATTTGATTTACATGTTAAATTACATATATGTAATGTAATTGTAAATGTTTTTGTTACAGGTTTCACTTCTAGTTGGTTAGTTCCTCATCACGAACTCTTGTCATAAATTGTAATAGTTTGAAAGTTAAAGATATTTATTATTCTTTTTATTAGATATTTTGATGTAATTATTATTTATTATATGATGAATTTGTAATATTTTAAATACTTTGTATTGTTCTTAATTTTATATTTGTATGGTGATAACTTTCTTTTTCATATTAACTGTGGTTATTATTTATATGTGAAATATCTAAAAATTATTATTATTTCATATTAATTGTGGTTATTATTTATTATTATGATTTTTGGAAACATAGTTGATGTAAACTTATATAGTATACAATACAATAATAAAATATGAGAATGGACTATTTTGTAATTTCTAGAAAAATTCAGGGACTATTTCATAAATTTAAAAAATTACTCGAAACGGTACCCGATATTAACTTATATCGGTACAGTTCCATACTAGAACCCAATCCGGTACCAAATTTGGTACAGTTTTCGTAACATTGGATTTAATGGGATCGAGCTAAAGATTTTGTTATGGATGCTGATGGTATTCTAAGGATGGGTACTAATGAATATGTATCGGATGTTGATGACCTAAGAAAGGAAATTGTGGAGGAGGTACATTTTGCAGCTCATAGCATTCATCCAGGCTCCACCAAATTGTATTATAATCTTAATGGCGTGTATTGAAGGAGTGGAATGAAAAAAGATATTACAAAATTTGTGTTTAGGTGTCAAATATGTTAGTAAGTAAAGCTAGGGCATCAAAATCCTTCTGGATTATTACAACAACTCCCCATTCCTGAGTAGAAACGGGATGTGATTACTATAGATTTTATGACTGGATTGCCCTATACTATTACTAGATATAATACTATATGGGTGATTGTGGATAGGTAACAAAGTCTGCACACTTTTTACCTATCAAGAAGACTTATTCGACTGATAAGTTAGCCAGGCTATATGTTAATAAAATTGTGAGTTTACATGGAGTACCACAATCTATAGTCATTGATAGGGATTCCAACTTTACATTGGTTTTTTGGCGAGAGTTACAAAACACTTTGAGTGCAAGATTGGACTTCAGTACTACTTTTCATCCTCAGATAGATGGCCAGTCTCAGAAAAATATTCAGACTTTAGAGGATATGTTTAGGATGTGAGTTATTGATTTTGGTTGTCATTGGGATTTGTATTTTCCACTGGTTGAATTTGCTTATAACAATAGTTACCATGCTAGTATTGAAATGAATCTTAGTAAAGTTTTGTATGAAAGGAAATGCAAATAACCTCTACGTTAGGAAATTTGTGTGGCAGGACTTGATTTAGTACAAATCAGTCCTAAAAGGATCCCTATTATTCATCAAAGATTGAAAACAATTTTTAGTAGACAAAAAATTTACACGGACCTAAAGAGGAAAGATATGAGATTCTTAGTAGATGACATGGTATTTTTGAAAATATCAATAATGAAAGGAGTGATGAGCTCTGGTTAAAAAAAGGTAAATTAGTTCCAAAGTATATCGGTCTATTTGAGATTAATCTATAATGGGTGATATGGCATATATGTTGTGTTACCACCTAACTTGTCTAAAGCTCATCTTGTACTCATGTGTTGATGATAAGAAAGTATATTTCAGATCCTTCCTATATCCTCCACCCATGTAATGTGGAGATTGATGACGATTTGACATATGAAGACCAACGTGTTGCTATAGTAGATTATTAGATTCGTCAGCTGAGATCAAGAGAGATACTAATGGTGCCATAGTAGATTATCAGTTTCGTCAGCTGAGATCAAGAGAGATACCAATGGTCAAAATGTTATGAAGTAATCATATGATAGATGATTGTATATAATAGATAGAGTTGGATATGCAGTCAATACTTGCATCTATTTTAACAATAAGGTGAGGTTTAAAATTCGAGGAGGAATTTTTTTCTAAGGGGGGAGAATGTAATGATCCAATTTTTTTTAAATTACTCATAATGAACCAATAAGGAGAAAAACTTATAACACTATAAGTTGAGCTTAAAAAAGCTTAAGTGTTAAAAAAGCTTATAACACTATTTTTATTCATTTTTTAGTGGAAATAACACCACCATTGTAAGGCTGTGGCGATTCAGTTGAGTATAGCTCTTAGACCATAGTCCACTACATTTGGACCAAGTGACCTGTGTGGAACAAGAGAGCCCCTATTACTATAATTTATAGGTAAGGGGTATGTTATAGGGTCATTCGTTAATCCTCAATTATTATTTGTGATTTGTGATTGTTATGCTTTTTTAACATGATATTGATATGGAAAATGCATGGATGTTTATGAACAAAATCAATATGTTATGAAATTGCATTTATGAATGTAATACATTATAAAAACCCGTGCAAGGCACTCAATTGTTTATTAGAGAGCTTTAGAACTAATTAAAATTGCGGGTAATTTGTGAATTGAGAGATTGCAAGTTCCATAATTTGATTAGGGTTTACAATTTAGGGTTTAATGGTTATAACTCAAGAGAGAGTAATCAACCTTACGACCCTCTAGAACAGACACCTCATAAACACATAAACGGCTAGATTAGCATTAATGATAGGCAAAATCCCCTCTCTTATAACTTGATTAACTCTCTTGACAAATTTTCATTGTGACCTGTGTGACTGCTCAATTTAATTATGTTTTGTTCAAATTTCCATATCATAATTCTTGAATCAATTTCTCGTATTTACTTTCCGTATTCACTTGTGAAGTTTTAATTTCTTTTGATTCTTTTCTCTGAGCCTTAGACGACTTAGGATTAGGCCAGTACCCTCCTAATGGGATCGACCCTTCAATACTACAAAGTACGACCTATGCGCTTGCAATTGTAAAACTTACTTAACAAGTTTTTAACATCGTTGTCAGGGAGGCGATTAATTTAGTTCTTTAGTCTAAGGCTTTTTCACTATCTTTTGTGTTTAAAAAAATAGAGAAAGAAGTTTGAGGCGTAACGTAGAGACACATCAAGACATCTTAGAGTGAGAATGAGACATTTGAAGAGCTAGATGTCAAGAAGAAATGGAAAGAACAATGATGAAGGATAGATATTATAAGGAGTAAGGACCTATTGCAAACTACAATAAGGCACAGTATGGTTAGGGAAGTAACAATCCTTATTGGAACATGTACACTCCGGAGTGGCAAAACCACCCAAATTTTTATTGGTCCAATAATGTAAGGACTCATTTAGGACATCAAGACCCATTAGGATTTCAGCAAGATGAATCCAATTCATGGGATTATAAATTGGACAAGATCCTGGATAAGCTCATAGACATGGAAAAGTGCAAAAAGAGACTAAAAAAGTAAATTGAGCAAGTAATGGAAAATCATGCCTCTTCTATTCACAATCTAGATACTCAAGTGAGATAGCTTTCCTGTGAATTTTGTAAGAGAAGTGTGGAAGACTCTTAGAGAAATATGGAATTACATCAACGAGAGCAATATGAGGCTATCACACTTAAGAATGGGGAAGAGTTAGAAGAACCAGTGGAATACCAAGTTGAACCCCATCTTATTGAAGGCCAAAAGACGAAGAAAGAGGATGAAGAAAAGAATGTTATCCCTCCCTATTATTCACCAGTTATTGATATACCATGTGTGAACATCAAAAAATCTTTGGAAGATGTCCATGAAAAGAAGCTTATCCTTTGGATTAATGATGACCAAGTGACATTCAACATGAATGATGTATTAAAGAATCCGAAGGAAAGTTTCTCATTTATGATAATTTATGTGTTCAAATCTTTTAAAAAATAAAAGGACGAAGAACAAATTACAATAGACATCGAGTTTGAAAAAGTTAAGAAAGTCTCTGTTCGTGAAGCGGAAGAAGTAGAGGAGACAAAGGTGATTAAAGAAGAAAGAGAGCAACTCAACTTCTTATAGGACAAACTGTTGGATTTGATGGAAGATTCAAGAAGTTTTGTTATTCTCCTATTTTATTGACAGTTTGTTAGTGAAAAGGACATTACTAAAATTAATTGGTTTTCTTAACTGTATCAATGTTGTCCTTCTGATCATTTTGCAATTTGTACCTTACTTACAGGTTACAAAATTAAAATTGGG
>JANIIA010000008.1:32484956-32509243 GCA_027478495.1 Erythroxylum alaternifolium
TAAATTTAATAATAATAAGGAATTTTATAATAATAAGAGAAATAAAATTAATTAATAAAATTAATAATGATAAAGAATATAATCATAATAATAAAAATAAATAAATATAGTAATAATAAATAATTTAATAATAATAATAATAATAACAACAATAATAATAATAAATAATTTAATAATAATAAGTATAATAATTTGTAATTAATAATAATAATAATTAATTATTATATTTTCTTATTAATTTAATAATTAAATTTCAACTTTAATTTTATTTTTTATTCAAGTCATAGTAGTATAATTAAATTTAAATTATAAAGTAAAAATATAAATTATAAAGTGGTTATTATATTTTCTTATTAATATAATAATTAAAATTTAAGTTTTTTTTAATTTTTTAAAAGTCATAGTAGTATAATTAAATTTAAAAAAGGTAAAAAATATAAACTATAAAGCAACAAGTCCTTTCAAAAGTAGGAAGGTGAGGGAAAATATGCCCGAATGTGTTAGGGGTGTGTGATAAGAACTTAAACTTTGTTTATGTTCTTATTGGCTGGGAGGGTTCAGCATCTGATTCAAGGGTTCTACATGATGCTGTAACGAGACGTAATGGACTCCAAGTTCCAAGGGCTATGTAAGATCAGAATTATAACAAATTTGCTAATTTGTTAACATGTTATATTACAAATACAATAGTAATAGTATCATTTGTTTATAGGAAATTACTACTTAGTAGATACTGGCTATACCAACGATCCTGGCTTTCTTGCTCCTTTTAGAGGCACAAGATACCATATTCAAGAGTGGACAAAAGATGGAAGGGTACTTAGGAACCGAGAGGAGCTCTACAACAAGAGACACTCATCTATTAGAAATGTGATTGAACGTGCATTTGGTTTACTTAAAAAAAGATGGAAAATTCTCAGAAATCCATCTTTTTATGCACCAACCACTCATGTGCACATAATTCTTACATGATGCCTTCTGCACAATTTTATTAGGTTGCATATGACTTCTGATCTAGCAGAGATGACTCCTCTTAAAGCTGAGGATATGTCAATTGGGGAAGATGCATCTTTCCCTGAAACTGTTGATCGTGTTGAGACAAGTAATGAATGGAATCAATAGAGAGAGGATTTAGCTACGAACATGTTTGATGAATGGAGAAGAAACCAGTAAAATGTGAACTTTATGTTTGTTAATGTTTATATTGAGTGAATTGTGGGTTCAAATTTGGTTAACTTTCATTGTAACTGAATTGAGGGTTTGTTTTCATTTCTTTTGCATTTGTTGACTTTCATTGAAACTGAATTTGAGCAAACAATTAAATTTCTGTTGAATCGTTTTCTTTCACCTTAATCACATGTTTCTTTTAATTCAATGTTGTCTTCTTCATTTCAAAAAATGTTTCAATGTATGTTGCTGTATCATTTATGGAAATAGTTTGGAACGTTATGGGAATGTTGACATTGCATGGTTTAGGTGCAATGTCCAGAATTTGGACTGACGCTGAAATAGATGCATTTGTGACCTTTATGGAGGAGGCTGTTGTTGCTGGTCACAGAGCTGATAATGGGCAATTTAAGCCTGGTACTTTCCAATTCCTTGCTCGAATGATGGTGGAGAAGTTTCCTGATTGTGGGATTGACAAGAGGCATGTGAAAAATAAGCACAAGAGGTTGAAGGACAAATATCAGACAACCTTTGACATGTTAAACTGCAGTGGGTTTGGTTGGAATGAAACCAAGCAATGCGTTGAGGTTGACAGTAAGCAAGTGCTGGATGAATGGATGAGGGTAATTTTGTGTTAATTGTTGATTGTTTATAGAAGTATTTGAATAATAATATGTTTGTCATGCTGACGTTTTCTGATGTTTATTCTATAGACACCCTAACAAGTACTACGCTCCTAGAAAGCCTTTCTCGCTTTACCCAAGACTTGAGTTTGTCTTTGGGAAGGACAGAGCCAATGGTGGAAAGGCTCAAGATGCTACAGATGCTGTTGCTCAGCTGGACACAGATGAAGCTGAAGGTGAAGCACCAGTTGCTCCACCAGCATCTGCTGCCCCATCTGATCCAGTAGGCCTATCGGCCACTCTTGGTCCAACTATTTCAGCCCATATAGTTGGTTCTGTCGCATCTTCCAGGAACACTGGCGCTAACCAACAAAACAAAGGAAAAAGGAAGATGAGGGATAGTAAAGCGTTAGAAAGCCTTGCAGCTGCATTTTCTCATGCCATTGACACTAGTCAAGAGAATGCTAGGACAATTGCGGATGCCCTTGTAGGAATGCAAGGACCTAAGGTAGGTGAAGAGCTCGGAAATTTGGGTTTCTCCATTGACGAAGTTGTTAAGACTGCAAAGATCTTCGTTAAGAATGCCGAATATAGGAATCTTTTCTGGGGTTTAACTTCAGCACAAAAACAAGCTTATGTTAGGAACCTGTTAGATGATGAAATATGACTTGATGTATGATTTCTTAATTTGTGTGGTTATGAAAGTGGGATTGTAATGTTGAATGATGATATGATGAACTATTGACTTTGTTTGTACAATTTTATATTAATGCTGAATGGTTGGTTTACTAACTTCTTAATGTTTGTCATTTATGTATGTGTATGAATGATGATAATATGATTTATTTTCAGGTACTTAACTATGGGCAGATACAACTTCTATGTGGTCTTTGTTAGACGTCAAGTAGGTATTTATACAAATTGGGATGATGTCAAATTGGCAACTGAGGGGTTTCCTAATGCTAGATTCAAGGGGTATCGGATATTAGATGAAGCATAGAGTGCTTATGTCATGGACCCATATAGGCGGACTCGTCGCAATGAGAACATTGTTCCTACTACCAATGAACCCTCATCAATGCCGATTCAATTTGCACTTCCAACAAATGAACAAGTCAATGAAGTTGCAACTTTGCAGACAAAAATGGCATGGAGTCAAGCATTTTTACTCATTGCCATTGGAGTCATTTTGGGAATTATTGTTAAGGACATTATTAATAAATTATAAGGCTTTAATTTATGTTGAACCAATTATGTAATTAATTCTACGAATCCTTACATGTTTTATTTGAATGTATGTTGAACCTATTATGTAAGTAATTCTATGAATGTTAGATGTTTTATTTGGATGTATGTTAGTATTAAATAAACTCTTGCAAGTGACAGTTTCTAACTTAATTTCCTAAGAAGTCTGATTAACCAAAAAGAAGACGACAAAAAAGATAAGACAAACTTTAAATTGTTGAGCATGTGAAAAATTAGAAAAGTACTTATTTATTGATATATATACCTACACGTAATTTATTGGCTATAGATTTTGTTACTTAATTAATTACAGGTATTTTTTATTTTATGTGTAACTAATGTGTAAAATATAATTCATTGGAAAAATATATGTTTCATATAAAATTATAATCATATCATGATTCACATTAGTATTATTATTGTATTTCTTATTGTTAGTATTAATATTATTATTATTGTTATTATAAATTTTGTTATTATTAAAAATTATTCGTTATTAATTTTTAATTGTTATTATTATTATTTATTAACTTTTTTACTAATACAAATCATTCGTAATAAAATTATCAATGAATTACATTTTTTCAATCATATTATAATGCAGGGGCATTTTTGTCATTGACACTGTTTTTATGTTCTGTCAACTGCAACCCAATACATTTCTGTCCTCAAGACGGAGACGGTTTTTTCTGTTCTGTCCACCACAACCAAACACCTCACTGTCTCCAATTTTTGTTCTGTTCCGTCTCTAAATTTCTGTCATGTTCCGTCTCTGCCCCTTGGAGACAGCAACCAAATGCAGCGTTAATGCTGATGAATGCAACAGGAATAGTAATTAAGTGTTAACAATCTTGGCTTTCCTTTTACCAGAACTTGGCACATTTATCAGAATTGTGAGGGTCACAACACTGTACAAAAGATTCTACATTGACTAAGTCTTTTCTCAATGATTATTAACATGATTAATAAGGAATAGATCAATCACAAGAAATCTTTGCCTGATCTCAGTGAATGGAAAATCTTAAAATTAAAATTAAAATTAAAAGAAAAAATCTTATAGGAAATATTTCTAATCAAAGCAAATGCACTAACTGGATACCCATTCTGCTGCACAAAGTGCTCTGACAACCTTTTATTACTTGGTTCTAATGTCAAGAAAGCCTTTTCATGTTAAAGGGTAGGTGGCTGAACGCTGAAGTCGAGTCGCTACAAACTTGGACGTTGAGGGGGCAAAATTATAAGGTATATATAACCACTTGCCAATTATAATTTGATATATTGTCAATAGTAAAGCAAAAGGTTGTGAGCTGAAACTAATCATATATACAAAGTGGGCAAAAGCGACAAATCATGACATATGTGGGAATCCTTATTAGTGTGACGTCTTAGAAACTGTGTACTTACTACTGGTTCTCAATGCATCAAAAAATCCAAACTATACACTGAACTATAGTAATTAAATTGAATTCAAAGATTCAATTGCATGCTGAACGCATATATTTGGGGGGTTATGAGAATGTCGACTTTCTCACCATATACAAATTCATCCTCGTTGATTTTATTTTATCCCTCAGATTTAATAACAGATAAAATGGCTATTTTATAAGATGAAAACACATAGACGCGTAGATAGGGTATAATAATGACTTAAAAATAGAATGTGAAATGCAAATCCAATATAAAATCAGAGATTAGTGGTACGACAGGCTGCCACAAGATTCTTGTAATATGTGTTGAAATTAAGAGTTTATACCTTGGGATAAGCTACTTAGTTAAGGAGAAGCTTCCATCTTTGGCCCCATCATATTTGTTAATTTAGTGATGATACTTGTCAGGAGCTAGCCATCTGGCATGAAACTTGAGATTAACTTTTACGCAAGAATACTAAAATCCTTTCATTACCAAGTTTTAGGCAGATATCTACGCAACTCAAACCGGGGAAGCAAGTTGAAATGAAAATAAACTTTGATCAACTTGGTGAGGAAATTAGCCCTTCAAACTCCCAAAATTTTGTGCAAAGTTGCAAAAGAGTTAAATGGCTTGTGTTAAATTTATGGCCTAATTTTAAATTATTGATTTATTTACAAATTATTTATAATTAAAAGTTTACTCAAAATTATTCTAAGTAAGCATAAAAATTGGTTATGAGTACCTCCATTACAAAAAGCCGCATATATATGTATATAAATATGTAAACTCGCTAAATTAGAGAGTACAACGCATTTTCTCGTATATATTTGTTAATTTTTAATCTCACTTTGCGTTAACTCTCTTGATACTGAACCTTTTGATTATAGGTTGAATACTTGACCAATTGATGGTGGGTTTTTTCAAAATTGACCTCTTTAAAAATTTAAAAAAGAGCGAAAAAGCCGCCGGGGGAGCGGCTATTGGGTCCCCATTTTGGAATATCGTGAATCAAAATTTATTTAAGCACTACTTAATTAATTAAAAATGACAAAGAAAAAGTAGACATAAAGCCATAGCTTCTTACCGTAAGTGCTTATGCTTCCTATAAATGCCCTGGCATTCTTCGTTTTCTTTCATAAGGGTTTTCTTTCTTCTGTGAGGTCTCAAAAACCTCGCAGAAACAAGAAAACCCAACCATTAATTTTCATCTCCTAGATATATGTATATCAGTTAATTGATATATCCACCGACACCAATTCATCCATATTGCCGTGTACTATTTTGTTAAGTTTGTGCGTGGGGTTATTTTGTATGTAACTAGAAATGGATCATCACGTGCATTATTCCAGGGTGAGTTCCATGGTAGGGAAGAGGCTGTGGAATGTGGTGAGAGTGACATTTCTGATGATGAGGAAAGGGTTGATGTCTAAGAGAAAGTTGATAATGGAGTTAAATCTCATGATGAAGAGAGGGAAGCTGCTAAGGAAGTCTTTGAGTAATCTCATATCCCATCATCTTCATCATGAAAACAACTACAGCAGCAGGAGTAGTAGAATGGCACGTGGTGGCTTCGGCATACAGGAGTACGAGTTCTCGTGCAGCAACAGTCCGAACCCTGTTTTTTTCCACGTCCCAGCTGGTAAGCGCAAGGTTCATCATTATTTCCCTTGCGTCAACCTACCTCAAGTGGCCGAAGAAGAGGAGGAAGAAGAAGAGGGTTATTATTCTAATACTGGTCCAAATAAGGCGGTCATGATAGTTCCAAAGACACCCGAGCCTTGCGTGTTCAACTTTTGCTTTGATGCTTCTGATTTGGCTCCGGGAGAGAAGCGTAGCCCTCTTCTATCTCCTTTCGCTGTAAGGGTGTCAAATTATTCGTCAGAAGATGATATTGAAGAGAATGATAACGTTGGTACTGGAACTTGTCGACGACAAGTTGACGATGAAGCTGAGGAGTTCATTAAAAGGTTCTACGAGCAGCTAAGGGTACAAAGTCGAATGCAATTGCTGCGTGATGCTTGAAAGTACATAGTCGATGAAGTGCCCGAATGATTATCATTAACTTATTAACGTCATCGTTCTTCCAGCTGCCACATGACGTAATCGTTTTCAGCATCAAGTTATAATATGGAATCTATAAATAATGAATGAAGGTTTGTTGATAGGCATAGCATTGATGAGCATAGTTACGATCATTCCTTTCCTTCCATTTCATTGTATTGGACGTTGTTTTTAAATAATTGCGATTATAATACTTACCTTGTAATATAACTTCATCAATTTTAATGCGCAATTTCATGAGTTCCTTTTTGCAAAATTTTTTCAACGGAAATTGTGTTAAGGCCTGAGAAATTTATGATCAGAAGAGGAATATTGTCGAAATTAGAACGTTGGCGGTGTCTTTTCTTTGACGATAAAGGAAGGGGTGGCCAGTCAATCATCATAGAGGGCATTTGGTGTCGTCTCTTTTTCAGTTTTTTCTTAACTTGTTGCTGCATGTTTCGTGTTTGTAAATAATATGTACGGTTGCTTTCTAAGTCGCTTTTGCTTTTGCTTTTGCTTTATGAAAGTTGTTTTAGGCTTTCAAGTAACTAAGCCCCACTGTAACATTTTCACCAACCTCGCACCACTGTTTCTTCTTTCTAACGTTAACAAAACCATACTTTTCACAGACAGAAACCCATCACGAAATTCGCCTCCTTTTTTCTGCTTTAAAATGTTTATTTATTTAACAAAAATTAGGCATGCTCAAATGCTTTAGTTCATTTAATTAAAATAGTACGATAAGAGGAATATATTGAAAAAGTCCCCCCCTGCTCCTCCTCTCCCATATAAACAATTTTATGGTATTCACTATTATATGCGTGATTAATAACAGGAAACTCATTTACATAGTTTCCATGTTTACATAGTAAATATGTTACCGTTGAAGATTGATGTCAATTAATTGAGCAACAATTCAAGGAGGGTATGGTGTACTGTTGGTTTTGCTTATTGATTAGTACATCTTTCTTGAACTAGAGCAAATTATATTTATACTTATGCATTATTCTGAATTGGACGGAAGGAATAATTAAACTCAGAAGCAAGGTGGTGATGAGTTGTCTCCTAACAGCACAGGGGCATCTATACATTCACTCCTCTTCTCTATAGATAGATGAGGATGTTGTAGTTAGCAAACAAGTTACTTGTCTAACTATTTTAATAACATTTTTAGCTGTGAGCTCAATTAATTTTATATTTTTAAATCAATTAAAGGACGAATCCATGCTGGACCCAAAAAATTAAAAGAAATAAAATTTATAACAAAAATATTCAACCAAATGAAATTAATGTGAAGAATATACTCAATCAATTGTTAAGGTAAACAAACTCAGCTCGCTCCAATTATATTTGAAGTATATATTTAGATTAAGCATATGTTCTTAAATTGACGTTTCTTCTAATTAAGGGTATAGATTCCAAGTAATGGCCTCCAACTGTCTAACAGCACGTTGATACACTAATAATAGTTATGCTATTGTTAACATAAATGTGGACAGTCGTTCAAATAAGTACACTAGTACGTGTTTTGTGTACCCACTTACACGCTGTCTGGATTTTTAAAAATTTTAATTATGATATCTGTAGGGAAAGCAAACCACAAACCCATCTGTCCCTGTTCACCAAACATCTTCATCATGATTCTGTGATGTTCTCTACTCTTGACGATCCATACTTAATTGTTATTTATGTATTTTATTCGCTTCTTTACCCCACCGGTTCTCAGGCAACTTTGTTGAACCCATACATGGTCGTTGCAATGTTCAAGTCTCCAACAACTACTGCCTTCTTAATTTATAATTGTTTGCGGAAATATTAATTGAGAGAATATGTATCAATTCAAGACAGTAAATAAAAGTATTAATTACAATTAGTCTAAATGTCTTGTCAAAAAATTCTTTAAGCCTTTTAACATGTCTTCAGGTACTTTTAAAAATCTATAAATAGTGGATTCTAGTTTGAAATTTACGTACTTCGAAAGGCTTGTAAAAGATCCAAGAATACAAAACAACATTAAGGCTATAACTGAATCGAAACATTCTCCGACCTAATTTTTATAAGCTTATCTTAGCTTCAACTCATACTTCAATTTTCAACTAAAGGCCAATTTTGATGATAGGCTTCAAGCCATGGAACTTAAGAAACTTTCTGCAAGTTTAGTCTCATTATTAAGAATAAATAAACAAATTTGTCTTATATTTTTAAAGAAGTGTTGCTCAACTAATGTTTTATTTCATAGATTGATATTATATATATTATTTGGGTAATTTACTTAGTAGTTGGTATCGTTATACCGTGTTTTTATATGAATTTTATTATATTTTATGTGTAGTTCGTTTTTGCATGTGAAGAATTTAAGGATTAAACATAAGACTTAGTGTAACTTTTGTCACAGTTGTCTAACCGAGGTGATTTTAGAGTCGTTGAAAAACTAAGTTGATTGAAAATAACTTTGTAGAAGATCTAAGAAGCAAATTCTAGCTCAAAGATATTGAAAAGTGAAGAAGTTTGAGGAATAAAGCGTAATTAGTGTGCCTACCTTTCGCTAAAGTCTATGAGCTGAGATATAGTACAAAACTGACATAGAATTGATTTAAGTCTAACGCTGGAGTCATTTTTAAAGTTATGAAAAAGATAAGTAAAATAAGACTGACATCAATTATGAAAGGTATCAGTATCCAGTTCTCATACCTAATTTATGAGGAATTGTATCTCTTTAAGTTCAAGTCATCTAGAACTCTATTTCTATAACCCTAACTATAAATATTTGTATTAGAATTAACTTAGGGGACTTCTAGCCGATCCTGAGGGAGATTCTTGGAGAGTTTCATGATTTTTCATTCTTTTTTGGTATTGAAGGAAGATCTGGAGCAAGATTGAAGAAGACTAGTAACAACTTCTATTAATTCTTTGTTCTACGCTTTTCTTTATGTTGATATTTGTTTCTTTGTTGTTAGTTTGTATCATGTTTAATAACTAGAAATCTTAGTTAGGGTTAGGGGTATAGAATATATAGATTTTTCAATTATCAATATATGATTTGATTATTTGTTAGTTGAATTTATTTTCTTTTCCTTAATTTTTAAGTTTATACCTAAACACCATTAATTCAATCATAGGGATTGTAGGAAGGACTAAAAGGTAAAGTATGATCTGAGCACTAGATGAATAAACACTTTAATTATAGAGAACAATGGTATCCTAATCTTTAGTGATAGCCAAGTAGATTAACTATGCTTAATGATTTTGATTAGGTTAAATTACGCATGTACAAATGATAGGAATCTAATTAGATATACCTATGTGCCTTTTTAAAGGGCCTATATATATTTTTGGTTAATTGTTACTTCAACCAAGATAACCAATCTTGCTTGATAATTGGAATTTCACATAAGCAAACCTTGAAACTCTAATGTTTGTCTTATTGATCGTTTCTCTTACTTATTTTTTGTCGTTTTCTTTAGTTTAGTAATTACATTCCTTAAATCAACTCCTTATTCTTTTTAATTTTCTTATTTCACTAGGAATAATAACTTTAGTGATTAGTTCTTTGTAGATTGCTATACTAGAATCACTATAGTTTTATTTAGCTATATATGATTGGTTATGTGTATTTGTAGATTTAAAGTAGATTAAGTTTTTAAAATCAATTTTAGGAACTACTTTTACTATTTTGGTTAAATTTTATTTATTTATATTTATTTTATACTTATTTTATTTACTTTTGATATATTTTTATGAGTTTTATATAGTTGATATGAGATAGGATATCCGAAAGTGACATTTTGGATCTCTTAATTCAATTGGACTCTAAAATTGAACACAATAATAACAAGAATAGAGCAAAAAGGATAGAAGAGCTGACTGAACATAATGATGATATGATTTTTGGTATAGAACAATAATAGCCAGAAAGGATAAGTGTGGGGTACATCTAATTTTTCGTGATCAATGCCAACTGCTTATATGTTAGACTAAGTTAAAGGGAGAATAATTGTGGGTTGTAACAATTATATCTTCCTTTAATCCTAACCTTTAACAAGTCACCTAGAAAATACATGATCATATCCATCAATAAGGTTTATTCGATGATCCAAATACTTCCACTAAATGGCCTTATATAAGATGAGTTGCAAATGAGATGCTTTCCATATTACATGAAAGAGCGAGTGAGAACATAGTTGCTATCAATGAATATGGACTCTTTTGAGGAGTAGAATCAAGTGTATAATGAATTAACTTAGGGGACTTCTAGCCGATCCTGAGGGAGATTCTTGTAGAGTTTCATGATTTTTCATTCTTTCTTGGTATTAAAGGAAGATTTGGAGCAAGATTGAAGAAGACTAGTAATAACTTTTATCAATTCTTTGTTTTATGTTTTTCTTTATGTTGATATTTATTTCTTTATTGTTAGTTTGTATCATGTTTAATAACTAGAAATCTTAGTTAGGGTTAGGGGTATAGCATATATAGATTTTTTAGTTATCAATATATGATTTGATTATTAGTTAGTTGAATATATTTTCTTTTCCTTAATTTTAAGTTTATACCTGAACACCATTAATTCAATCATAGGGATTGTAGAAAGGACTAAAAGGTAAAGTATGATCTAAGCACTAGGAGAATAATCACTTTAATTATAGAAAACAATGGTATCCTAATCTTTAGTGATAGCCAAGTAGATTAACTATGCTTAATGATTTTGATTATGTAAAATTATGTATGTACAAATGATAGGAATCTAATTAGATATACCTATGTGCTTTTTCGAATGGCGTATATATATTTTCGGTTAATTGTTACTTCAACCAAGATAATCAAACTTGCTTGATAATTGAAATTTCACATAAGCAGACCTCGAAACTCTAATGTTTGTCTTATTGATCATTTCTCTTACTTATTTTTGTTGTTTTCTTTAGTTTAGTAATTACATTTCTTAAATCAACTCCTTATTCTTTTTAATTTTCTTATTCAATAAGACTAATAACTTTAGTTATTAGTTTTTTATAGATTGGTATACTAGAATCACTCTAGTTTTATTTAGATACCTATATATGATTGGATGTATGTTTGTAGATTTAAAGTAGATTAAGTTTTTGGCATCATTTTTTAAGAACTAGTTTTACTATTTTATGAGATAGGATATCCGAAAGTGATATTTTGGATCCCTTAATTCATTTGGACTCTAAAATTGAACACAATAATAATAAGAATAGAATAAAAAAGGAAATTAAAGAAGAGCTGACTGAACATAATGATGATATGATTTTTGGTATAAAACAATAACAGCCACAAAGGATAAGTGTGGGGTACATCTAATTTTTTATGACCAATGTCAGCTACTTATACATTAGACTAAGTCAAAGGGAGAATAACTGTGGGTTATAACAATTATATCTTCCTTTAATCCTGACCTTTAACAAGTTACCTAGAAAATACATGATCATATCCATCAATAAGGTTTATTCGATGATCCAAATACTTCCACTAAATGGCGTTTTATAAGATGAGTTTCAAATGAGATGCTTTCTATATTACATGAAACAATGAGTGAGAACTTAATTGCTATCAATGGATATGGACTCCTCGGAGGAATAGAATCAAGTTTATGATGCATTCATGATGATATTTGTTTGCTCCATATAAGACCAATGAATTAAGGAGGCATATTTAATCTTTTACATTAAACAAGGGAGAAGCATTTCATAAAGCTTAGGAAGATAAAAATTTATGCTTAGCTAGTGCCTACATCACTGTACTTATTGTAGTTGGTTATGCAATCTTCTGTGATGACCTTAACCTAACATGTCAAACCTTGTTTGACACTACTGTCTAAGGTACAATTTAAATAAAAACTGTTGAAGAGGTGAAGGGGATCAAACAAACTTTGGTAAGAAATTTGACAACCAAAGTGGTAAAATGGAAACCAAAATCAATCATTTTCAAAGTTCAAGTAGTTTCAAAGTAGCCAACTGAAGGTGCTTAGGAATCGATACATAACCAATGTGGCATTTATGGGCTTCCTTCTTATGTATGTTTGAACATAAAGCCAACCTTAGGCTATTATAAAGAGACAAATTACATGGTTTCTTTGGAGGAAAGCAAGAAGTGAATGTCCATTTTTCCTGTGCATACAATTTGAGGTGGAGGAAACATTTAAATCTTTTATAGAACAAGCAAAGAGCTAGAGTAGGCAAGCCTACAATACTATATAGTTTTTAATAAATACCCCATTTTCTATAGTCATTATCGTCATAGGAAACTATTATAGAAGAGATGCTTAAAGAGTTTATTAATTTGTGGGAAAACCCAAAAAGACAATGCAATTAAACATTAGGTTTATATGCAATTTGGAGATGTAAGTTACCCAATTGGCCAAGGCAAAAGGAAAAAGAGATCACAAACAAACTTCAAATAATAATAAGGTAGATCCTATAGATTAAATGTATGCTATCAACTTAAGGAGTGAAAAAACACTTAGCATTGACACTAATAGAAAGAAGGAAGTGTAACTATTAAGAAAACCTAAGTAAGCAGAAATAATATAGAGAGAGCAGAACAAAATCTACATCAGCTTCACCTATATATGGTTTGGTATTGGTCTGGATTTGGAAGATAATTAAGATAAAACAAAATTTACATTGATCTTACACTCGTTTAACACAATGTTAGTTTATAGCTAGGCAATAAATTGGATAGAAAGATTAGCACCAGTCTCACTTACATCCAACACTGATCTTCAAGAGACAACTATAGCTTTTGTAAAGCCTTATATGTCACCCATCCTATACCCTAAAAGATTGAAGAAGCAAAAGATGAGCATAACTTCAAAAATTTCTTAAAGATTTTCAAGAATTTTCATATGAACATCCCTATGATTGAAGTATAAGATCAAATGCCATCTTATGCAAAGTTTTTGAAGGAGATGGTCTATAAAAAAATCAAACTTTAAAAGTATACAATGTTATCTTTAATTGAGGACTTTAATACAATATTACAAAACAAGTTGCCTTTAACGTTCAAATATCTAAAGAGTTTTGTGATTCGGTGATATTTTGGTGCTTTAGATTATTATGATTGTTTATGCAACTTAATATTAATTTAATAACTTTATCTCTTTTTAGGAAGCTTGAAATCGGAGAACTAAAACCAAATACAATATTACATTAATTAATGGATCAGTTGGGGTAGTGGAAGACATATTTATTAAAGTAGGACAATTTGGCTTTCTAACCCACTTCTTAATAATAGGCATAACATATGATATTGGGGTTCCCATCATTTTAGGGAGGCCATTTTTGGCTATTAGGGGGTGATAACTATTGTAGTTAAAGGAAAATTGATATTACAGGTGAGGGACAATGAGGGAAATTTCACCATATTTAAGGCCTTAAGAGGTTTTGTCTTTGACAATACATGTCACAAAATTGATATCATTAACTCCCTTATGCATGAGTGCTTCCTAAAAATTGCTTATGAGTAACCTTTTGAAGCATGTTTAGGTTTAGAAATGGATCATAACTAGGAGGAATCTAACATTATATAATATGATTTGAGGCTAACAGGGGAGAGTTATAATTCATAAGTTTTTCAAGCTCTTGATGATTTAAGGGAAGGAAAGCCTAAGCCTTTTTCCTCTATACAAAAAGTACTTGTAATTAAATTAAAAAAATTTACCTCCTTATTTAAGTCATGCATATCTAGAGATAATATGTATCATGTTATTATTTCTTCTTCTTTGAGTTCTAAGCAAGAAAACAAGTTGCTTAGGGTTTTAAAAGAGCATAGGATGACAATTGCATAGATCAGCTCCAATATTATTCCTATGGAAATTGAAGTCTTAATTTTTTTGACCATTTGTTGTAATAAAGGTGCAACCTTATAGTGCCACTAAAATTGAAGGCAAAAAAGGGGGCATTTATAGTCAATGGTCAATAATTGAAGCATTACTTCGAGAGTGATAATATAAGTGAGATTCACACAATTTCTTCTAATGACTAGTCTTCATTTAGAGGTTATTTCTAATTACAAGACTTATTAAGAAGCATCTTTCTGGAGGCAACCTAACATTCTAACCTTAAATTCTTATGGTTTGTTATTTTTTACCATTGACTAATGTTCAGTTGAATTTCTCTTAATGGGTAGTTATATAAAGGTCTTTCTTCATGTTATACCTCATTATACTTACATGTAAACCTTCAATTCTCTATCTGATTGGTTTAATATCCTATTTGTTAGTTATTATAGGTAATGTCATATTTAAGTGTGAAAGGTTAAAATTTATGATATTTTGTGATGTTTTAAAATTTATGATATTTTGTGATGTTCTTTGTGATAATTGATATAGCCTTTTGTTAAGTTTTAGTTTGAATTATTAGGTTAAATTTTTTGTATTTTTATTTTAAAACAAGCATACATATTGTAATTCATGATTTAAAGGTCATAAAGGACGAAATATAATGGAAAGAAGATGAAAATTTGAGTTTAAGCATGAATTGGGTATTATAAGGCATAATTAACACCAACACCAGTTATAGAAGGATTAACAACAATCTTAAAATAGTGCATAGATTCTCTTGAAACAAAACAAAATTTGGCGCTAGTTATGAAGTGTATTCTACGTTGATATCATAAATGAGGAAACATTCTATAATTACAAAATAATATTAATGCCGATTGTGAAGAGTTTCTAGCATCGGTTTCATTCTAAAGATTTATAATAGCTAATCTTGGGCTTTTTTGCCACTACCTTAATGACTTTATATCTACACATGTACATATATATAAGTTTAAGATGCATTGTGTATTATTTTGACTAACTTTTATCTTTTATCTATTGTTTTTTGAACTGAGAAGTTGGAAATTTGAATGCATATCTGGTATTATTATTTATGTGCAACCACTTATGTTTACGTTGTGTATAGTTGGAGTTTAGTTAAGTACTTCAAGAAAAGAATTTCCTTTTCAATTGGGCATATTTTAAGGGAGTTTTTGTATATTATTATTTCCTTATTTTTTTCGCATAAGATAGAGGACAATATTATTCTGAAAGGGGTGATTTTTGGTGCATATATTTGAGGACAATATTATTATGAATGGGGTGGTTTATTAATTGATTAATTGCATGATTTTTTAAAAAATTTTGTTTGTTTAGTTTATTTTTAGGTTGTGTTGTTATGTTTTAATTAATAGCCTTAGATTGATTATATGATTTTATGCATGATTCTAGTTGAGATTGATTATGAAAATTTTTTATGGATAATATAAGTGAACTAATATACAAATTTTGACTTTATGAATACTAGGAAATTGAAGTTGTAAAGCGAAGATACTCTTATTTGATTTAAGTTATCTTATAAGAATTTGAATCCTTCATGTAATATTATTTGTCTTGAATGCAGATGCCTTCTTTAATTTTGAATTTCTAGAACTTGAATTTCATTCTTTTAAGATTACATGTAAGATTTGTATAACCATGAAGATAATAAAGACATTTAGGATTTGTGTTTGAGCTAAATAGCCTACTTATATATATTATATATAATTCTATTAGTGAACCATTTTGAGCTTTATATAAAATTTTAGCTTTTTTCTTTAGTATCCCTTTCTTTAAAAAAACCTTGAGCTTAAAAGAAAAACAAGTATTTACTACCTAATTTATGATTAATAGAGTTTTTTATGATTTAATGTGATTTCTGGGAATGGGATACAAGTAAATAAATGTAAAGGAGATAGTTAAGTGTATGAAAGTGACAATGAAAAGGGGAATCTCATGTCAATTATAAAAAAGAAAAGAATGTGCAGATATATTCAAACATATTACAATTACTTCTTTAAATCCTAAGGTATTAATTAAATAATCGTTAAATTTTAATGGAGCATTCTTTTTAACTATGATGCCATTTGGAAAAACCACTATAGGAGAGTGATCAGAATAAAGGAGATCATTGAAATATGCATAACTGTTGGTAAAGGTAGAAAGACAACTTGAATTTATGAATGTTGTATCTAGTTTCTTTCTGATAAACCATTCCCTATTCTAACTGTTATTCCAAGTAAAGCAAATTCCATTAAAACTGAGGTTATAGGCCCCTATCTATCTTAAATAGTTTAATAAGTCCATATATGTGCTTCATACTTGTCTTTTTCCCCTTCACCTTTTGAGTTGATAAAGTGTAATCGAAGTCCCTAAGAATCAACCAAGGAGTTGAGCTCCTAGTTTATAAAGCCACCAAGTTTTTTTTTTAAAAATTCTTATGAGATTCAAGATTAGCAATGTGTATGACTTTTATATCAATTCTAATCTTACTACTAAGTAAGGTGACTTAACAATGAATGGATTGGTTAAATTAACTATTTTGTTGTAAGTAAATATGGTTCAATTCAAAAGATGTCATAATTAGACCATTATACTACTTGTTATGATTAATAATGGGTTTCCATATTTTTTTCAATAAACCATAACCCATATTGGAGGTAATGAGCCTTATATTAGTTTAAAATACTAACAAATTTTGGTTTTTCAAGCAACAAATAACCATACAACACTTGCTTCTTTTTAGGGCTATTTAGTCTCCTTAAATTCCAAGCAGTGATGATCATAGTGGAGGAGAAAAGGAGATTTAAGTTGGAGTTTTCTTTAATGTTGATAAGGTTTTATCCATCCTAAGAATGTGCTCAATTCTTGGTGAAATAATTTTTCATGACATTGATTACTCAAGATATTTCCTTAAAAGGAATCCTTTACATTTCGTTCCCTTCTTCTTACCCTCAAATATCAATATTAATGGAGTGTTAGTAGGCATCTTGTTTTTAGAAGGTGAAAATTCCCCTTCTTCCACTTCCCAAATAAGTTTGGCATTAGTATCTTCTTCAGTGATTACCAACTTTTTTAATTGACCTTAAAGAGTAGTCGTACCTGTTAATGCCATCATAACTCCAGATGATTTATCTAGATCTTAATTCCTTAAAGATCATTGGGTTCTCTACTTTCAAATTTTATCCAAGTTAGCATCCAAATTTTGGATTTATCACCCTTAGAGGGTCTCTATTGGAAGGTAAGGATCATAACTAACTTCATTAGTTTCCATTCATTATCTAGTTCGATTATTGTAATACTATTTAGCAATCTTTTCTCAATAAAGACCTCCAAACATATCCTTACATACATAATTCTTTTTAGTGTCCATATTGTCTAATTTAAAAGGTTCTTACTAAGTGCCTTAATATTTTTGTAAATTAGTAATCCAAAATCACATAACAAAAATTCACCTATAAATGTTCTTCATTATAGTTTTAACCATTTCTAATATTGGCATCTATTATTAGAGCGTGAATGGAATTTCCATTTATAAGTCATATCTTAAACTCTAAAATGTTGTCTACACTTTCTTATCTATAGAAACTAAAGATGAACACTTCATTTTTGTTGATCAAATTACTTTTCAATCCCAGCTTTTTCAAATTTGATGTAGCCCAATATTAGACCTGAAAATAAGTAAGTCTTTTCTCAACATAAAACCCCATTAAGCATTCAGACCATTTCTTGGAACCTTCCTATAAAATTTCCATAAATGGAATGACAATGTGTGAGACATATTCTAAACCTAAAGGAATAAACCTTAATTTTTGGAATGTTAAGGAATCACTTACCACTTATTTCTAAAATGGAATATTACTTGCTAAAAAAGGAGTCGATGAAGGTTTTGATTTAAGGGAGATAGATGTATAAAATGTGGAAGAGGCAAAGAAAAGCTCAAACTTTGAATTGTCTCAAAAGAAGGGAAAATGTCTAAAGGAGGAGAAAAGTTTGGAGAAGGGATTAAGGGTTGAAACTAAAGTAAGGGATGGAAATCAGTGGCAACTAGAGGAGAGGAGAGGAGATTTGAGCGTGGCAAGGAAATTGGAGTTAATGTGTGTGAGAAGATGGAGAAGAAAAAGGAACTGAGGCAAATCATAAGTCATGATTAACTAATATGGTAAAATAGATGAGTAAAAGGGTGCTAAGGTGAATCTTGGTAGTTAAAGAAGGCTAAAGCAAGTTAGGATCAGTCGTAAAATATTAGGTAGTGTCCTGCCTAATATTCTTAGCTATAAAGGGAAGAAAAAAATATGTTTTTAAATTAAAAAGAGGCATTTTAATATGGGACGACTAAAAATTTTTACTAATTTTAATAATTTTTAAATTTTAACGACATTTTAATATATATTTATTTTAAAATATCATATTTATTAAAAATATGTAGTTATGATAATATTGTTATAATTATTCCCTACAAACAAATGAATTTTGATTTCAAATTTATAATTTTATTATAACATTTAATTATAATGTAAATGTAAAAAAGTTTATTGATGTTGTTATAAATTATATACTTTAAATAATTATTATACATGTAAATTTTATTTATTAGTGATTTAATGATTTTTTACTTTTATAAATATTATTGTATCTCCACGACAAAAGAAAGTATAAAACTTTCTTATATTCACCTTCGCATGTAGAAGAGTACAAAGTTTAAATTATTGTAATAATATTTTCCTTTTATATTATATCTATTATTAAATAATCATTATAAAATTTATATTTTTACTACACATATTAAAATAAATTAATATCATAATTACTCTTAGCGATTTTAAACTTTTATATTTTATATTTCATATATACACAATATACATATCATGTATATATGTATTTATATAAATCTTAAAATGAATCAATCACTTTATTATGCATATAAGTATTTATATAAGTCTTAAAATGAATCAATCACTTTTCCATTACTAATATATCAATGTCAAAAGAATATAAAAAGAATATAAAAGTAATTGTAATTGAGTTTCAAAAAATATATTGATATAGCTATTTTATTGAAAATAACTATTATTTTATTAAAACTAGAATACATTTTATAGATACTGTTGATAATTTGATACGTTTTTATAAATTATTATATTTATTAAATAATTTATAAACATATACATATATGATTTTATTGAATTCTTAGATTATTGTTAATCCTAACATATCAATTTCGAAAGAATATAAAAGTAATTAACTAATTAAGTTATACAAACATGTATTGCTATAGCTCTTATATTGAAAATAACTATTATTTTATTAAAACTAGAATACATTTTATAAATTAAGATAATATGATGATGTCATGATAGATAGATGAAGCTTAGACACTAAATACTAGAGACTAGAGTGAGAGAGTAACTAATCGTTGTACTTGTTGTTAGGATCGTTAACAGTTTAGATCAAATCATCTGTATGTACAAACATTATATTTAGTAATGTAATATTAAAATTAAAATAATCTTTAGAACATGGTAATATTTAATCAATAATTAAATATACCTTCATCTTCATATATTTGATCAAACTAATTTGCAATTGGTCGATTAATATTCACCTCCTTCGTATTAATACCTCTGATTGTATTAACAATAAATTAAAAACAAAATAATGGTTAAGCTAATATAAAAAAAATCGATAACATTGATATATTAAAAAGAAAAAAATTTACCATCAATGTCATCATCATTTAACGAACTTTGGGCACATATAAGGGCTTCTATAGTATCAGGATGAAGTCAAGCACGATGAGGAAAAATAACTGACCATTATTACTAAAGGTTGACTCCGAAGCAAGGTGGATGCTAGAATAGTCAATAAGTCTTGCGCGATCACTTGCATGATCAAAAAAGCATGTATGGACTGCTTTCACCATGACAATATATTGAACTGCTCACCTTTAGTTTCGAGCACATAATGTTTGGTTAAATATTTATTTAAATCCATCATATTATAAGAAATTTTTTAAAAAATTTTAAGAGAATGTGTCAATCTTGGGTTAGAAGATAAAACTGAACCCGAAACCAAGTTGCCTGCACTACTAAGACCTATAGTTTGAGTTTTCTCTAATTTGAGTTGATAATCATCAAACAATTGATACAATAATTGTTTAATTATAACTATATGCTCTTATGCTTGATCACTATACAATGCACTATAAATATATTCAACCCTGTTTATCTTGTATCTCAGGTCTAACACACTTAAGGCTGCAACAATACCTCCAACCTTGTACTAATAAGAATTCAGCTTATCCATCATCCACTCTGCCATAGTCCGAATAATCTCATTAGATTCAAACATCCACTATGATAAAGCTTGCTCTATATCTGACAGTGTATTAAAACAACTTTACGAAGTTGGATATTTTGTTCTCGAGAACAATTCAATAGCATTATAGAATAATTCCAACTTCATGCAAAGTTCTTTAGCTAACTCCCACTGATCTTCTGTTGTCACACAGGTATACTGAGAATCTTATCCCTTAATCTCATAAACACTTCAGCATATGGGATTGCCAACTCCAATATCTTTAAGGTTGAGTTCCATCTGGTTAGACAACACAAAGCCAACTTCTTTGAACTCGAAATACATAGAATTTGTGCAGCTTCCTTAAAATTTTCAACCCTTTTAGGTGTTGCATTCCAATACAGAACACTATTCTGAATACAATTTATTACTTACCTTATCATCTTCAACTCATCTTTCATAATCAAGTTAAGAATATACACTAAACAATGCATATAAAATAACTACCTCCAACCAATAAGTTCCCAATCAACATCTTATTAATCAACCTTTCCATCATAGCATCATTTTGCTACAATGATCAACAATGATGGTGGATATTTTATTGTCGATGCTAAAATCCATTAAGCATTCTCTAAACACGATTTCCAATTTATCACTTTTATGTGGTGTCGATACATAAATGAACCTATCATATACAAATATTACCAACATCAATAATAAATTTATAACATAACAAAAAAGTAAATGATAACAATGTTAAAGAATATAAATTACCTCAAAAGTATATTGTGTAACGTATAATTATCAACATAATGCGTCATCACCACCATATAACCCTTCTTTTGGTTTTCGTTTGTCTATATGTCCATTGTTATGGAAATCTATTGTTCAATACTCAACAATGTTCTTCTTATTGTCTCCCTCTTCTTATCGTCGTAGATTTTCAGTATCTCCTTCTTCACTGTATTCCAATAAGGAACCTTAAAAATTAGTTGTAGTGAATAAGAAAACATCTTGAAACTTTTACTTTCAACCATATACAATGAATGTTCATCTCTAATAATCATTTTAGCCATCGAAAAATCGGGATCTATCGTTATCAAAAGTTGTTACACTCACCCCATTTTTTCCATTTATCAGGTTAGGTGTCAAAAATGTTTGAACTCCTAAAACCATCTTCCTTTTAACACATGAATTGATATTTCTCTTTAAATGAGATGTTCCACCTTTCAAACCACTCGAATACAACTTATGATAATACTTACACTCTTCTTTTTCAATTCCATCGTTAGATATAGTTTTGTTAAAGTGATTCAACCTTCACTTTTATGTTGAGTTCATGTTGAATCTCTATCCTGACTTAGTTCCTGAATAGAAGTTTCCACTTCTTGAAGTAAAATCACTTGTTATTATAGAAATCATGTAATATGTAAGAATACACAATAAGGGGGGTTGAATTGTGATAAATCGTCTAAGATTGAAATCTTTAAAAACTTTTTAATTTTTTTGAAAGATTCAGACAATTTACAAAACAAAGCACTTAATTCGTTTGAGTAATGCAACAGCAGAAATAGCATCTATTATTCTAACAACATGAAATTAAATAGATAAGGGTTAGAGAATATGACACTATGATTTATACCGGTTCACCCTTAACCTTAGGTTTACGTCCAATCCTTAGAGTATATATGAGAATTCACTATCTCTTTCAACTTTTACAAGTATTATTTTATACTTCCAGAGCCTCTTCAGGTCTCTTTAACAAAGTATTCTTTATCTACTATCTTAGCCTCTTCAGGTTGTAGCCTTCCCTTTCACTAGAAAGATTTTGAGTTTTTTAAACCCACGTTACAGGTCGACTTGATCTCTCTTCTTTCTTCTTTTTACACAAGCTATTTTTTATAGTATCGTAAGTAAAGAATTGAGAGTTGAAGGTTTAGAGCTGTAAGGTTGTGTCATGCGTATATTGTATTTTATTTTTTTATGACTATAAGTGATATTTATAGTCTAAATATCCGATGGTCTTCTTGAAAACTACTTGTATAATCTTCAGAGATCAGTTGATAGTTGAGTCCTGTAACTAACTCCAACTAACTAACTAACTGACGTTGTAATTTTTTCTTTAATTATAACGTCTTGATTTGTTTTATATAATTTGTCTTATGTCTTTGCTTTGTCTGATGTCTTCACTTTGTCTGATGACTTCGCTTTATCTAATAACTTCACTTCGTCTGATGACTTCGGTTTGTCTAATAACTTCGCTTCGTCTGATGACTTTGCTTCGTCTGATGACTTCACTTGAATATCATCTTGACTTGATGATTTATGTCTCTTACATTTATTTTCACACTTAACAAACTCATCAAAACAGTTCACACACTCTTCTATTATTATTATTATTAGACTTCCATTAAGATCAATAGAAGGAGTGAAGTCTCTTTGACTTAACAATCTCCCCCTTTTTGATGATAACAAACAATCATAATATTAGAAGATAAATGAGAGGATATTCAAACGAATAATTTTGAGACAAAATTTATTTATTTAGACGAATAATGCAAGATATAAAATGCATAACAAGTAAGTTAAAATAAAATCTCCTCCTTCTCCTTTACTTTCTACTATTCTCCCCTATTTGTTATTAATCAAAAAGAATCATTTCAGATGCTTTAACATATGTTTGATATCAGTGCAGATCGTCTTGAGGTCTTCTTCTATAGTCACACGTAGAAGTGCTACTTCCTCATGAAGATCACCCACTGAGTCACTTAGTTCATTAACTTTAGTATCAATTTCTTGAATATGTTTAGCTAAGGCTTTATGTACTTCCTTCTGCTTTGACTATCTTCAATCCTTGTGATGAAATTCTTCAAGCATGCCGAATCATCGGTAGAGTCTTGTAGCTTTTCACTTTGTGGATAAAGATACTTAGAGACAAAGGGTTTTCTGATTGAATCGTCTAATTTGATAATTTCGATGCAGGGTAATTGAAAAAATTTTATTTGTGAGGGAATGTCAAGATCATCAGTGTAGGGTAGTTTCAAGATTGGTTTTCCTAGAAGGTGTAGGATATCTTTGACAGAAGAAATGAAACCTATAGGTTTAAAGTGAACAAGTAAGTGCAAAAGGTTTTTAAATAGAATTTGATACCTTCAATTGTAATCTTTTTGTATCTTCCTTCTGATATTTTCCTAACTACCTTGAAACTTTCATTTACGGTTGATGTGCCAAAGTTGCTTCCTGATGGTCTTGAAATGTGATGAGAAATATAGATGCCTACAAGTTGAGCTGTACGACATTCATCGTTTATATTCTTTATTGCCACTAGAAATTCTTCTTCCGTTAGATCATCTTGTTGCTTCTCAGGGAATTTCTTCTTCTTAACTTTATCTTTGTTGTCTACTAGTATTGGACATCTAGGTTGTACATCTGGTACAATCTTTATCGTTGTTCTGCCTGTTACTGGATATATTGTGTAAGGATTTTTAGTCATCTTCAATGGATATGGTTCTGCCTTTTCATCTCGCAGAATACCATACAATCTTTTTTCTTAAGGGCTAAGAAGATGTATCGTTTGATCATTTATAGTTATAGGTTCAACTTGAGCCTTAACTTTCTGTTTAGGAGATTCTCTAATGATAATCGAACCTCTGTTTTGATCAGGTATTGATTCTTCTATAATC
>JANIIA010000008.1:32537606-32552938 GCA_027478495.1 Erythroxylum alaternifolium
CCAAATCGGAGTTAAGAGCAACAAGTTATGACAGTTTAGGTTTAAGTAGTTGGATTCCGGCAAGTGGGTTCTAACACTATGTAAGCAACTGCTAACATGTAAAGCTTCGAAGATTCTATTTTTTCCCTCGTGTAGATACAAACTTATGTAAACAACATACACAACCGTGTTCCATGCCTATCTAAGTAACTGAGAACATGTAAAGTCATGATTACAAATTGTTTTTAAGATACACAATCACTGACACGACTACATGAATGATTGTGTACAATCCAAAAACCTTAATTTTGCAATATAAAAAGGCAATTATGAAGAGGACACGAAGAGGAAGCAATTAGAGTTGAAAGTTATAGTTAAATGTAAATTTGGATATACAATTCTAAACCTACAACAATAAAAACTAAAGATTACTTTAAGAGATTTGATAGAAAGCAGCCTTTCATCAAAGATTCAACGGGATTACATGAAAGAAAAAGGGATATACACTTTTATGGATTTTTTTATTCTTCTAAAGTTTTGATTTTTTTTTTGTGATTAAGAACTAGGTTTGTTTAGTGCCTAGGTGGGATGAACCCTAAGTTGGGATGGATGATATGGTTTGTTCTTTTATTTAATGTAAATAGTTTGATTGATCCATTACATTTCAATTATGCATTTATGTTATTGAATTACTATCTCCGAGATATTAGTTCAATGATTGATTTTATATGATGGAGATTGACAAATCCTTTTATATGAATATATCTACCATAATTGGAAGGAGATGCTTCATATGATGGAGATTGAGAAGTCCTTTTGTATAAATGTATCTACGATAATTGGAAGGAGTTGCATGCAAGAGATTAGTCGACATAAATCCTTTGGATTAGGTAAAACGTAATATTGAAATTCACAAATTTAGTAATATGATCTTAAGGTTTTTAACTAGAAAGAAGTTTTAGTTAATCAACTAAGGATTAGTTGTTAATAGTCTTAAGAAATATATTAACACAAGATAGGAATTTTCTTAATCCAATAATCAATAATTGAACTATATGGTAAAGGGTCAATTCTTTAGAGATCTTAGGGTGATTCATTACCATGGTATGTCCTGATTTATTATTGTGATGAATTTTAGTCCGGTTTATTTTTAATTAAACTATCATCATATTTATTTTTAGATAATAGAAAAGAGGTTAGTATTAGTCCTTTTAGTCCTCTTGGGATCGACATGTATTGTTAGTGTTAGTTATAGCTATACTGTGCACTTGCGGTTTAAGACACATAACATATACATAATCAAATGATTTCACCAATGATAAGCATTTGTCAAGTCCTTCCATTATAAGATTTGTAACTAATTTCTTATCACTTTAGTAATTTGTTATAATAAAGAAAGAGTTAAAGCAAATGTTTATAAGTGATAAATGGGTCACATCTCAATATGTTAAATGTAAAATACTAGATTGGAGGTTTCTAAAATTATACTTGAAGATAATGAATCATGGTCTTAATATTAATTTTTAATTTGAGTTTGTGAGCCTTTGGTGGGAAGTACTTCATCTGGTTGATAATGATGATAAGGTAACAGTGGATTATTTTGATGATGTCATAAAAAGGGCAAAAGAAACAATTAAGGCCAATTTAAAAAATAAACCTTCTTTCTTATATACACCTTATCTTGTAGTCATCAATTAGAGATGGGAAAAGTAACAGTTTTTAGCTGTGTTTACAACTAGGGTATTTTTAAATCCTAATGTTTGTTATAGTCCAAGTTTTATAAAGAAAGCTTAAGTTAATAGGGGAATGATATTAATTATTGCAACAATTATTTCCCATAAGATGATGCAACATCTCTTAAGCTCACAAATGGAGGTTTATAAGGATGCTTCGGTAATTTTAGGACACTTATTGTTATTTGTAAAAGAGACAAACTTAATTCAAGTATATATTTCTCGCTTTTGTTACTTATTGGAAGTTAATCATCACTTCGTTTTATTTAGAAGGTTACTTTTTTTTCTTACAATTACTTAGTGAGATCAATTCGGAAATAGTATTCCAAAATTTCAAAGGTTTACATTTCAAATTTTGAGTTAATATGTAAGCACAATAGGATGTGAAAGAAATATGAGCACAATTGAATTCATTCATTCCAAGAAAAAGAATAGATTGAACATAAAATATTGCACAATTTGGTCTTTGTTTGTTACATTTTAAAATTTTAAGAAAACTATGTTATTATCACTATTAAGTTGAATACAAATTTTTGTAATTTTTTAATAAGTTAATTTTATTTGTTTACTAGGAATCTTAATAGATTAAATAGTTTTACCTTGACCATATCGATCTTTTAGCAAATTAAGTTTCTGAGGAACTGAGTTTGATATATAAGAGTAATTTGGAAGATAATCTTAAATAAGAAATATTAAAATGTCATTTAATGTAATAAATTTGAATTATGGTAATAATAAGACTTTTCTTAATAATGAGGATTTTCTATCAAATAAGAATTGAGGTCAATGCGAATTGAGTGGTATTCTATTGAATGAAGTTTCAAATTTTTCATTCCTTCCCTTTTTTTAATTTCACTTATATTTGTTGCATATATTAAATTATATATATGTAATATAAATATAAAACTTTTAACTGCACATATTTTTATTTCAAGTTTCGCTTTTACTTAGTTGTATTCTTTGGTTCAAACGCTTGTTGTCATACTTACGGAGTCATGAAACTTTATACCTTTTATGTAATTATTCTTTATTATATTATAAATTGTAACATTTTAAGTATTTTGTATTATATTTAGTTTTATATTTGTATGATGATTAAACGATATTTTTACATTAATTATGGTTAATATTATATGTGAAAAATAATATTAATATAAATAAACAGATAATTATTATTTTAATTTTCTATTATTATAATTTTTGGAAACAAAGTTGATGTAAAATTATAAATTACATAACACAATATATTGTTGAACTATGTTATAACTATACAAAAATTCAAAGACTATTTTTAATTTTTTAAATTACTCAAATCATATCCGACATCGACCAATATTGTATTATACCAAAACTAAATATGATACTAATATTCAAATTTGATACTAGTACCGGTATAACATTCATAATATTGATGCTAAGGTTATCTATTTTAAGTTTGGCTGGTATCTAGAATCAAAGCTAAAGATTCGACTTTAATTGTCTTAATATTAAATATTTAGGATAAAATCTTTTTAAGAAAGAATTTCAAGATTATTTTTCATTTCTTGAATTTTGTGTAAATCTTCCACTTCTAATCGATTAAATCTTATTAAGCTGGACGTGAACCTTAAGACTAGATGATTTGAAAAGTCCGCAAACTGGTCTGATTCTACCGCTAAAAGAATGCTTTAAGGTTACTATAGCCAATTAAAGTTGTCGATATGTTCTATAAACGAAAAGGCATAAAGAAAAAAGAAGAAAACATCTTTTGTTTTAAGTTTTTCCGATTTTTAAAGTTTACGATTTTTGTTTTTGTTTTTGTTTTTGTTTTTATCAGATTTATTATTAAGTAATATATATTATTTAATTATGTAATATATTAATTATTAATAAGAATTATAAATAGTTTAATTTAATATTATATTTAATTAATTAAAATTATACATAATTTAAGTTTATTTAGTAATTTATTTAATTTTATAATTAATTTAATTTAATAATTATCAATAAATATAATTAAATTTAAAATATTTTTCATATATATAAATTTTAAATAAAAATTTCATTTAATAATTAAAATAAAATAAATTTATTGATATTTTATTAATAAATATTATAAAAAAGATTAAAAATAAATTTAATTAATTAAAAACGATTGATCTAACGGATAATTATTATCATACCTACCGTGGATTTCCATTCCAACTCCATGGATCTAGATGACCATGCCCACGCCCACGCCCATCTGATTGTAAATGATTGTTGTAGTACTCGAAATAACCACCATATGATGGGGATGATGATGTCGTCCATTGAGGAGGAGGAGGAGGCGGCGGCGGCGGATGGTAGCAACATGCTCCGTACATCACCGGCGGCGATGGATAGTATGCAGGGGAAGGATACGGCCCAGACCCAGAGTTGTAGGTTGTCTGATAATTGTTCTCTGGCATCGTTAACAATGAGCTCTCAACCTCAACTCTTGGATATTCAATCTTATTGCTATTGTTATTATCAATATGATAATCTGACGATGATGATGATATCACGTCACCGTAACAACAACTATTATCACTGAGTTTCCCATTCCCATTATCAACAAATACCGCCATATACGAGAAATTCAGAATCCCATTGGCCTTCCCCTCACTGTCGCGTATCTGGTAGCTCACAAATCTCACGATTCCTTCTCTACTCTCCTCCACCATTTCCTTCACCGGAACCCTAACTTCTCCGATTGTCTTGTCACCAAACATAATCCCTTCATGCCGTATCTCGAAACGAATGAAGATTCCATCCAACTTTCCCCCGTCCTCTTCCAGGTCAAAGCGCATCTCCTGGTTCCATTCTGGATTGCCGTCTCCTTCGGCGTCCGTGCTTGTCCTTTGTCTCTGATCATTCCGCTTAGCGTTTCCGTCGCTGATGATGGAGGCGGAGACGTAGATGGACAGTTTCTGGAAGAAATTGAAGGCGGTCACTTGTTTGCATGACATCACTTTTAGTTCTATGAATCCCATTCCTAGAAACCTAACTCTAATTCGATTGCAATTGTGAAAGCAAACCTAATCAAAACCCAGAGCGAATGATGAGATCGGAGCAGGGCAGATCACAAAGAAACTATTTTTTCTTCTCTCTTTTTCTAAAGCCGATCAAAAATTTTGGGACATGTCAACTGGCATATTGGAGCTGCGCCCCTCTTTCCGATAAAATCCTGATTGCGGTGTGTTCTAACCGTTGAAAAAACAATAAGTGCAATAACTGAAACACCTACCTTTCAGAAATTCCAATGCGTGCAACAACTGACACACCTACCTTTCAGAAATTCCAACGCGTGGTTTCTTGTTTCTGTTTGTTTGTCTTTTTCTTTTAGTTAATTTCTTCTATCGAGTTAAGTGGAGTTCTTTATGCGTATAGGTTAGTGTATCATATGCTAAATACTAAATTACCCGTTCATCATCATGGATTATGCCGAAGTCTGGCATCTTTTAACAAAAAACAAGAGGCCCAGTACAAGGCTAAAAAGAAAAATCTCGATCTGAACCCTAATGTGTACAGTGTAATATGAATTAAATTTTAATATTTACAAAAACATTTTAGACAGATGTTGCGAGTACAAAAAATCTAACGGAGTAATCCTTTTGTCCCAGAGCTGATATAATATTTTTTTTAAGTTGTTAAAACAAAAGAGGATCTCAAATGTCAAGTGGGAGCTAAGCTGGCATGTTTAAATTTAAACATTTAAGTGGGTCTCACATGCCTAAAACTCACCGTTTACTCTACCAATACCTAATTTCGTTAACTGTTATGTTAATTTTCTCCCAAAATCTCCAATTACCTAAATCAACTAATCACCATCTCTTAATTTGTTCAATCACAACAGTATCAGCACCAGCCACTCTCCTTACAGCAGCAATTGCAGTAGCGTTGAACCCTAACCCGCACTTTTGTATCGGCAACAGCACGCTTGTCTACACCTTGTGCATTATGTCTCTCCTCCCTCACGCTTCCGATAAACATAAAAAGTACAATTCATCGTGGTAGGCCCCTTCTTTTGTCCGGTTTGTAGCTTATGTTTATTAGATGCCATGGTCCCTATTTCTTATGCATAATGCCAGATTCGTCATTTTAATTTAGTGCTAAGCCAAGGCAAAATGTACAAATGAGCGTTTAAAAATAAAAAGAAAATTCATACTTCTGTTGATATCTTTTTACAACTTTTGTGAAAGAAAATAAGTATGCATATAGAAAGCAATTTCCTTATTATGAGTTAATAACTACTAGTTTATGACTTCCTGAAAACTGAATTGAACTTCATATGCATAGCTGATGTTCTATCTCTTACAGAAGACTCGTAAAAATTATTTTAAGAAGGTGAATATTTATTCAATCATTCAACATGAACTTAAATAGTGCAGTTGTATATAACTTCACATCTTTGTATAGATGTGTGTAATTTCATGAATTAGAGAAAATTGATAACAAATAATCAATCTACTTTCTTTTGTGTTTATATTTTATAACTGTCATAATTTCAATAATTTGTTAACAAAGAATTTATCACTCCTTATAAGTCAAAGGAAAGTATTTCCCTGTTTTTAAATGGTATTAACTTTGAGAAATTCTTAATTAAGAAATAATAAACCATTTCTTGATGTGTCTGTCTTTTTTCTTTGTTCCATTTATGTATATCTAATAATTTTACTAAGACATCTAATTTATCGTTTATTTGGTCTAATATTTTTATTAGAGTTTTGTTTGGTTCATTTATTTGTAGTAATTTTGTATTAATGTCCCTTAAGATTTGTGTTACATTAATTATTTCTTTTAACTGTATTTCAATATTGGTTTGTTTAGCTAATAACTCAGATAATTGTTTAGTTATACTCATCATGTATTTTTAATATGTTCTTTTAATTCAAATAGGTGATGTTTAATTGTTCCTAATTCTTGGCCAATTTTCATTTCTGGTTTTTTTGACTCAATTTGGAATCAATAATTTTCATTGATTTTTCTGTATAAGTTCCTAGTTCAGTAAATCTAATAGATTTTTCTAATCTTACTAATTAAGATTGAAATAATGGGAATTTTTCTAGTTTTGATTTAATTTCAGATAAAGAGAATCTAGGAGCAAAGGGTTCATATATTTGTATTGGATATTTTATATCAGGTAATGTTCGTAACAAATTTCTTAAATTAGTTATGACTTTTGCTACATCGTTAAATAGTTGATCAATATAGATTCTATCGATATTTTTAAATTTAATACTATAATGAGAATTTGTTAATGCATAACTAATTTGATAATTTATAGAAAATGGATATTGTCCTTCTATCATTAAATTTTCGCGATAAAATTTATAAGCAATGGTAATTGTTTCGTTTAAATTTTGTGATTGTAATGAAATTCCTAATTTTATACGAGTGTTAAATTTTATTTTTTCATAAGCTAAATTTCCATTCATGCTCCAATTATTTGATCATTTAAATTATTCATTCTTTCGTCAACTATAGCCATTCTAATCGGAGAATCAATTCCTTCATGAAAAGTAGATTTTAATAAAATTTGAATAGTAGATAAATGGATATAGCCTATTTTATTTCTTTTATCTTCTGGTATTTTTTGTAATTGTTTATAAAGTTGTTCTTAGTTTATAAGACTAATTTGTATATGTCCATTACATTGATCTATTCGAATAGGAGTTTCATGTACTATTTTTCCAAATTATATAATATATTTTTGTTTATTATATTTTTAAATATATAATTATTAACATCTTGTCCAGCTTTTAAATTTAGATTTGATTTAGCAATTTGTTTTTGTTTCTCATTAGATAATAACGTAGTTATATGAAAAGTTCCTGTTGATTCTGTTAAATCTAAGTTGTCTATAGCTAATATATTTTCTTGACTAATTTCTTCTGTCATTTGTATGAAAGAGTCTTTGATGTTCTGCTAATGTATTATATAGAGTTTGTAACTCTTGATTATAAGTGTTATATAAATTAGTTGTGTTTTCTAATCTTTGTTTAATGGGTACTATACCATTGTTGATTATAAAGAATTGTAAATAATTATATCTTTCTTCATAATATTCTATTTCATTTTTATATTGTAATACTATACTTGCAAAATATTCAATTTCAGTAGATACATTTGTACAAATAATACGTGGATTAGGTGCATGTATAGATATATTATTCATTTATATGAGTTTGGTAATAACTTTGAAATCGAAAATAAAGTTGTCTCAATTCTTCCTTTTCTTGTTCATAGAGATTTGTATGATTATGAATTATTTGTTGAAAGGTTTGAAGTGTATTCTCGGGAGCATTTATAGATAGCATAAAATTATAATAATTGGTAATGATTTCATACATGTTCTACTTAATTTATTTTTCTTTTGTGTATGTTTCATAAGTAGGTGAATAGATTTACACGTAAGATAGATAGGCATAATTAACACAGATTTTTATAATCAATATCAGGATAGAATATTTTATCAAACAGATATTGCATAAGTATGGGTCTAAAACCATAAATCAATAAGTTATTAAAATAAGTTATAAGATCACTGGTATTTAAACAGGTAAAACTAGCAGTTATAAATAGAAAAATATATGTAAGAGAACGATAAGTAAGTGCTTCAGATGCATAATTAGATAAATACTAATGGATGTAAAGATAAAAACTGTATTGAGGTAGTGGTTTTCGATTGAGGTAGTGCTCGAAGGAGGACCAATTTCTCTTTCGAGATATCAAATAAACAAGTTTAAAAGCTTGATGTATCATTAAGAATAAAAAATAAATCTCTTATCTAGATAAACATACGATGATCATGTCACAAAATAAACGGCTAAGTTTTAGATTTAAAAGATAGTTGACAAAAAACAAGGAAATTTCTTGCTATTGAAACTTAAGAATACGGTTTCATGAAAGCATATTGTGTTTTATTGTTCTATAAAAAATTAAAAAATTAAAAAGTAAGTGTCGAATTTATTTTTTTATCTTTTTAATTATTCATTTCCGAGCGTGGATTCATGTTGCTTGAATCCACGCTCAGTACTAGGCCCAGCTTCCGATACCTGGAGGCCTGGAATCTAAACCTTCTATGCATCCCGGATTCCAGGAGTTGTAAACTGCTAATTTAACAGTATTGAAGAAGATCAACATCTATCTTTCTACATTCGATTGAACTATTGATTTTCTCTACCTTAAACTAATCAAAGTAATTATTTTTATATGTCTGAGGACACAAAGCTACGTGGAATTACTAATACTACTAGGTGTCTTCAAGAAAAACCTCCAACGCCACGATCTGTAATTGAGTTAAAAAGCAAAAATCAGCTAATCTAGGCCTTGGTGGTGTGGTTGGTAGTAGTACTGCTACTGGTAGCTACCTACTACCCACGAAATAGTAGTTAGGAGTAGATTGTGTGTTTTTATATTACCCCACCAAGAACTTGTTGCCCAAGTCGACAATAATAGCATCTACTTATCGATCTTGAGGCAAACGTTGGGTCCTTGTCTTCATCAAGCACGAGCCATCGGTTGCTTATGCTTCTAACCCTACACTTCCCTCTGATTTTGACTGCAAATACAAAACCTGATGCTAATGTCTTCAATGCTCTAGCAAGAAGCAAATTTGATGACCTTGAGTTAAAAAAACTGGTCAATGATCGATGTCTTCAGCTGAATATGAAACGAGAGGAGTAGACTTCCTCCTATTAGTCTGATTTGATCGGCTTTAGTAGGAAAACTTATACATCCGAAGTGAATTAGAACGTTTGATCGACCATCCGCTACAAAAGTCTTGATAAGCAAGAAAAATAATTTGGATTTATTTTCCAGTTATGTAGGATTAGGTGAGAAAATTATCCTCATTCAAACATGCTTAATTGAATTGCAGCACCAACCACTTTTGCATTAATAAAACCCAAGTCCCGTTGATTCTGACTATTCAACTTCTTGAAATCATCAAGTAAGAAATTTCAAGGGCATTGCATAGCTAAAAAGACAAAAGAGGAAAAGGAGGAAATGAGGTAGGTGGAAGTAGTTAACTACCACTTGATCATCATAATATCAAAAGAAACCAATTAGCAGAGATTCCTAGATACTCACGTCAACATTCCATCTACCCACTCACGAATTGCATCCTACCTACTACTTTCTAGTTCATTTTCACTCTCAAGCTAACAACCCTCTACCATCCCTTGTTTGCCACACCAAGGATCTTCCTGTCCATGCAAAATTTTGTGTTGTCCCTTATCAGAATTCAGAATCCTAGTTATCTCAAGTCACTTATAAAAACTAAACGACAAATTAATGGGTCAACTAAAGTCAAAGAACCTCACGCGGGCGTTGAATTCACTTCTTTAACTCTTCTTTTTTAAAAAAAAAAACAGGATTTAGTCTTTGCATTAGCAAAAAATGTATGAAAAAGAAAAGGTTAAACCAAGACGGGTAAGTCATCTTCAATTATCAACTAAATCCGAAAACGGGACCAAGAAAGAAGAAAGCATGTTCACCAACCTTGTTAAGGGTTAGGAATCATGAAGAGATAGTTGAATAGTAACCTGGTGATGGGGGGAGCAGCAGTGCAGGTCGTTCGCCAATCTCCGGCAATAATGAACCCCGTCTTCCCATCTTTGTTAATAGCACCAAAAGTAAAAAATATATATTTCATAAACCAAAATTTTATTAGGGATAAAGAAAGGAAAAGAATTTTCACTTTAAATTTAAATTAGCATTTGAAATGTATGCTGCATTTTGCACTTTTAGACCCACCTGAGACTGACACTGACACTGACACTGAGATTGAGACCGACCCCTTCCTTCCAGTTACAAATTGCATTTAATACTTCATCAAATTTTCTTCTAATTTATTTTATTAAATTTTATTCCTATTTTTATATAGAGCTTATATAAATATATAAAAAATTTTAATAAAATATAATAAAAATATTATAAATAATGTAAAAAATCTGATGCCTTAATGGTCATCCACAGGGGGTTGGCCGGCCCTTTGAAACTTTGAAAGAGTACTGAATAAAATATTATGAAATGGCCAAACGTGTCTACATATCGAAACCAAAGATCCACTTAGTTGTTAAATTTTGGAGTTACCAAAAGCCACCATGGTCCATTACCCGTATATTATTGATGAGACCATTCCATTCCATTATCTTATCAGATCTCCGACGCTTCATAATAATTGACTTGACGCTGTTGCAGCTCTATAGGATCATGACAGCTACGCTAAAAACAACCTACGTACAGCTCATTATTGTCAACCAACTCCCTGTCTGTCCCCGAGTGCTTTCTATAAATATAAAAAGACTTACTATGTGATTGTGCCAGTAACCGGGCTTTGAAAAGCCGCGCTTAATGATTAATTACTCTTAATTTGTATGTACTGATTATGTGTAATAACAAGACCTATGAGAGCAATTTGGCAACTGCCAAACACACACAGACATACCAACTCTTGTATAAACAATCTGATGTGAATCGTTGCTTTCTTTTTTCACAAGCTCTAACCATCTAACTTAGTAAATATACTAGTACTAGCTAGTGAAGTTTTTTTCCCTACATATGCAATTCACTTGAATAAAATTAAAAATAGACTTAATTGTGCATATTACCTAAAGATTAATAATACTGTTCTCAAGTAAAATTAATATGATTTGAATAAAATTAATGAATCTAGTTGAAACAGATTTTCTGTTTAAACAATAGTAATTATTACAAAAATATTTAGTAATTTCCAAACATTTTAATAGTTCTATCAAATTGATTTTTATTAATTTAAAAACATTATAATAAAACATTCTTCAAGTTAAAATTTCTATAATAATTCAAATCAAATATAAGGTCTTACTTGGTACAAAACTCTTTTTGGTTAAGATGTATAACTGTAAGTAACTCAATCAAATGGAGTCAAATTAGCTTAAGTAACATTGTGAAATTAAAATTTCAAGTAAGTTAGAGGATTAAAAATATTAGAAAAACATAACACATCTTCTTGAATTTTTAATCTTATCTTGTCCTTTGATGTTTCCCTATAAGATCTTCTATAAAGCCTATAGAAATCATTAGTCGAGTGTCCCTGCGTTCGGAAAAATCTAACACAATTTTCATTGATAAATGATGTGGAATGAGGTTTTTCACGAATTGACTATATCTATCTAATATGATAAAGAGATTATTGGCTTATGCCTTGCCAATCAATTGGTTATTACTTTAATAATAAAATAATTTAAAGGCAATCTTTATTTTATATTCTTATGCATATGAATGCATATTATAAAGTTGATGGGAAAAATATATATTACAGGTGAATTTATCATAAGATAATAATTATAAGATTCATATTGCATTTATATATTATCCCTAAATTATTCGTAGTCATTGTTCTATTACGCTGCGTTTGGTTACTGTCTCCTGTGTGCGGAGACGAAACGAGACAGAAATTTGGAGACGGAACAGAACAAAAATTGGAGACAGTAAGGTGTTTAGTTGTGGTGGACAAAACAGGAAAAATTGTCCCCGTCTCGAGGACAGTAATGTATTTGGTTGCAGGAGACAGAATATAAAACAGTGTCAATGACAAAAATGCCCCTCAGTATTATATGATTAAAAATATATAATGAATTGATTATTTTATAATTGTATCAATATTTCTTATAAATGTATTTGTAATTATGTAATTACGATTAGGTAATTACAATATAATTAATTAAATTATTATTACTTAATTAATTACATTATATTGAATTAAAATATGATTATTAAGTACAATACAACTATTCATTAATTAAAACATAAATTTATGAAAATATTATTAATCAGTAATTTAAATATTATAATTAAGTAATGAATTACATATATAATTATTAAAATAAGATAAGTCATTAATGAATTACAATATAAGTAATAAAATTAATATGCTGAATTAATAACATGACATTATATTTAATAAAATAAGAATATAAAGTAATGAAAATTTATATTAGCCATTAATTAATAAGAACATAAGTAATTAAATTATTAGTAGTACTTAATTAATTACATTATATTTAAGTAAAATATTATTATTAATGAAACTATAAGTAATTAAAATATTATTATTAATTAATTAAAATATTAAATAATTAAAATATAATTATTCAGTAATTAAAATATTTTAATGAATTAATTAAAACAAATAGAATCATTAATTAAAATTTTATAATTAATTAATTAATTACAAAATAATGAATTAAATTATGATGATTATTTAATTACATTAGATTATATTTAATGAAGATATTAGTATTCATTAATTAAAATCTTGTAATTAATTAAAAATTACAATGTAATTAATTAATTAATTAATGCAGTTGTACTAAATGAATTAATTACAATATAATAACTTAAATTATTATTATTATTTAATTACATTACATTATGTTAAATTAAAATATAATTATGCGTAATGTAAATATTAGAATAAAGTAATTAATTACAATCTAATTAATTAAATTATTATTATTACTTAATAAGTTTGAAATAATCCTACAAGTAAGAAATTGTAACACATAATAATTTAGTTAAACATCTAAACATGCATGGAATTAATAACATAATAGGTATGAAATAATCCTACAAGTTTAAGTAATTAATTGTAACGCATAATAATGTAATTAAACATCTAAGCATTCATGGCATTAATTATATAATAGGTTCAACATACATCCAACCCTTATATTTTATTAATAATGTCCTTAACAATAATACCGAAAATGACTGCAATAGCAAAGAGTAAAAATTCTTGACTCCATGCCATTTTTTTCTTCAAAGTGGCAACTTCATTTACTTGTTTACTTGTTGGAAGTGAAAATTGATTCGGTATTGATGCGACTTTATTGGCAATTGGAACAAGTTCTTCATTTTGACTTGAAGTCGCACTTTCTGCTTCAACCAACGTGCGATATCCCTTGAATCGAGCATTAGGAAAGCCCTCATTTGCTAATTTAATATCATCCCAATTGGTAAAAATACCTATTTGACGTCCAACAAATACGACATAAAAGTTATATCGGCCCATAATGAACTACCTGAAAATAAATCATATAGTCATCAATCATACACGTACATAATTTAGAAACATTAAACATTTAATAAACCATCCATTCATCACTGATTCATAAGTGTACAAACAAAGTCAACAATTCATCATATCATCATTCAACATAACATAGGGTATTTGAAGACAATGCACAACGTATTTACATGTTAAGCTACTATGTAGCCATTAAATATTAAGAAGAAATAAAGTCATATTTCTTTATCTAAGAGACTCCTGACATAGGGCTGTTTTTGTTCTGCAGTTAAACCTCAGAAAAGACTCCCAGTATGCGCATTCTTCGCGAAGGTCCTTACAGTCCTAACAACTTCTGCAGTGGAGAAACCTAAATTTCGAAGCTCTTCACCTAGCTGGCGATTTTGCGCTCCTGTAATGGCATCAACAAGGATCTTTGCATTCTCTCTACCACTATCAATGGCCTCAGCAAATGAGGCAGCAAGGCTTTCGAACACTTCAAGATCCCTCATCTTCCTCTTCCCACGTTTTTGTTGCCTCCCTTCTATGTTGCTAGAAGAGGCAACATAACCAGTAGGAGGGGCTGAAGCATCTGGAATAGGAGTGCCTGATGGGGCTACTGGATCTGTTGGGGTCGCAGGAGCTGCTGGTGATTCGCTTTCAATTTCATCTATTTCAAGCTCAGCAACAGCAGTAGGACCATCTTGAGCCCCTGCACCAGTGGCTCTGTCTCTCCTAAACACAAACTCAAGTCTAGAATAAAGCGAGAAAGGCTTTCCAGGAGTGTAGAACTTGTTAGGTTGGCTCTGGATCAAAACACAGAAAACATCAGCATGACAAACAAATAATTATTAGGATGGTTCTATAAAGAATCAACTAATCCACCAAAACAATTATCCTCATCCATTCGGCCAGCACTTTCTTACTGTCAACCTCAACACATTGCTTGGTTTCATTCTAACCAAACCCACTGTAGTTCAACATGTCAAACGCTGTCTGATATTTGTCCTTCAACCTCTTGTGCTTATTTTTGACATGCCTCTTGTCTATGCCATAATTAGGAAACTTATCTACCATTATTGTAGCAAGAAGTTGGAATGTGCTAGGCTTAAATTGCCCATTATCAGCTCTGTGACCGGCCACAACTGCGCCCTCCGTGAAAGTAACTAGTGCTTCTGTTTCCTCTTTTGTCCAAACTCTTGACATTGCACCTAAACCATGCAATATCATATCCCAAACCATTCCAAACCATTTCCATAATTGATTAACCAACATACATTTACACTTATTTTGAAATCAAGAAGAGACAATTGAATTATAAGAAACATTGAATTAAGTACAAATAAAACAAAGAAATAGAAATTTAATGGTGCCTTATAAATTCCAGTTACAATGGAAGTCAACAATATAATGAGACATTAACACAAACGCTCAATTCCAGTGACAAATAGAAGCCAACCAAATTTAAACTCTCAATTCAATAAAAACACACATTAAGTAAATGAAAGTTCACAATTTAATGGTTTCTTCTCCAATCATCAAACATATTCTTAGCTAAATCCTCT
>JANIIA010000008.1:32692212-32704549 GCA_027478495.1 Erythroxylum alaternifolium
ATATTTTAAATAATTTTATTATAAAATAAAATATAGTTAAAATTAATAAAAATGCTTTTTATTTTTATGTTGCCAAACAGTCTACTGTATGAAGCTCTTTTTTAAAAGCTATTTTTTTAATTGGCAGCCAAACAGTTAACTGACTTTTAAAAAAAGCTCTTCTTAGAAAAGCTCTACTGACAAAAGCTCTATTGACAAAAGCTCTACTGATATAAGCTCAACCAAACAGGCACTTAGAAAAATCAATATCAAAGATTAGTGTCTAAGTGATGAGTCCCTCTAAAAATCCTTAAATAATTAACCTTTTATTATACAATTATTTTATTGATTATTAGACTGTAAAAATTCTTATCTTATCTTTATAAATCTCTCGAGACTATTATTAACTAATCCATCAGTTGATTAACAAAAATCTTTCTAGCTAAAACCCCTAGGATTGTATTATTAATTTATGAATTATGCTATTAGGTTTGACTCTAATCCAAAAGGTTTATGTCAACGTATCTCTAAGTTTACAATCAACTACTTTCAATTATGGTAGATTTATTTATATAAAAATTTCTCAATCTCAAATATATGAAATCAAATCACGCACTAATATTCTAGATATATTAGAACAAGAGTAAAATATATAATTGAATCACAATAAATCAATCAAAATAATTGCATTGAATAAAAGATTAAGACATAATTGTATCATAAAATAAGGTTCGTCACACCTAGACACTAAAAATGTTTAGTTACTTATGATAAAAAACAAAATCAAATATAAACATGTAGAAAAACTAATAGAAAACAAATAATTCATAATTCAAAATATCCCTTTTTATTATATTTAATCTTATTGCAAGTTTGGATTTGATATAGCCTTTTATCAGATCTTTTTTTATGTTAATTTCGTGTTTTCCTTATCTCTGGATTAAAACCGTCACCTCTTTGGAAGTTTTACATCTTAAGTCTGTTGCTATATTCAACTCTCTTTTGTTTGCCTCCACACATGTCCTTTTATAATAAAATTTAGGATTTTTGGGACATACATGGTCTGCTATGCCGACATGTGAAAGACCATGTATAATCAAAAATACCTAAATTCATGATTCTACATGAGCACTAAGATTTATACAGGCACACACACATTCGTGTATCTCTAGATTGCTTTGAAACTTTGTTTTATGCAATGTTTTTATTCGAATTTTTCTCCTTTTGGTCCATGAAGGAAATTATAACCTATAAATGCACTTAAAGAGAATCAAGCACCAAAATATAAGAAAATTACAAAATATCAAGCAAAATACATCAAATATGCGTATATAATTATAGTCAAATATGCATATATCACCGTGAAAAAGGATGGAGGCAATTGAGGCAAATTTTTAGGATTAATGATTGTTTTCTAAAGGCATAATTCCAAGGCTAGTTATTAAGTGCAATTGGGAGGGATGATAATGGAGGAATGTATCCATTAGCTTGGGCTATTATGGAAGTAGAGAATATTAATTCATGGACATAGTTTATGAATCTTTTAGCTTCTGACTTGGAATTAGATAATGATGAAGGGCTTACAGTTATATTAGATATGCCAAAGATATCTTATTCTTCATATATTTATATTTAATTGTTTTGATCAGCCCAGCCCGGCCTGGCCCTTGGTTGGATAGCCCGCGGGCCAACACATGGCCCAGTCTGCCCACATGCGGGTCGACCCGACCCGACCCATCCTTGTTGTTTTAAAACAATTTACAAAATGACATCATTTTTGTTATTCTGGTAGGGCCACGAGCATGCCCAGCCCAGCTCTTGCTCGGCCCAACCTCGGCCTAAGACCTGATCTGACCGAACCATTTTGGCCTATGGCATGATCAACCTAAGCCAAAATCGGTTCAGACTAGGCCAAAATTGTCATCCCTATTAAATCACGGCTGTAGAATTGACATAACCATAATTAATATGTGAACTAGAAGGGAAAGGATATATGTAAGTAGTTTTTGAATTGTACATGGTCAATATACGTCGAAGATTTCCCTGAGTAGCTAAAAATATTGGATAGAATAAAACTTGGATGTGCATCAATATTGGTTAAATATCTTAAGGAGCGTTAGGTAAGATGCTACCAAGCTTTTGAATCAAAATTCCTAATTTTGGAAAAAAATATGAGTAAAACCTTTAATGGGTAGATTTTACCAACAAAAGATAGGTCAGTTATCAACATGCTTAGAGCCATTAAAATCATGGTGACTAAGAGGCTTGTGTATAGGAGAGATTTTGTGCACGCCTGGAAGTCAAGTGTTGCACTGACGATTATGAAGAAATTAGAGAAGAACAAGAAAGACACAATGCAATAAAGAATAGTTTGGAATGGAGATGAAGCATATAAAGTGTCTAAGGGTGATGACAAACATATTATAAAGATTGGTAAATACCATCCATGTAGTTGTTAGGCATGGGGGCTTTATAGATATCCTTGCAAGCATATTATAAATGTTATTCACCATTTCAAGTAAAGGGTGGAGGCATTTGTAGATGATTGCTATAAGGACAAATTCCTCATGTCATATAACTGTGTTGCAACCTATTAGGGGTGCAATTTTTTGGCCTACTTTTGTTACAGGAGTGATAAATCGACCACTAAAATGTTTCTTGCTAGAAAAACTAAAATAGCTAGAATAAGAGGAATAATGGGCCTAAAAAATTGAAAAATCCAAACAAATTGACTCGAATGGGTCAGGTATAAAAATGTAGAAAATGTGGCATTTGTGACTATAACACTAGAAAATCTAAGAATGAAGACTCAACTCAACCTGCACAGTAATCTTCACAAGTATAAAACATTCTTTAATCATCAAACCTTGAATTGATTACTATGTATTGCTTCATATATCAATTTTAATGATAATTATATCATATTTATTATGTCATCACCGAGCTCTCTTCACAAAGTTCTAACATAGCTGAATATATTGTTGTACTAAGTCAACAAAGCAATACTTTAAGTTCTATATATGAGCATTCATTATATTGTTAATAACTAATTCAAATAAATACTGTTAATAACATGTGTGTGAGGTGTCTAGCTCTTCGCATAACAGTAAATAGAAGTATGGAGAAGTTTATATACATTCATTCAAGTTGTCTTTTAAACCTACAATTCTTAGGTTCAAAAGACAATCTAGCATCACTTTCCAACAATTTCGAACTGAACTAGTGAGGAGGATAGCATCATTGACTCAATCAATACATAAATAACCTTCCCATTCAAGTGCAAATGAGGGAATTAATGTGGTTAATTCATAGAATCTACATTATTGTTGTCTACAGGTTATTAGAACCTTAGTTGTTAGTATTTTTGTTTATGGATCCAATCACTTTTGGATATGGAAGAGTAGATGGGTGTTGTAGCACTTTTATTTTTGGTAATTTTGTTTATAAATCCAATTACTTTTGTAGATGGATGGATGTTGTAATGTAATTATTTACTTCTTTAGTGCTCTGATTATTTATTGTGATATAAAACCATAGAATATACTTCTTAAATGATTATTACAATTATTAATTAGGCTTCTTGTTCTTCTACAACTGGTTTTAATCTTTGTGTGGAAATTGTCAAAACATATTTATATATCATACAAATGAGTCCAAATGTCCGTTAAGGTACCTTCATGAATAACAAAACAATATGGTCATAAGACAATTAACCAAAGTCCTCGTTCATTCCTCAAAATTCAAGTTTGAAATAAAAATATTACAATTTGGTGTCACGTTCCCACAACAAACCCTATTATAACACTCACCATAGGTACAACAAACCCTATTGTGATAGTCACTAAAATAAATTTCAACTCATTTTTCTCTTTTGTCAATAAAATAATGTCTTCTTTCACTAGCTTTATTTGTACCTCAATTTCCATCTTCAATATGCATATTTTTTTTCTTTAATTTCTTAAATTACTGCAACAATCCATCTCATTAAATTTTTCATCATACCATTTAAAAAAATTGCATCTTCTAACATGAAAGAAAATTAATAATTAATAAAATAAACACTAAGCATATATATCAACAATTTTACCTTATTGAAAAAACACTTTTGGGATATTTAGGGCATCCATAAAATTTCTATCCTGGGTTATTATCACTCTATAAATTCTTAGCAGGGCTTTTAAACTACAATAACAAACCACATAACTGTCATTTGAAATTAATGTAGTATTAGTTGAAGACATCACATCTATAGCTTTAGGTGGTGGTTACAATTATCACACTCCAATTCATATATAAAGTGTCATAATTAAATTAAGCACAACATATTGAACTTTTTTCTTTCTATTGTTATTTTCATTGTCAATATGAAAGCATATTATGTTTGATCAATTTATATAGTACAAATGTTTCAAAATTGTGTAATGGATATGACAATTTTTAACAAATGGATATGAAGAAATTACTTATGGTCAATAGTTTAAAATTCTCCTAGTAAGAAAACAATACCAATACCCTTTTATGACCAAGTTGACTATGATAATTTGGAATAACCAACTTAACTTATGTATGTTCCATCTTTTTGTTAGCTATAATCTATTAACAAAACAAACATAATAAGCATACAAGGAGTTGGCATCAATTTACGTGACCATTCACACACAAATATAATGCCTTAACTTTGATGGATAATTAGCAAACGGAATTGCCATAAACCTTCATGTGATATTTATTCAAATTCAGGAATAAACAAAACAATCATAATAAACATACAAGGGGTGAGCAGTAATTTACAGGGCCATTCAAACACAAATATAATGCATCAGATCAGGTGGATAAGTTAGCAAATGAAAAAGGTGTTATGGTTGAACAAAGGCTTATGTAGAGATTGACATTTAACTTAAATATATCTAACAAGTTTTCCCTGCTTGAAACTAATTCAATAACCAACAAATTAAACTAAAATCAAGTCAAGAAAGCTCAATTGGCCTGTCTAACTAAAAATTACATGAAATTAACGCAAGAAGAAAACAAACGCAGCAAGACAACAAACACAATAGTAATAATTCACAAAGATAAAAATAAGTCCACAAGAAGAAAATTGCATGAAATTAACGCCAATAAGGCATCACCATAACTACACCCGTCGACAACAAGTATGTTTAGCCAAAAAAATCAATGCAACAAGAATAAAGTGCATGGTTTTACCACAGAAGTAAAGGGCTAAGATGAGCAGAAAACAAGACAAGATGGGTGTGAGGCCAAGAAGCAGTGTGCGATACTACAACATAAGGGAGCGTTAGGGTCCAACGCAAAGATGAAGCTATGATTTAACAGAAGGGACTATACCATGAGGGATTGTTAAGATTCAACGTTGCTACTGCGACTACGAGGGAATTAGGATTTAGGAGAAAGTAATAAAGTTTAGGGAATTAGGAACTTTGGCAAGAGTAAACAGAGAGTTACCAAATAAAATGGATGACCGAGATTCAATAGGACATAGTAGGAACAGGAGAAAAGGGACAGATCACGTCCCCTAAACATAAATAAATGGTTAAGATTTAATGGGATAGAAAAAATGAGACAGAAGATTTGAGGGCGAATTTTAGGCACGTGGGATCTACTTTCATGTTTAAAATTAAACACACCACATTAGCCCACATTAGCTCTCGTTTAGTACGGGAGAGCTATTTTCGATGTAAAAAATAAAAAAATGACATGTCATAGTCTTTAGGAGAGTTAATCTTATTAGATTTCAATGAACGTTTAATATTTGCAAAACGTTCCAAAATATTAAGATTAACCTTGTACTTTACCGTAAATATTAGGATTCATGTTCTTATTTTAGCCCCCAATATAACTAATTTGCATTCTTCTCCGTTACATTTAGAGGGATGGCCATTTGTTTTTAGGCTTTGCAAGTTAAAGTAAAGGGCATTTATCGCCTTCCCAATGTAAACCCAACCCAACCCAACACAGCTATTTCTTCCCTTGGAGTTCAACATATATAACGTGTGTAGTCTTACAGGGTGTGGGGGATTAGTGTACTCCGACACAGTGCATGAGATGCACAAATGATTCATTTCCTTTTCATTACGTACATGAACTAGAGCATTTTCTTTACTTAGAATCAACTGCGCAACAATAATATACGGACTGCAATCGTGTTACACCTTTTCCAGAATACTAGACAAGAATGATTCGTACATATATATGAAGTCCTAAACAGCTACCCTCCATATCCATCCACCAAATCCCAAAAAATTGTGTGGGAAGTAAATTCCTCATGGCTGCTCGTATCAAGGGCTGTGGGGAAGCCCTTTGTCTGAGTCGAGAATACTTACAGCATCTTCATTTATCGAGCTTTTACTCCAACCATAGTTTTTCAGAGAGAAAATCTTACGACGATCCAGTACATTTCCTCTGAAGCCCATCTTTGATGAAACCATAGGCATAACAAGAACAGCAGATGCATTGATTGAATCCTCTCCCAAGCCTAGTGATACTGAGCAAGCAGTCTGCCATGGACCAGATTTAGTTTTCTTAGTTAATTGTTTGTATTTGATAGCTTGTCAAACTTCTGTTGTATGTTTTATTTGAGAAAGAAGAAAATAAAGAAAAGAGAAGAGCATGAAGAAAGATTGTTTCAGCCAAATTCACCTTTGCCTTGGCTAACATCTCTGTAACCTTCAGCATTATTCCTTGGGCAAGTGTTCTAGCTTCTTTATTTTGGGCATCTTCAGATGAAATGACAAGCCTGTAACATATATCAACAAGACAAAGGCATTTAAGCACCACAAGTGAAAAATCTGCAAAACGTGGCACAAAAATTTGCTCATATCCTAACATGAATTGCACTTATATTGACATGATCAATAAATAGAAGTGTAAAGGCAAAAATCTGAAGAATGATCAAGCTCTAGAACTCCAACTATCACTATTAGCATCCTGTTGCTCTTCTATACTAGCATTTCCTTCACTAATCTAAAAATGAGTGGAATGCAATGCATTTTGAAACTTCAGTGTCATTGGATAATGAAATCAGATGTCCAAGAATATCAAAATGTACCTGTCTGCATCAGATGCAGTACTTGAAGACATTACAGAACCTAAGGATGAATTACCACTGCCCTCAACACCTGAGAAAATTAAAACAAGCTTCAATGTTGGTATCTGCAGTCCCAGAATTTTGAAATAACATTTATCATAATGACCTTTTGACTCTTCAGGTGCCAACAGAGATATGCCAACGAAAACAGACATCATTCCCAGTATGAACATTGTTGTCCTTAGTGCATCAAACACCTAACATGAGAACAATTAATTGCTATTCAGAGGGCAAATGCCCAGTTAATTAATGTAGCACCATCAAGATCTTGATAAATAAAGAACGTAAATTGCCTTCTTCTGGATCATCATTCAGTTAGGGATTCCCTGGTTGTGCCTACATGAACAGATGCTACTTTCGGTTTAAATGCCCACTAGTGCATATGATGAGATACTTCATTCAATTTCAAGGACAAGCAATTGAATGAGATTTTTGCATTTACGCAAAATATAAAAATAGCTGAGTGCTGTGCCAGATAAGTACTTAGTCAAAGTTATTATGAATTAGAGGCTAGAGAAAAATGGAACTTTGAACCCATCATGCAGAAGAATTGCTTTTAGATCTTCAATACTGCTTACTTTTTTTTGATTAAGCAATACAATAGCAGCAAGGTATACAGAGAGGCAGAGGGAAAACCTGATACTCCTGAAAGTATACAAATCCTGTACAAATTGAGAAGAAAGTCCAAGCAATCTGAAACATAGGGACAATTAGGATGGCATCAAACAGAGACAACCCTTCATTTAGCCTTGTCATCTGAAAAAGACAAACACAGTTAGAGCTCTGTTAAATCATCAGCCTCATTTACTGTGACATATGACAGAATGGGAAAAGCCATCCAACTTTTTTTTGCTAAACATCTTACCCAAAATCCTGCTGTACTAAGAAATAAAAGAAGTATGGAATAAGTGAACCATCCATGCAACTGGTAACCACTATACATTGCCAATCTTAGAAGATTAGATCTGAAACCAAATGAATAGCAATCAGAATGAAGGAACATCGTGATTACATCTAGAGAAACCTTGACGGGTGACGAGATCAAGCTCTACTAACTTACAAAGATTTTGCAAACAAAACAGAACATGATCCTATTGCACCAGAAACTACAGCATAGGAAAAGGGCAGCAGCATAAGCCAATAGGGCCTATGTTCTTGTCCTGAAACAGCAATCAAAATTTCTCCTCTTCTGCATATAGCAAATATTTATTTAAAGTTAAGTTCGCATGATGCCTTCAATCTGGCAATAATAACAAGTGACTATTAACAGGAATATAACAGTCAAACTCTAACCTGTACATGTAATGATGCAATCCCACAACTACGATCAAAATCATGCAGTAAAGAAGAAAAGTAACATTGCTGTACTTCTCTGCCAACTGCTCCGGAGTGTATACTGATGAGGAAACAAAAGAAACAAGTAAATTGTAGCAGCCAAAGCATTGTTAACCAAGTTCACACATATTGCTATTGTTGCTTCACTTGGTGAGAAACAACATAACATAGTTCCTGTAGAACAATTTTAAATGTGAAGCTCTGCGAGCTTATCCAGCCCTTAGTAAAGCAGATGGAGGGTACAATTGGTCTATACTTTAGCACAATGTTAGTAAATGTTGAATAGTAGATTCCAACAATATACTGCAGGGATACACTCAATCTAGCAGAAAGCTCAGTTTCAGTTTTAATTATTCAAGAAAGTAGAATTCCAAAGAGGACAGATGAATGAAGATGATAAAAACTTGCCATTTGATAAATGAAGTTACAAAATGTGGAATGGCAGAAAGGTGAAAGGCTAATCTGGAAAGAGTGAAAATCATTGACAGAATGCTTAATGTAATTTTTATAGAACGTCAAACATTACAACTTTGCTTAAAATTTAAACTAGTATCATCTAAGTTCTTCTAGGTCACTTAGTTATGCACTTAATTCTTGCACAATACTTTGGTTGATACACAATACTTTAAACAAAAACACGTCTCCTAACTCCTTAATCCGTTCATATCTTGATATAAACTTCCTTTCTGAAATTTTATGCAAGTGAAGTAAATCATTACTCAATAACTCTGTTTCCAACAATTTTGCAAATGTTAAATGTCCAACAATTTTGTAAACAATAAGATGGAAATTAAGAATATAACAAGAAATAATTCATGTACCTGGAGACTGATGATTGCCAAAGGCAACAAGAAAAATGTTTCCCAGGACAATAAAGGCTGTTGCAATAAGGACTCTGACAAAAGAGGGTGAAGGAAAAAAGTAGCTTCTGTTACTGACATTTGCTCAAACTGACTATTTGATGAGAATGAAATTTTGAACAGTCTTAAAGTTCTGAAAATTAGCTCACTTCAGGTTTTAACATACTTGACAGACACCATTTTGTTCAACACGAAGTAAGCAAATGCGATGTTGGATACAAATTGAATAGATCCCAAGGCCGCAAGAAGAGACTGTATGACAAGAAAGATGATGAAATGGACAAACAGGCAGAAAAATGACACATTTATCCAGTTTCAACAACAATACTCTATGGAATTACAGAATCACAAGGCACGGAAGCATAATATTGGCACTGACCTGAGCAGCATATCCAAAAGAAATGAAATTGAGGCAATTTCCAAAAAAGAAAAATAATAGACCTGCATACACAAAAATCTTTATTTAACTTGAAGGTTAACAAGTTATTACACCATACTTCAATATACACAACTATCATAATCAACATAGAAAACAAGAGCCCACCAATTCTCCAGGTCTGGAAGTGCATGATAGGCTTCAAAGGAACCTTGCTAGTTGTTCCCTCATTTTCTACAACTGAATGTCTTTCTCTCTGCGAAAATAACGGATTGACAATAACTAAGCTTTACTAGACCATGATAAGACATCTAATAAAGCCATTAAGAAAATTATTTGGTATACACTATACACTAAAATGTTACAAAGTTGAGAATATTATCACACCTCTGTATGACCTAATTTGAGAAGATTGGTCCCGAAGTTAATAGCAATACTGCCAATGAGGTTGATGCAAGCTCCAATAACCCACTCCCCCATTGCTTAAACAGAGTGAACTGTGAGGCACGGAGTTCTCCTTTTACATGCAATCGCTTGATGATTGCCAGTCAGTCAATACATAGTATTCAGGCCTTGAAGAACTAACTTTTTTGTTCTTGTATGTCAACTATAAACGGAAATCACAGGTAGAAGATCAACCAAATCATTAAATGAGAAAAATCCAAGTCTTGTATCAATAAAAGTTATTCCTTTTGGCTCTATTGAAGAGAAAAATATAACATCAAAATTAAGCATATTGCCCGCCTTCCAATTTAGTGATGTAGAATTTGTAGGGAAAATTAGAGAAGTCATAAACTTAAAATAACGGAAAAATCATAACAAAAAGAAAAAAAGAGATTGAAAAGAACACAGATTTAAAAGAGAACAATCTATTAAAAAGAATTAAGAAAATTGCATTCAGATCTGTCATCATCTTCTACACTTTACAAAGATGGATGCATACGGATGACCCAAGAGGAAAAAGAAAAATAAGCATAAAGAAATTGAATGAAACATGGAAAGGAAAGTAAGTACACCGATGCGAAGGTTAACTTGCAGACAAAACTTCAAATGCGGTAGGATTTAATACCCTAATTGAGACCAAAGGAAGACATAAAAAAAACAAAGAGAAAATAGATGACAAATTGCAAAATCATAACAAGAAGAAATCGTTTACCCCAGAGAGAGAGAGAGAGAGAGAGAGAGAGAGAGAGGAAAAAATAAACCTCAGTTTGCTATCTGTCTGTAATTTGATGTTTTTGATTCGAATTTAACACAAAAGCGGAGATCTTGGGGGCTTGGACAAGAAACAACTAAATATTCAGATATCTGTTTATATGACAAATAAACATGTGAAGGAAAAGATTAAGGAATAAGGCGTCTGAAAGAAAACAGAATTTGGAAAAGGAAAAAAATTATAGTTTTCTGTTAACATTGAGATTTGAGATGCGTTTTTGTTGCTGCTGTTGTTAGGTCAAATTGACCTTTCTCTCCCTCGTTAAACACAGCTGGTCTACTTGTTCCAATCGCTATTAATTCCTTTATATTATTTTTGTTTTACTATTCAATCTCACCGCCGTTGAAGTCGCCGTCCCCGCCGTTAATTAGTAGCTGACAGATCGCTTGTTGGCGGAGGGAGGAATCCGACGGCTCGTAGAAGAAAGCCCGTGGAAATAATGTTGTTAAACAATCATCTCTCTCAGCAAGAAAGTAGATTGACCGCTTTCTTATTTGACTTTTGACTTGTCATTTCTTTTTTCTCTAAACGCGTCAGGATGATGAATTACGAATTAGGTCAATCCGACCTTTCAGGCGGCGAAGAAAAATAAGATCTTAGTTTTCACTCTCTTTTTTTGTTTTTCTGTAGGTGATATTAATTTTAATATTAATGTAATATTAATAAAAATAATAAGATGACAAGTACAACTCACTTTTGTAATATAAAAATTTTAGCTTCATTACAACATGACCGGTGCGACTAATCGTGTGAAATATATTAAATAGTGAAATCTATTTTTTGATTAATTTAAAAAAGTTAGTTGTGTGACAATGAAGTATCCCCAAATATATTTAGTTTTATGACAATTGGTTATATTTAACTAAATCTGTGTGATTTGAATTAGCAAATTTATGATTATATGAATTTAGAGATAGAATTAGAAATAACATATAAGATATATTTTAACAAAAGTTATCGCTTAACTAATCTAAGAGTTATATAAGATGTAATTAATAAAATTGTTACATACTTAATTTAATTTTAATTGCTCTATTGAGCAAACTCAAAATTAACTAAATTTGATTGAGACCCCAGATCATTGAAAATATCAGATTAATCTTTTCAAATAATAGCGAGGACTATTACATCGAATAAAATAGTAAAAGTAACCAACTACATGGTTAAAGTTCTAATCTCATTTGATAGTCACAATGTATACTTGCTTTTCATACATTTATATTCTGCTTTGAGTGAAATTTACCTTGTTTAGTGTAGTTGATACTAGTGGGACCGTTTGGTTATACTTCTATTTTTTTGTTGTAATTTTCAGTTTTAGTTTTCAGTTTTTACTGATAATAATTACATATTAAATAAAACTTAAAGATAAATTATTTTTAATTAAATAAATTTATTTGATCTCTTATATAATATTTATTAACAAATTATTAATAAAGTTATGTTATTTTAATAAAATAAATAATTTA
>JANIIA010000008.1:32704649-32714988 GCA_027478495.1 Erythroxylum alaternifolium
TATTCATAATTTTTATTAATAATTAAATAATATATATTTAAATGATAGTAAATCAGATTATGAAAAAAACAGAAACAATAAATAAAAAACACTTTTTATGATTTTCATAATTTTTAAAAATTGGAAGAAACAAAAACTGAAAACTCAAACAAACAAGTTTTTTTACTGAATTTGAAAGCAAAAAAAAAATCAAAAAAAATGGAAACAAACACCCCCTAAGCTAATAAACCATATTTCTTGGACATAGGTTATGTTTGAAAAGAGTTCCTAAAGTTAGATAGAAAAGTTAGTATGTCTATTATACAATTTTGCTATAATTCCTGTTGAGGATTCGATAACAAAGTTTTAAAGACAAGTTAAAATCATATAGATGACAAAATATATTGACATTTTGAGTTGACTAATGTCTGATAAACTTTAATGAAAATATGTAAAATATATGTCAACACCATGATAGTAAGATACAAGAGGTTGGATAGAGTAGAGCCGAAAAGTGTAATACCTTGATGAAATTGTTTCATTCAATTTACTCTACTAAAAGCATAAACATGGACATCAATTAAATGCTTTGCTATAGTAAGATAATTTTTTGGTGAAACTATAGTGAGATAATAGATGTCAAAGAAGAAAATGTTTGCATGACTATTCTTGCCTATACCTAATATGAGATAAATTGTATGTATTTCTAGTCTATGCTTAAGAGTATTTGATACTGAATTCATATTAAACATTATTATAATGTTCAATAAATGATAAGAAATTGATTGTTGATTAAAAGTAGTTGATCCAATTTTTACAAATAGTTTGTATGTGTTAAATCAAAGGAGACTTATACTTAACATAAATGGTAAGAATACAAAGTTAGATAATTGAAACTATTCCTTTATGCTATATTGGTTAAATCAACATGATAAGAATTATAAAGTTACATAAAAAGATATATGTACCCTTTTAAATATGAATCTTATAAAAATTGTTAAGTTGAAGACTAACCAAATCAGTGTTTGTTTAAAGGATGATGATTATATTAAATTGTTAAATTTATATATGTGATGTATTTGATAGAATGACAATTTATAAAAGAATGATACTTGTATTTTATTAAATTACTAATGCCTTTATATGATATAGTAATATGTATTAAATGAAGTATTGATTTAAACACTTTGAAAAGGTCATTTAGTTTAGATTTAAGTAGAAAGTAAGCATTGAGAATGCTGAAGCACTTCGATAAGATCATTATAGTGAATTTTAAAATTTCAATTATCTATAAGCAATGAAATTCTTTGATGAATAGCTTCATAATAAAATTTCATAAGAATATGAATTTGTACGAGGAGAAAAGTACAATATCAGATATTGTATGATGTAATATTTATTTTTTTTATAACAATTTCTAGTACAATGACTTTTCTTTAATCATTTTAATTAGATTAATCAGCAAGATTTTATATTAGATATAAAATGATATATGTTTAAAAGAGTTAAATTTAACGATTCAAAGGATGTGATGCTTACTTAAAGTAATATTGATTTTTGATAAATTAAAACATAAAAAAGCTTCATATTTATTCACTTCAGTACACATCTAGAATCCTCAGTGGCACGCATGACAATTTCTTTGCAGCCTCTAGCAGTCAGGGGTACCTTAGCCCATCTCATCGTAGCCTTTCCTCAGTTTAGAGAAATGGGCGATGGCTTGCAACATTCAAAACTAATGGAGAAAGAGGAATTGACGGTGACAACTTCTGGAGAAAAATAATAAATTGGTCTTCTTACAATGTAGGTGGTGTTTTTATGTCAATGGTAGCTCAGAAGAGTGAAGATGAATGGTGACAAGAAAGAAATGAAGGAAGAATGAGATGAAGCAAAATGGAGATTGAGAAAAAGAGAATGATGACGATAAAGCAGATAAAAATAGAGTATTTCCATATAGATGAGAGATCTCCTCCATTTTCCTTGATGGCTACCAAAGTGCGCAAATTTTTAAGCTTTACTCATGAACAATGGAAAGATCGAAAGGACTTGGTCATACAAAGGTCCTTGACTATTATTCAGCACTCAACTTATTTTCCTTTTCCACCTCATTTCTAACATTTTCTCTTTCTCCTTTTTTCTCTTTTAATCAATTTCCAAAAAAATTTCAAACATTCCCTTCTAAATATCTATGTTTCAATCGCTCCATTGACCTTGTTATATCCCTTTTTTACATATTTACTTTTTTTAAAACCCTAATTGATCAAAATTAAATCAAATATATTCATAAATTTTTAATTAAAAAATTAGTCATTATTAAAAATTAATTGAATTATACTATAGATAATTATTATAACCAAAATTCAATTAAGACTAATTAAAACCTCAGATTTGTTATGATAAAAATAAAATAAAATTTAAGATAATAAGATTTGGGGCAAATTAAACATAAAAAGGATTAGAAATAAATGAAAAATAAGTTTATGCATACTTAATTTGAGATTATTTAAATATAATTTGATGAGGTGAAATTATATAAAATAAATGGATATTAAAAAGATAGGTATAAAAATAGTTGGACAAAATTAAACATCGACAAAGTATTATACATTAGTCTGACTAATGTCATTATTACTAATCATTCCAATAACTAATTTGATATTGTAACAGGCATATTTGGTTATTTTCAATATGATAAATGGTCAATTTAGATTCTACCATTTTTATCATAATTCAATTTAAATCAAAATATTTTGACACATTTAAAAACAATTCTAATGTTTCATAAATGTTCAATTTGAACATTAACTTAAACTTCTCTATTAGTCTTCCGATCTTTTAGTGGGTTCTTTGCAAAATGTGCATCCTACATGTCAAATGGGTGCAAAAAAATAAAAATAAAATAACTCTCTCTCTCTCTCTCTCTCTCTAACTTCTCCCATTTTTATTTCTTTTGTGTACAATTGTTGAAATCGTAGAAGAGAATAATTACCCCTAAAATGCAACCTAACAAACAAAGAAGGAAAAAGAGAGTATTCAAGAAACACTTTACCATAGAAACCATGAGCAATACAAGCAAAGTTTTGCATACCAGCAACCTTAAATAGCAAATTGCTAAGCAAACTTGCCTTTCACTTTTACAAAGTCTAGGGAGTCCAATGATGCCATATAGTTAGAGGACAAGTGGCAGTAACAATCATAAACCTCCAAATCGACCTTTAGCATACCATACATTCCATTTGTTTTAGGCTGATGCTGTCATGAAATTGTAAAAACGATTAGCATACATGATTACCCACTTCATATTATAGAACATTTTCGATTTGTAACTTTTGTCCAGAATGAGAGAAAGAGACAACAATAGAAGTTTAAAACAGCAAGAGTATCGTGAAAAAAAGAATCTTAGTTGAACCTTTTTTTTTTAATTTTTTGTCACAATTGAGGAGAAACTCCATCTAGCAAAAAGAATATTAGAATCCAGCACTGACTAAGATTTCCCATTTTATACCAGTATCAAACAAAATGAAACTTAACAAATTAAAAGTTAAGAGAACTGGCATGCTAGTCTTCATTACAAACGGCGATAAAGCTTATGTGCATTCCTTAACATGTCATACACTAGAATGGGGTTACATTCATTAAAAATCTCATGAAAAAATTTATGGATAAACATAATTATCTTTTAAAGGTGTGAAAGTCTGTATCTTTGCTCAAATTCCTTTAAAAGGAATAACTAAGAAAATAAACACAATTTTTATTTAGTACTGACTGGTAATTTATATAACAATTTTCCTTTAATAATAATACTTCATATGAATCAAACCTCTGTTGCTCAAAAGAACTAGAAAAGTAGATATCATTATAATTAAATTATATTCTTTTTATTGAAAATCTATAACACAAAAGAAGGCAATTAGACAACCAATGCACTTTTCTCTCTAATTATTGTTCTAATCTATGATTACCTTGATGTTGCATCCACTCTTTTTGATTATTAATAATCTATATATAGACGGATATGTAGTAAACAAAAATGAGAAAATAGTATCACCATGATTAACGTGAAATGAAGATACAGAAGTGCCCAACAACTGGTATAGAGATTAAACATCTTTAATTTATAATCGGTTTTACACTAAATAGACATAGCACATAACATGATACACCCACATCTATATATATGATAACAATATAGTTTAGGGGGTAAAAAAGAAACCTAATCGAATAGTGGTAATATAAAATAAAATATACAAAATTGATTCATTTATCTTAATATCAGTACTCGAATAGAAGAAAAGATTTTTTGCTTTACTCTTTATACGGTTGGCTATGTCTCTAATTTGCTCAACGCTTTGCCACAGTAATATATTTACCTCCCTAAAAATAAGGATTGCCATTTTACGAGAGTAATGAACTTAAGGTTTCCTTCTTGTGCTATTGCACTAACATAGGCCTCTGGAGAAGTTTTTGGACCTTAAGATTCACCTACAAGTCCTCAGTGAAAAGAGTTTATTACTAATTTAACCCTTTTGCCTTTTTGGTATTAACAGATGATATATGATTTATGAGAATGATCTTTGGCGCTATAAGGAATCTTGAGAAGTTTTTGGGAGAATTTCATTATATTTAAGCTTAAGAATTTCATTATATTTCAACCCTTACTAATTATATAATCAAGAAAAGGAGTTCTTAAGTTGTATTTGAGTGAATGAAATATCAAATAAAAGAACAACTCTTTTTTTTAGTGTTCCTCTTTACCATTAGTAAAAAAAAAAGTGTATATAATATTTCTTCACCTTAGAAAACGAAATTAATGATGCATGGAGGTTTTTTTTTCACTTGTTCAAGGAAGAAAAATAGTGAACTTTCTGTATGGAGTTTATGGAATATACATAAATCAAAGATTATTTGACTGAACCATAACAACTCAAATTTGTTTCTCTTTCATTTCTTAAAATTTATTATTATTTTGTGATTTTTTGATAAAATTATCATAATCTTTATTGTAGCAATCAATTTATTCACTATAATATTAAATAAGTAAAAATAGTGAATGTATACAAGTTGCTCTATCTTATATGCCATTCAAGGTTTACACTTATAAGTATTAAAATTAAAATTAAAACATATTCATTTAAATCTCTAATATTATCATAGGATAACAAGGAAAGATAAGGGTTTTTTTTTTCCAAAGAAGACTTTCATTTCTTAAAGTAGTTTGAACACATCAACTGACAAACCAGACTAAAAAATAATGAACTTACATTTGAACAAATTAAAGATAGTATTAACAATAACACATAATTTGCAGAATTAAGACAAGTGAGAAATAATTTCTATACAAAGGGTTGAGAAGCATATCTAAAGATGTAGATCAAGCTTCATTAAAAGGGAGAAAGACGAAGAAAAGAGAGAGATAAAAGACTAACTATTAAAAGACTCATAACCAAAGAGAGTATTGTACAAAACTGAGTATAAGCCATCATCACTAATCCACTTAAATGGTATATGCTTGATTGAAAGAATAGAAAAGGCCAACAATATAGTAGCTATAATAAGCATAAGAATTTTTTCAAAGTATCTAGATTTAAGATAGAAGACCTAAGATCTAAAGATGAATCATTAATTAAAGCAAAAAATTTCCCAAATCTAAATAAAACAAGCTTAGATCTAACATCATAAGCATATACAGTAGAGACAGAATTCTAAAGTAAAGAGATTGACATATCACAGAAAAAGTTTAAAAGTCAAGGAGTACAGACAAGAACATATCCAAACCACTATAGTGTGAACCATGGAAATTTTTCATTGATAAATAATGACAATTAGTCAAGGCAACAACATATTACACTTATTGTTACTTAACTCAATTAAGTATATGGAAAGGTAAGCTTTGTCATGTAACTTTAAACATTTAAATATATAACACAATAAGTTATATTTATGTTTTATGTAAATATAACTTTTATGTTTATTTGAATAAAATAAATGAATTATTTATTTTAGTTTTATTTATTTACTTTTTTAACCTGCATCACTTATTTATAATTTTTTGTTGTATTATTACTATACTACGTATTTTTTTCATTGTCATATTTACATATGGGTTTACCGGAAACAACCTCTCTACTCTGTAGGGATAAAGTTGTGTAATATTAGACCCTTCTAGATTCCGCATTAGTGTAAGATTCAGATTGGGTGTGATGATAATGATGAAATTTATAAAAAAAATAAGCTACTTTAAGTTAAAAATCATAGTTGTAATTTTATTTTTAATGTTTCCATGCTATAGGATATGTTCATAAATGATTCCTACGAAGCCTTCTTGCTAAGTTCAATTTTGAGTAAATATATTAATCCCATTGTTTGAAAAAAGAAAGACTACGGGGATTTGACTAGTTATATCTATTATCAAATTATAACTTCAAGAAAAAAAGGAACGATAAATAGTGACCTGACATCGTCTATTATTTAAACATATCTAAGTCAAATTATAGTTTTGAAATAGACACTTTGCAATATCTAAAATCATTTATATCTTGAGAAGTATTGATGTTCAATATTAGTCAATACTTTAAACTTGGTCGTGTTGATTTATGCCTTATAAATAATTGGTTAGTTGTAATTTAGTGATAAAATAATTTAAAGACATTTTTGATTTTGTACATATTTAGATGTATATGACAAAGTATATAAGATAATTATATATTGCAAATAAAATTATGAGAAGATTATAATTATGAGATTTATATTACATTTGCGTATTATCTCTAGATTGTTCTTAGTCATTGTTCTATTGAGGCTGGACATTAGTAGTGCATAAGAGACTAGCATATATTATGTTTTTTCTTGTGAAGGAAGTAGTCGATCTTATAGACTAAAATATGGAGATACATAAACAAACATGTGAGTGTTTGTTAGAAAACAAGTTCATTAAACTGACCTTTTGTGAGAAACTCCATTTAGAACATTACTTGTATGTCTGTAAAAATTCTCATTGTGATGATTATACAAGTGATCATTTAACTTGAGATCTCTAAAGTTATCTCGTACAGGGATTGCTATGTTTTGATACCATTTATGACCTATTCTAGTCAATGATAGATTAGCTGGTAGTCATTGGATATAACGTTGAACTATATGGAAGTAGATAAGTGATCAATAAATGATTCATCATCCTAAAGTAATTAGGGAGAATGTTTCATTGTTCTCGATTAGTATTGATTCAGAAAATTCTTGGCCAATGTGGAATGTCATTTTATAAAATAGTTTACAAATGTCATTAATTGAATCAATTACTAATGATGGAAAACTAACATTACTATACTCAAATAGAATATACATTAATTCTATATTCTATTTCTAATCGAAACATTGTATGATGAAATGATTGAATTATACAAAAAAAATCATGCACAGAAAAGTTAGTCAAAATCACTTTTATATTCCTAAATATTTGGAATGTCCTGATGTGTTACTAGACACTAATCTTGATTTATGAATATAAATTGTCTAATTAGATAATTAAAGATAAATTAAAGAGTTTAATTTATCTAATCTTTAAATATGATTTAGTGTTATAATTTGCATATATTATCAATATATTTGAGAAACTAATTAGTTACACATAAAATACGGGTTAAAGACAAAAAAGATATTTAAATCAAATTGGACTTGATTATAAAATTTGAAAAGTTTTATGATTAAATACGAGATATTTAATAAATAAGGATTAATGTGAGATTTTAAATCTTATTTGGACATAACTGATATTTAATTATAATTATTTGTTCTAACTAGGGAGAATATTCTATCTTTCTCTATTAGTATTGATTCGAAAAATCATTAGCTAAGAAAAAATAACACTTTGTAAAATAATTTATAAATGTCATTAATTGAATCAATTACTAACGATGAAAAACTAAAAGGGTTGGACTCAAATAGGTAGATATTAATTATGTATTCTATGTCTAATTGAAACATTTTATGATGAAATGCTTGAATTATAATGAAAAATCATGAAGGAAAAAGTTAGTCAAAACTACTTTGACATTCTTAAATATTTGGGTAGTCATTATATGTTGTTAAACATCAATCTTGATCTATGAATATAAATTTTTTGATTAGAAAATTAAAGATAAATTAAAGGAGTTTAATTTACCTAATATTAAATATAATTTAAGGCTATAATTTGTATCTATTGCCAACATATTTGAGAATCTAACGAATTACACATAAAGAACAAGATGAAGCAAGAAAAGATATTTTAATCAAGTTGGACTTGATCGTAAAGTTTGAGAAACTTTATGATTAAATATGAGATATTTAATAAATAAGAATTAATATGAAATATTATGCCTTATTTAGACATAACATATATTTAATTAAAATTATTTATAATTCTGATTAAATTTTAATTGAAATTAGAATTAATTTGCTAAAATATACAAAACCTATGATAAATAGGTTTAAGTTCTCAAGGAACTAAAACTCCTTACCTAATCCTCTTTGTAATAGTTACAAAGTTCTTTCAACTTATTTTGTGGATACTGTTAAAGGTTGGACACTTGTACAGTTACGATTTAAAAATAGTTCGAAGAAACGATAAGAAAGGATCAAGATTCGAAATAAAGTATGAATTATAATGATTACTTTATTATGATTTATGTGTAATATCTTGACTTTTAAAAAATTAAATATGATAAAAAATTTCAACATTATTTCTCTGTACGTGAAATCAGTTCCGCTATGATTTTTCAATAATTCGTGCACTTGATATGTACGAGATTCTTCAAAAGTAAAAAATTGATTTGAGTACCTGCAAATACCATGCAGGTTACAGTTAACGTTAGTGATACTGCGAAGTGGTAAATAGAACCATTGACTTCATCCAATCAAAGAAACCAAATAGCTTAATGAGTTTTTGTTTAAACTTTATATATAAGTTAGATTCAAAATAAGAGGTAGATATACACTAACTTAATCTGGAAAGAATAAATAAAAAATTTTATTAAGAGACAACTATTTATATATAATTAATTTCAAAAAAATTATTTATATATAATTAATGTATTTATAACTACTTACTCTTATGTATACATATACATATATTTATATGCTAAAATCAGTGTCATTATCTATGATTTTTATTACACTAAAATTTATGTCATAATCTATCTATGATTTTTGTTGTAGTAATTCATGATATGGTGGAATCTCTTGTCACCACCTCCATGGAGTAGGTTTAAATTATCTTCAAAATTTTCATATATGATGAACAAACAGTTCCTCACACTCATTAACCAAATGATGGATAGGAGACCAATCCTCTTGTCATACTCTCCCCGACACTCTAGTATAATTATTTTGCATTTTAAACATATTAAATTATACTTATAGTAATATTAATTACACACACCACATCATGACTAATTTTATTTGCATTTACATATATGATTAATAATATGGCCGTTTGGTAGATGCCTTTTCAGCCATATTCCAGTGGATTGAAGGGTGTTAGCTATTTGACTATGTCAAAAAAAAACTAATTATTTTGTTTGATTAGCAGCTGGTCGGGTTGACTGATTCAACCCAACTAGCTGGAAATTAAAAATCTCCTCTATAGGAACATTTTGATCTTCAGCTATTAAGAAGGTGTTTGGAATCTAATGAATTGAATTGAATTCATTAATTTTATGTAATTGAATTCAATTCATGTGTTTGGAATGCTAAAAAAGAGATGACTTGAATTCAACCACATGCATTTGGGGAAAGAGGAAAGGCGAGAAATGAAGTGAACTTCACAAAACGAGCACTGAGAGCAGTTGTTGTAGAGAAGAAATCGAAGGTTCTTGCAACACTGAGAGATTTATCAAATAGTAATGGAGGAGTCGGAAGGTTCTCGAAATCGATGAAGAAAGTGGTTGTTATGGAGAAGAAATCGAAGGTTAAGAAATAATAAGAAGACTAAATATTGATTCTTGCTTATTCAGTCTGATGTCTATTCTCTAAATTGCCAATCAGGGCACAGTTTGGTTTGATTTCTTATACTACTTTCATTTGACTTGGATAGTTATCTGTAGAAGTGAAAAAGTTTGTTTATTTGATTTTAACTTGTAGGTTTGTTGTGCTTCATTGCTATAACTCTAATTAGCTCTTAGATCCCATCTGAGCTTTACTACGAAGCTCAGTGTTTTTGGGTGGGTGAGTGTGTGTAACATCCCGTTTCTATACAAAGGGTTGAACCACAGAAACTGGTACACGTGAGATCAATCGGAGAAATTAGAAAAAACACATCTCATGCTCATGCATTATATAATATACGTATACACGTGAACAATGATTTTTGCACATGAAAAATGAC
>JANIIA010000008.1:32715088-32729436 GCA_027478495.1 Erythroxylum alaternifolium
CCGGACCATTAGCTTATGAAACTAATTGAGAAATTTGATTATCTTTAACATGTATCTTACTAAAATGACATAGTATTACAAAATTTAAATTATTATATATAAAATAATAAAAAAAATTTATGATATAATATTTTAAATAAAATATAATACAATAAAATTTTATATAATTTTTGAATAATATTCACAAAGAAAGTTCGCAAAGGTTCATTATTATTATTATTATTATTATTATTATTATTATTATTATATGTTCCATATTTTTTTATTTAAATTATAAACTTAATTTTTTTAAAATTAAATATCTAAAATCTAAATCTTTATAAATATTGAACGGAATACTAAAATATAATATATTCAAGTCCTTATAATTTGTTTTTAAAATTATGCCCTTATAAGTTATTTTATATATAAACACTTAATACTAAACAATTAACAAATAATTGATGTTATCAAATTAGCTGATATAATAATCTGTTATCAAGTAACCGCTGGTAGAATAAACTAATAACTAATGTAAATCACTAATTGCCAAACTGGCCTATTTATAAGTGAAGTAGCATCACTTAGTAAAGAGTGTTCAGTAATTTTTATGTAAGATTTCGGACAAGCTTTAGCTAGCGTTTTATGCTGTTCTTTTGACGGGGTGAAGGATTAGATGAGACTTTGGAAGTTGCAGGATCTATACCCATAATAGCTCTTTGAAGCTTGTTTTCATTGACATGGCGGGGAAGGAGAGTTCGGCGACAATTGGAGAGTGGACAAGAAACTTCCATCAAATTTCTGAATTATCACAGTTGTCAGTATATGTAATTACAGGATTGCATTAAAGAAGTGAAGATAAAATTTACGTGTACAACAACTATGTGGAGATGCAATGGCTGGGGAAGCATAGAAATGGTTTCCTGGGACTGGACATCAACCAACCACAACAATAATGTGTGACGCGACATAGCGTATAAAGGACTTGAGTTGGTCTAGTTGGTAGCCACCTACTTAGGGTGTCACGTCCGCCATCATTTGTTCAAAAAGGGATAGAAGTCTCCCTAGCTATTTAGAAGTCTGTTCAACAAACTTAAAAATTCCAAAATAGGATATATTAATTTCTGACTATAATTATTTTAATTCTTAACTCGAAAAAGAGGGGTAACAAAAAAAGAACCACAATCTGTAGGCAATTTTCAAAATAGCTTTATTTCTTGTTTACTAATCAGAGTCTCCTACTGATAAAACCACATTCCAACCAGTTTTCATCTTACTCTAATTAGTTCAATTCTTCATAAGACCTCTTTTTTCCTCAAGTATCTTTTTTCAGGGGTCAAAGAAGTTAACAAAGGAAAGGCGATCCCAGATGGCAGTAGCTACATAACAGCAAGAGCGCAAGCGCCTCTAAATGCTCCAGAATACAAGCAGATGAAGTGAACAACAGAGTTCAAAAGTTCAATCTCACTTTATGCTTTCAGAGCCTTTCATCATCAATGTCCAGCCAGCTGGATCACAAATCCACCTTAGGTATATTAGACACTGGACTTTACAACCACAAATCAACCAGTTTGAAATCTGAATAATATGCCTGCTTGTGAACTGCAAACTACAACCTCCACTGCTATTGCACGTCGTCCTAAAACATAGAATGGATACAAGTATAGGACATATATTCAGAATCCTAAACCAAGAACAGATCATCCAACATGTCTAACAGTACCGTGACAAAGGTTGAGCAACCACATTTAGCAAAATAAAGTATCTATCTGTCTTCTAACCAACTTCTGTGGTGCGTGATAATCAAGAAATAACAATTAAAAAGAAATGCCAAAAGGACAGTGCAATAGAAATCTACATTAACATGATTCGCCACAATTTGTAAAACTTTTTACATTTCTACACAGATTATTTATCTAGTTCAAATGAGGCCATTCTAAATTAGTAAAACTTCAGGCCATATGATACAAAACAAATATGCTAACATGCTAGACTCAGAACAAAACTGAAAAAGTTTTTTCTATTTGTTCAAATTTAAACTATTCTTTTGGCTACATTCCTACCAATTTTTGCGTGTTATCTATAAACTCTCCATGATATGTTTTCCTTATCCACATTCTCAACTCATTGCAAACCAGGAAAAAGGCCATATACTGCACGTTCTAGCTAACTGACAATAAAATGGAAAATGATCATCAGCCTCCTCTGGTTTAAACAGCCTCCTCTGCTTTACTACAGAGCGTGATCGGTTTAGAATGCAAATTATTTCTCTTCTTCAAAAAATAAATAGTCAAACTCCACCTTCCATACGAATTCTTGTTTCACTATCATGTCCACTACTTACCCAACTTAAATATCAGAACAATACTACATGAGTCATTTCTACCAAGCACCAATCCATACAGAAAGCCAAGTTTTTTGGACTCCTCATCCAAATAATGTACCACTGCGTTGGCTTGCCTCTCACTTCTATACAATTCCATAAGGAAAGCAAATTATGAAAGATAATGCATAATCCTGCTTTCTTCAGTTCTTGAAGGTTTCATTTAAAAGGAACAACAAACTCTCCTGTCCCCTTGAGTCTCCAAGTAATAAACATGGTGGTGGATATAAGAGTAGTAATCAATAATGCCAAAAGAAAGTTGTATTGTCAGTCCATGTAATCAATTTAGTGAATAGAAACTGGTGATAGTCTCCATCCAGGTATGAATTTAACTTGAGCACAAGTTGAAACTCATTGCATATCAGATATGCTTCGGTAATCGTGTCATTCCTAATACAGTTATGTCAAGCCAGGATGTTCATTTCCTACCCATTACATCTGTCCACTGCAGGAAAATCCAACAACAATCTTCACCATATTATCTATTAACCATTGACCCTCCTGATAGACCTAAAAGTCCTCCCATTGGTTACTAGGTCATGGTAGACAATGGTATCAAGTCAAGTTTCCATGGCAATAGGTAGAAGAAAAGGCAAACAATTAAGTTACCTGGACAGGTGCCTAACATATTGAACATACAATACGGTATAAAGTTCACCAACTTTAAAATCATAAAATCAGCTTAGTGACTATAATCTTCCAAACACTTACTACATTTCTAAGATATTACAAGCTTGCCCCCATCTGTCACAAGTTCAAAATAAATCCCACACGGATTATACCAATTTAAATGTTGGTATCCAGGAATTGCAGTATTATATCCGGATACAAGTGGAGTACAAATATGCGATTGAACCATGAGGATACAAGGAATGTCTGAATAAACAACCCAAAATACAGTTTGCAAGTCTAAAACGAGCTGTAATGGGATAGAGTAAGAGAAAAGGAAAATAGGAGAAAATGTTAAACATGATCTTTGTGGTGTTATTGTGGACCTAGAGAAACCAACGAATCAAGTAAGCTGCAAAACATTACTTTTATAAAAGCAAAATGGAGGAAGAGAGCCAGAAAATGAAGAGAGACATTTGTATGCACAAAACAACATATAATTCACGGACGTTACAGCGTTGAAGAGAACTAATTGAACAGATAAAATCAAAATGATTCCTCATAAGTTTTTTACCAACTACATTCTTCATAAGACCTGTCAAGGAAGAAAATGTGAAAAAGAAAACGGAAAAGGAGAGAAAGAAAGATCAAGCCTGTGTGCCAGTCAAAGCCTTCATTTGAATGTGATTAGAATCAGCAGTTGCACTGGTAGGCAAAGCTTCGTAGGATCCCAACCTCCTCACCCCAACGTTCTTGGCAACAACACCATATGTAACCATAACAATGACCACGACAAAGATAACATGAATCACAAACAACAGATCCAGAATAGCCACAGCTCTCAATCTAGACTCTTCTAGATCACACTGAGTCGATCCTTCCACACCGTTCACAACATCCAGCAACCGGTGACAGCCTTCCGGAATAAACGCTTCGACGCAGAGTGAAAGTCCGGTCTGAAAGATCCAGAGACCCTGCAGGCAGAGGGACCCAGCCAGAGCCACGTCGGCCATGAAGAACCTGGGCTGGCAGGCGAGGATCAGGCAGAGGAGGGAGGAGAGGGCGGAGATGAGGGCGGAGACAGAGTCGCATTTGGCTTGGAGATCAGAGGTCTGGACGGAGGCGGCAGAGGAGGCGACGGAGTACTGTAGGAAAAAGGCCGCGGAGGCGAGAGCGAATAAGAGATCGTGGGGGAGAGGGAGGAGGGAGGTGGAGTCAGAGATGAGAAGAGCGAGAGGGAGGATAAAGAAGAGGAAGAGGACAGCGGCGGACTGGAGGGAGGAGAAGCGGTGGACGGGAGTGCGGCCTTTAAGGAGAGGGTCGGCGTCGGCGGAGATTAGGGTTTGATGAGCAAAGGCGACGAAAAGACACAGGATAAGAAGGTAAAGTTGGAGGTGTTTGAGACGCGAAGAAGAAGAAGAGAGGGGGTGATAGGGTTTGGCGGAGTAAGACTGTGGAGATTTGAGGTAGTTTCCAGTAGTGGAGATGAGGTGGTAGATTCCCAGGCATAGAAGGGGTAGTGATGAGAGCATTTGGTAAAGAAACAACGCCATTTCTAACCCCCTCTCTCTCTAGTATGCGTTTTCTTTTCTCTACGTTGAATACGGACGAGGAAGAAGAGGTAAGGAACGGTGCGCTCTCTGACTTTTCAGACTTTTTCTTCCCTGGAACTGGGACGATCACGGCCCTGAACCTGAACCGATTGTTTATTATTCAATTCTTTTGGACATTGTTTTACGTGAATCATCATTTGCCAATGTTCCTCTTCCGCCTGCAAGTTTAGGGATACGGGGGTTGAATTTCACGTCATATCAAATCAAGTCGTCATCTATGATCCTCTATACATGATCCGGCCCTAATACCCAGTCTCACTTAAAATTTAAAAATTTTTATTTATTAGAAATATAATTCAAATTTTAACTCACATAAGTCTCTGACGTGGACAGCAGCTGCGTTAAAATCACTCACTTCAGTGTAAACGTAAATTTTTAAAAAGTAATTTTTATATTTTAATTAAAAATGCAAATAGACCCATTAATTATTTTTTAAAAACATTTTAAATTTATTTAATTTCACATGTTACCTAGTATTAAAAACCCTGACTCTTACGACCATACTACGTCTTAAAGGTTTACAAAATAGTATTATTAGACTATTAACCCTAATGATGGTAAGTTTTTGTGAGCTTAAAATAGTTATGCTGGTAACCCAACCATGGCATTAAAGAAGGGTAATATGGACCTATGAAAAATTGATGTGACGTTAAATAATAAAGAAATTATAAAAACGTAATCAACCTATAAAGGTAACCACTAGCGCCAACTAGCCAACATTGACTAGTAAACCAATTGTACATGATCGCATTTGCCAATAGAAAATTACAACTACAAACATGACAATTTACAACTCCTCCATACTCAATGTCATTGTGACCAGAGAGAAAGTGTCAACGCCACTGGAGAAGAAGACTGTTGTCATGATTTCAATGGTTCGTCATCGCGTTCAGCATTAAATGTTGTCGTCGACTATGCCATCTGAAGCTGCTTCATGTTATTGTTCCTGTGTTTTTTTTTTAAACCAGGAGAACTCATAATATTATCTTTAAGAATAAGACTCAAACATTACATTCAAAATATCAACCCACGTCTAAAACTTGCCATGGCGGATAAAATCACGTGCCAACAGATGGGCATACTTATTCTCCTGACTATACTTATTCTCCTGACTTCGAATCCAAAAAATTTTATTATCTGGCCGAGCAAGAAAAAAGGCCTTACAGTTAGATACAATCAAACCAAAATTAGAATTGTCCTCACTCATAGAGTTAATAGCCAAATATAAAGAGAGACAATCTGTAAAAATACAACCAGGTTCAAGTAAAGAGTCAAAAGCATGATGTAAACAATGCCTCAAAGCAAAAGCTTCCGTAATCAACGGTTTATCACCACTTTCCTCAAAACCCGAAATAGCTAAGGAAAAATTGCCTTCAGCGTCCTCAATAGCCAAACCAAAGCCCACAAAGTCCATAGCTCGAAACACTGCACCATCAACATAAGCGAGCCAAGTAGCTTGATGATTAATATGGGCTGGTTGAACAGGAGCAGCACCTGTATGTACTACTGTTGTTGCTTTTTGTGATGTTGCTGATGTCGTCCTATAGTCACCCAGAAGCAGGCAAGCTGATTGGGAAATATGCAAAGGGGTTCGACTAGGTATTAGACCACAAAAAAGCATTTCGAGTAACCCATAATTTTCATGCAACTATAGCCATAAGCTCAGCTCGTTGCTTGCCCAAAGAAGAGAAGACTTGAAGGAACAAATCCTGAAAAGACAAATTCATATTAGCAAAAATAAAACCAGCATGTCTCCACACTTCCTTCGCAACATTACACTTGACCAAAACATGGTCCACATTCTTAGCTTCATGGCAAAACAAAAATTGAACTGAGGTGTTAACACGCCGTTGTGATAGATTATCTTTAGTAGGCAGTACATTACGACCCAGCCACATAAAATCCTAAATTTTGGGAGGGACATTTAACTTCCATAAATGCTTCCACAACGCACCATCACCACCACCACCATTTCTAAACAAACGATAAGTTACATGATAAGCAGTTTTGACCGTATATAAGCCCTTCCGATCAAAGTGCCATATTAACTTATCTTGATTGGTATGTAGACTCATTAGGATACTCAAAAATTTCCTCATATCATGAATAGTAAACAAATTCATAATCTTTGAGACATCCCATCTCCTTTCGCCTGCAACAAAAATATCACACACCTGTAAAGCATCAGGAATAAAGAGAGGGCCATCCTCCACATAAAAATTATCTGCACAAGAAATCCGTGGATCCCTATTCACATATATACTCCTCCCATCTCCTACCCTACATTTCACCCCTTGTTGCAACACTTGTTTAGAGAATAAGACACTCTTTCAAACAAAGCTACAACCCAATCTAGGAGTAACTGATAAAAAATCCCCCATTGGGAAATATTTAGTTTTGAAAATACTATACATGAGAGTGTTGGTATCGATTAATAACCTCCACCCTTGTTTCCCTAGTAAAGCAGTGTTGAAATAAATCCCGAAATCCCATCCCACCAACAGACCTCTTGCTACATATACGATCCCAAGCAATCCAGTTAATACCCCCATGATCCCCCGTACCATACCACCAGTAATTATTAAACATCACCTGCATCTCATTGCACATAGACACTAGAAGTAGAAACACATTCATGTAGTAAGCTGGTATTGCCTGCGCTACAGATTTAATTAAGATTTCGCGCCCAGCTCTAGAAAGACAATGACTATTCCAATTATTTATTCGTTTCCACACCCTATCCTTGAGAAAAGAAAATTTCTATTTTTTATTCCGCCTATTAACGATGGCAACCCCAAATAATTACTATCCCCAATAGGCAGGGAAACATTCAGAAGCCCAAAAATAGCCTGACTAACATTTTCAGAAATAGCAGGCTAAAAGGAATGCCAGACTTATTAAGATTAACAGACTGATCGGAAGCAGCTTCATAATTACCCAGAATAGCTTTAATTTCCATAGCCTCCTGGACATTACCCCAAAGAAGAGCAAAGAGTCATTTGTAAAAAATAAGTGGGATATCCTAGGACACCCAGTTCTAGCCCGAACACCATGGATCAGACCTCGACGCTCTGCATCTTTAAGCAATAAAGATAAGCCTTCTGCTACAAACAAAAATAGATATAGGAAAATTGGATCCCCTTACCGCAAACCCCCAGAAGGAATGATGGGACCCACTTGCTTATCATTCACACACACTTTATACTCAACATCCATAAAACACATTTTCATCCACTTCAACCACATACATCAAACCCCAGAACAGTAAGCATATCACATAAATATTCCCAATTAACCCGATCATAAGCCTTTGCAATGTCAATTTTAAGCGCATAAGCACCATTCTGACCCTTAGCTCTACCTCGTAAACTGTGAATAATCTCATAAGCCACCATAAAATTATCCGTAATCAAACGACCCGGATTAAAAGCAGACTGATTTTTTGAGATCAATTTATGCAGGAGATGTTTCAATCTATTTGCTAGTACTTTCGATGTGATTTTATAGAGCACATTGCATAAAGCTATAGGCCTAAAATCTTTTACTGACACCGGACTTTCACACTTAGGAATTAAAACAATCAATGTTTCAGGTAAAGATTTAGGGAGAATACCTTGAGCAAGCCATGAACGACAACTATTTGAGATATCCCTGCCCATTAAATTCCAATTCTTCTGAAAGAAAGCCAGGTTCAATCCATCAGGTCCAGGTACTTTATCTAGGTTCATTTGAAAAAGAGCAGTCTGAAATTCCTCATCCAAAAAAGGCTTAGTAAGTTTTGCATTATCATTATCATTGACCAAAGGCTGAACCAATCTAATAATTTGGTTGCGATAAGGGGCGGTTGTACCTTGGAAAAGGCCATCAAATACTCCTTCACCAAAGCTTGAATATCATCCTCATTACTAACCCAAGAACCCGAAGTATCCTGTAACTTTTCAATAAGGTTACTACGACGTCTAGCCCTGATACTATTATGAAAATATTTTGAGTGCTTGTCCCCATTTCTCAACCAAAACACTTTAGCTTTCTGCTTCAAACGGATATCATCTTCTGTCAACAACTTATTCCACTCTTCCTTCAAAAGTCAAATAGTTAAACTATCCAATGTGTCAATTTCCCGTTCAAGTTTCTGTTACACAATACGTTTTGGCCCCCCATCTGGTTCGATTTTTCTACTTTCCCCAAAGCCAAACATTAGCAATTAGTTTGTCTCGTCGCACCACAAAGTCATCACTAGCCAAGCCTTGCCAAGATTATAAGACCACACCATAAAGATCATTATCTAGCAACCAAGCATTATCAAACCTAAAACTGCGATTTGTGTGGCCCAACGAACTGTCCGTATTGACCAAAAGTGGGGGACGGTCAGATACAGGAGCCACTAGATTTTTGCAAATCGCATTCAGGAACATATCAACCCATGCTGGCGTAGCACAAGCTCTATCCAACTTCTCTCGTACACGATCCTACGAGTTCTCCCTATACACATAAGTAAACAAAGACCCAGTTGTGAAGATATCAGACAAGTTAGCATCCATCAAAGCCTCGTGGAACCCATTAATCAAACTAGTGGCACGAGGTGGACCACCATCTTTTCATAATCTGCTGCAACATCATTATAGTCTCCTACACACAGCCAAGGAAGACTACTTCGAGCTGCAAGAGTGCGCAATAAGTTCCACGAGTTCATCGCCTTGTACTTTCTGGATACCCATAAAATCTGGTAAATCTCTATATGCCATTCGGACCCTGTATTTCACAATCAATGAAATTACGAGAGAAGCTCTGAACTGATAGCCGGATTGAATTATTCCACATAATAGAAAGTCCACCCCCAATTCCAATACTGTCAACTGAAAAGCAGTAATCAAAATGAAAAAAAGAATGTAAAGCTTCCATCCTAACACCGTGAACTTTTGTTTCAGATAGAAAAATCACAGCTGGTCTATACTAGGAAACCAAGTCCTTCAACGCACTTACTGCCCGAGGATTACCTGCTCCTCGGCAGTTCCACACTAGTAGCTTCATTGCCTTTGGTAGACCTTCAGCTTAGAAGGTTCGACTGTTTTTTTATTTGTTATAGCTCCTCCTAAATCCTTGGTTGCAGAAATAGAAGGGGTGGTTTGATGATTTTGGTTGATACGAGGCCTTTTTTTTCAAATCCTCAGGCCTAGTCATAGGATCCTCCTCATCAAGCTCAGTAGAGTCCTGACCCACTCTCTGCCCATCAATCTCCATCTCACCAACATTAGAAGACTTGTCATCACAGCTCACATCTGTTCTAAGAAAGAATTTTTGAAAATTTTGGGATGGTAATAGTCCTGACTTTCCACGAACCAATCTCCCTGAATTTGGGCCTCCCAATACAGTATCACTTAAAGTTTCTAAACGTGACCATGAACTCGTCGGACGTTGAGTTTTTCAACCAGCCGCCTGCAAACTCTCATCCCACAAGGGCTTCAATTCCCCTTTCTTGTGCTGTAGAAGCAAATCACAGAAAGTATCTGTATGACCAAACTTCCCACTAAGAAAACAGAAGACAAAGATTCTTTCGTAAGCAAAAAGTGCATAAAAAACATATCCATCAGGATCAATAATTTTCTTCTTCCTACAAAGAGGCTTGGTGGTGTACAAACGAACATTAATTCGCATCATATTCTCATCTTTCCGCACGGTAGGATCATATTCCATAAAAGAACCAATAAAATTCCCCAATCCTTTAGCCACCACCTTCGTCATGTACCCAGGCCTAAGTTTACAGATCACCACCCACACTTCTGTAAAGATAAGGGGTATATGAAGAGGGTCCTCATCAGGTTGTATTCGACTAAGGAGCAGAAGGTGTCGATTAAACAGCCAAGGCATGCCATCAAGCACTCTAGCAACATCCACCTTTGAGTAGAATTGAAACAAGATTCGTTTCGCACCTAAATCAGTAATCGAGACACCAGTAAGAGGATGCCACAAATTTTCCATCGTCTCCTTCATAAACTTGAAATTAATTCGATTATAGGTTATAAACATACTCACTAAATAGTGATCATAAACCGATTAGCCGGTTTTAGGAATTGGTGGAAGGATCAATCCCTCATCTTCCTCATCAGACAAAGATAATTGATTCAAAGAGGTTTCCATGGCAGAAACCCTAATCGACGCTAACGATAGAACTCATGCACTAGGCATATGAGGGCTTAATTGCTTGGTCATTTGTATGGATGTTATTGTTCCTTTGTTAGTAGGAGTAACCACCTAGGATAAGTCCCTCGTAGTACCATCGAACCCTCAACATGTTAGACAATAAAAACAAACGCTTTTGTATCTATTTCAAGATAATTGAAATAACGTATTAAAGAAAGAAAATATATTTAATTTAAATTAGACTTAATTATAAAATTTAATAAATTTATGATTAAATATGATATATTTAATGAATAAAGGCTAACATAAGAGAGAGAGAAAAGATGATTTATTCAAATTAGGCTTAATTATGAAATTTGAGAAATTTTATGATTCAATATAAGATATTTAATGAATAAAGACTGAGATAAGATATTAGGTATTATTTAGGCATAATTAGTTTTTAATTAGAACTAATTGTAATTCTAATTAAAGTTTAATTTAATTTCAATTAAAATACTAATATGTCTATAATCTATTATAAATAGATATAAACTCTAAAAGAGCTAGCACTCTTTATCTAACTCTCTCTATAACAAGTTGAAAACTTATACAGCTACAGTAGTTGAGACGAGTCAATTTTAGAAACAATTTGATAGAAACAACAAAAAATAATCAAGTTTTGTAATAAGTTACAAATTATTATTCATGGTTTTTATGATTTATATGTTAATCATATTATAGAATTTAAGTGATCTTGGTTGTTAGAAAATCAAAACAAAAAGTTCTGTAATTATTTGGTAGCATGAGATCAGATCCCGACCTTATTTTTCAACAGTTGATTTGATTAAAAAATTAAGACTTAAAATTTATTTTAATGCATTTGCCTAATAAATTAAGGTTTATTTTAATTTTCTAAAAATTAAAAACAAAACACTTTGTTTTGTGATGTGGTAATTATGTTATCTTTAATAACTTGTCGCATGCTCCTCCTAATTTGGAGGTATTCCTGAAATCACAACTGACCTTTTTCCTTTTAAAAATCCAATGTATAGTCACCATATCTAGATATTGGCTATTAGAAAAACTATGAATTTTCTTATTAATAAGATAATATGCATTTACTGCCTCTAGTTTTGATTCATGAATCTAGAAAACCATAGATTGCTTTTCTACTTCTGGGAATTGATTACAATAGTTTTGTATGAATGTGTTTCTAGAATTGGGTTATGTTTATTGGACTCAGAGGCAGGAGAGTGTCTCCTTCAGTGAGCCTTCTGTTGGTTTATGCCCTACAACTAATCATTTTGGTTATAGTTTAGTGACAATTATTAACAAAGGCATTCTTTGTCCTTCTGTATTAATTACATTTGATGTTTTAATACTAAAGATAAAGTCATTGGAATAATTAATGTGTAATTGAAATTATGACGAGATTCAATTTACACATATGTGTTATTCCTAAATATTCCTAGTTGTGGTTCATCAAGACTAGACATTGTTAAAACAGTAAAACTAGCACACATTATGTTTCTTTGTTAAGAAAGTAATTGATCTCATAAATTAAAGCATAAAGATGCTTAAACTAATATGTGGGAGAATATTAGAGAATAAGTCACTGAAGTGACCCGATTATGAGAATTTCGGATGGAATATTACTTATGTATCTATGGATTTTCTCATAATGATGGGTTTGTAATGGTTTAATATGAACTTTTCATATTATTAGAATAATTAGATTTGATTTACAAACTAATTGTAATTCAATTCCAAAATTATAATCAATAACAATCAAACATTTTTAATTTAAGTTATAGAATTAAAGTTAGCTCTGATGCTACTATTAGTAACTTGTGGTAGGATCTGATACCATATGCAGTGGAATAATTATGAAACCTTTTCGTTTTGATTTTTAAAAGCTAAAATAACTTTAAATTCTATAAACTAACACATAAATCATAATAAACCATAAATCGTAACTTGTGCCTTATTTCAAAGCTTGATCCTTTTCTTATTGTATTCCTCAAACTGTTTTCAAAATCAGCTCATCTCTAATATTGTAGCCGCTTAAGCATCTAACTTTTAACGGTATCCACATAATGAGTTGAGAGAACTTTATAACTATTACAAAGATAGTTAGGCGAGGAGTGCTAACTTCCTTAAAGCTTAAGCTTATTTATAATATATTTTAGTAATTTAATTAAAGTTGAATTTCTAATTTGAATTAAACTTTAATTACAATTAATTAATTCTAATTAAACCCCTATTATGCCTAAATACGATCCGATATCTCATATTGATGCTTATTTATTAAATATATCATATTTATTCATAAAGTTTCTCAAACTTTATAATAAAGTCCAACTTGATGAAAATATCTTTTCTCTCTTCATCTCATTTTTTATGTGTGACTCATTAGGTTCCCAAATATATTATTAATGGATATAAATTATAACCCTAAATTATATTTAGGATTAGATAAATTAAAGGTAAATTAAATTTACATTTAATTTATCTTTAATTCTAATAATTTATATCTATAGATTAAGATTGACATCTAGTAACATATCACGACCAACCAAGTATTTAGGAATGTCAAAATGGTTATAACTAACCTTTTGTGTATGATTGTTCCATATAATTCAATCATTTTATCATTCAATGTTTCGATTAGACATGGATCAAGAAATCAATGTCTACTATATTTTGAGTCTAATTATATTAGTTCTCTACCATTAGTAATTCATTCAATTAATAATAGTTTACAAAGTGTCATTGCACCTTGGCCAACGGTTTCTTAAATCAATAATATCAAGAGCAATAAAATATTCTCCCTAATTACTTTAGGGTAATGAATCATATATTAATAGTCCAAATGCCTCCTTATATTTCAATCGACATCCAATGACTATCGAATGACCTACCCTTGACTAGAATAGGTCATAAGTAATATCAAAAAATACCAATTTTGATATCAGATAACTTTGGTTATCTTAAGTCAAAGGATCACTTATACAATCATTAAAATGAGAATTTTCATAAACATATAAGTAATATTCTAAATAGATTTATCATATGGGGTTATTTCAGTGAACTTGGTCTTTAATAAGCACCAATAAGTTTTTTCAAGTATCTTTATACTTCACTATATGAGATCGACTACTTCCTTTATGAGAAAAATATAACGAGTGCTAATCTTTTTAAGTTATATTAATGTCCAATACTAGGAACAATTTAAGGATAATATATAAATGCAATATGAATCTCATAATTATAATCTCATCATAATTTTATTTGTAATGTACATTTATCTTATAGACTTCATCATATACATCTGAGTATGTATAAGACAAAGAATGCCTTTAAATTATTATGTCACTATAATAAACCAATAATGTAACACCCCATTACCCTAGGGTACGCACCGAGACGCCCATAGGTCATTCCGATACATATCCTAAGATAAGGGAGCGCTACGTGCAATTTCTACAAACTCCACATGGCACCACATACATTTAAATAAATAAAACCAGTAACTGTAAATTGCAAGATTTTTAAAACCAAATCTCTCTTTTCATTACTCCAAAACATCAGTTTATACATCAGTGTACAGTCTGTACATATAGAAATCCTAATACAGATAC
>JANIIA010000008.1:32729536-32740935 GCA_027478495.1 Erythroxylum alaternifolium
CTTCCCTTAATTCAATAAATACAAACTATTTTTATGAGATTGAATCAATTACTTTTACTTATCAATCTATTTCTTATTATGTTAATTTAACCAATATAGTATAAAATGATAGTCTCAGTTATATAACTTTTTATTCTTGCTACTTACGTTAAGCATAAGCTTCCCTTAATTCAATAAATACAAACTATTTTTATGAGATTGAATCAATTACTTTTACTTATCAATCTATTTCTTATCATGAATTTAACATTATAATAATGTTGAATCTAAATTCAGTATCAAATACTTATAAACATGACCTAGAAATACATACGATCTCTATCATATCACATATAGGCAAGAAAAGTCATGCAATCATTTTCTTCCTATGAAAACTATTATCATACTATAGTAAAGCCTTTAATTGATGTCCATGTTTTTGCTTTTAGTTGGCTGAATTGAGTAGAACAATTTCGTTAAGGTACTATATACATTTCAGCTCTCCTCTATACAACCTTTTACATCTTAATATCATAATGTTGACATACATCTTATATATTGTCATCAAAGTTTATAAGACATTATCAACTCAAAATATTCATACATTTTATCATCTATATGATGTTAACATATTTAGTAGGGAATAATAACAAAATTGCACAATGAGCATATAACTTTTATATCTAACTTTGAGAACTGATCTTAAACATAACCTATGTCTAAGAAATTAATTTGATTAACTCTTAGTATCAACTATACTAAACAAGTTAAATTTTACTCATAAAAAAATATGAAAAGCAAGTAACTGATTATACGTTACGACTACCAAATAAGATTAGGATCTCAATCATGTATTTGGTTACTCCCACTGTTTTATTCAAAATAGTAGCCCTCAATACTATTCAGAAAGATTAATATAATCTCTCAAGTTGACTAGGAACTCATTCAAATTTAGTTGATCTTGAGTTTGCTTAATAAACAAACTAAACTTACATAGGGTAGATAATAACTTTATCAATCACATTTCAAGTGAGTCCTAGATTTGTAAGGTGAAAACTCTTGTCAAAATATATCTTATATGTTATTCCTAACTTTACCTTTAGATTTATGTGATTATGAGTTCATTCATCCAAATCATTCAATTTTATTTTAATAAGACCTACTGTTATAAGAATAAACATATTTTGCCTAAAATGGCCTTGATTTTGCTTAACAAGCCTAACAATAAACAAAAATCTAGCCTTTTTTAAAAACATTTGTGAAATGAATTAAACCATAAAAGGCAAGATCAAGTTTTATAAGCATAAATCAGCCCATCATTACAAATAGGATAGCAAAATAACTAGGAAAGTATTACATCATAAATCATACTCTAAAGTGCATAAGAAAGACATTGATTCCATATTGACATAATATTGGAACCAGTCTAGATTTTGTCCCCAAATGTGACAATGTGTAACTTGATTGTATTCAGAGTCCCTTTAAATAGCCTTGAAAGTTGTTTCTTAATGCCGTTGAAAATTCTCATATTTCTTTTATCGTACAAAGCTTATAACAAATATGATAGAGCAATAAAGAAGTCATATTGTTTTATTTTATCATACATGTTTAAAGTTGAGCACCAAACTACAATCTGATCACATTCCTTAGGAAGATCTTCTAAAAAACGTCTTCTTGTAATTTCCTTCGAAAAATGTTGAGTGAACTAACATTTAAAGAATAAATGAATGATGTTATCTTTCTCCTGTTTGCAAAATAAACATATATTTGTTATTGCCATATACTTGTTCAATCTGTCAATTATAGGCAATATGATCTTGATAGCTCTCCATATGGTGGCTAAAGCACTAGACAACATATACTTGTACCAAACTAGCTTATGCCAAAGTACTATGTTTCCCATTCTTGAAAGAGCCTTCTGCATGACACATTAGTGAATTTACCATGCCTAGATAAAGCCCACCAGTTAAGATCTATCTTGTTTTCCTTGAGCTCAATACTGTTGATCTGATTATATAAACCAAAGTCTTGAATTCTTGGTAAAACTTCAACCTTATATGCAAGAGCACGAGCAACATATTGATATTTATTAATAATGTTTCTGATTAGATTAAGCTCATCAATATCTTACATACTCTATTAGCCAAGTAGCTATTGTACCAAAATAATGTATTAACACCATTTCCTAACAATCTGGCTATATGTGGTTTGATTTTTCTTCTTAATTTAAAGATTACTTTTTGTATTTAAGGCATTTTCAGGTACATTTATCTTCCATAAACTCCTTCTTTTATGTAATAAGCATTTATCCACTTAACCCATAAGGACTGCTTATCTTCAATGATCATCCATAAATTTTTAGTAAGAATGACCAAATTATATACTTTCAAAGGGATCATATCCAATCCACCATATTTCTTAAAGGAACGTACCTCATACCACTTAATGGGAGTTGAGTGTTTTCCTGTTCTATTTCTAGATAAGATAAACTTTTTAAGATTACTATTAATTTTCTCGATGAAATTCTTAGGAAGAGTCATATGAGCTACCCAATGTAAATTAATTTCATTGAGTACATAGGAAATGAGTTAAGCTCTCCCATCTAAAGACAAAGCCTTCATACTCTAACCTCAAATTCTTGCATGTATCTTGTCAATGAGAATTTTATAATCTTCCTAAGTAAACTTAGAAGAAGGAATAGGAAACCCTAAATATGTGATTGGAAATTCATTTATATTAAAGCATGTAATAGCTAGTATCATTGCTTCGTCATCTATTGCTTTGTTAAAAGTGTAAAAGGAGCTTTTGTATGAATTCACCTAAAGACTAAACATCCTAGAAAACATTTTGATTAAATTTATTAAGCCTAAAACAGATGATTTATCAACTCTTGATAATAGGAACAAGTCATCAACAAACACCAAATGTATTATGCCTAACTTATAACATTTGGAATGATATCTGAACTGCTTAACTCTCTCCACTACTCTCTTGAGTATTCTGCTAAACACTTCCATAATAAGAGATAATAAGTTAGGAGAGGTAGGATCTCCTTACCTTATGCCCTTGCTGCTTTTGAAACTTCTTAAAGGCTCTCGATTTATAAGTACTATGAAAGATTTAGTTGCAAATCATTTAGATATCCAATTAATAAAGATATAAGGAAAAGCCATTTCCCTTATAATGTTTATCATAAATTGCGAATTAACATTGTCATAGGCTTTCCTTAAGCCAATCTTTAAAGTACAATCCCTACCCCTTTTTTCTGTGATAAAATCTCATAAATTCATGCATTAATAAGATGTTATCACTCACTGATCTACCAGGGATGTACACTCCTTATATTTCATCCATATGCTTGATTAAAATCCTCTTCTTTCTATTTGCAATAATCCTTAGAAGATACAATTTCTAACATGATTTCCTTAAGTAATTCGACTATTGAGTGAGCATTTGTTGGTGCATTCATAAGTGATGTGAAGTAATTACCAACCTTTTTAAGAATTGCCTATTGATAGGAAATGGTTTGATTTCCTTTAGTCACATTGATAATTATGTTGATGCTCTTCTTTGTCAGTACAGTTCTATACAAGAAAGTGAAACTTTTATTCTCTTCTTTAAGCCACTGCACCTTTTAATCTTTACTTTATCATATAATAGTCCAATAATAAAGCTCTTGATATGTTGTTCACTACATCGTTTCATTTTGTTACAACTTACTAGAATTAGGAGTTTTGTACAAATCATCTTGAATAGATTTTAGAGCATCTTTAGTACTTGTCAGAAAGTGATGAGTGTTACCAATGTTCTCCTTATACATCTGCTTTAGAGGTTGTAATGATTCTTATTCTAGTTGTATAAACAAACTGTCTAATGCCCTAAACTTTAGTGGTAATAGCCTTCTAGATGATTTGATCAAAACCTGCTAAAAAAGTCAAGAAATTTTTTAATCTAAAAGGGTCTTGATACTTACAAATGACATCTAAGAAATACACAATAAGTGACCTGAGAGGTTATTTACAATGAATATTAAGGATGAGCTAGGAAGTTTTTGAAGCTACTCTATATTTTTCATACACCTATCCAGTTTTTTCCTAATGAAATTGCTTCCATGTTGATTGTTGTTTTATGTGAAAAATTTTCCACTAAAGGAATGTCAAATGTTTGAATGCATGTGGTGCATTATCTGAACTTTATTTTTGGATGCTCATTAAATTTCAGCTTCCTTAGGATTCAAAATGGTATTAAAGTCCCCATCCAACAGCCAAGGCTTTTGAATGTTGAACACAACCATTCTGGGTTAATTCCAAAGTTTATTCCTCTAAAAAACATTATTATATGAATATATATAAGAGATTACACTAGCCTTCTTTGTAGTGTCTAAAAATAAATCAATACTTATAGCTTGATTTGATATATCCAAGACTATGACATTTACAACTTGACAATTGTAGTATACCTAAATTGTATCATTAGGATGATAAGAGTTATTTGTGATTTGCCTTTAGTTGGAAGACATCATCTCCAAAAGATCACATTTTTCCATCTTTATTCTTGATTCCAAAATGCAAAATATGTCTAGTTTATGCTCCAATATAAGATTCTTGAATAAAATCTTTTTGGAGGGGGCATTGGCACCCTTATGTTCCGAGCAATCATTTTCATTTGTTCGTATCTAAAACAGGAGGTTTTCTCCTCCTGTTAGATCTTCTTATTATAACTAGTTTAAATCCCTTCTCATTATTTGCAGATGTAGCTACCTAACTCCCTTATTGTGATTTCATTCATCATTCCAACCTCTCTTATACCCATAGGAGTTCTACAAGTGTTTATATCTTCCACACATTCTTCAACTATTATATTTTCTCTATCATAACCAGGATTAGCATAATGTCATTATCAGTCTTAACATGACATAGATCATCAGACCCATTGTTGTTCATATCATAAGGATTGATATTGTTTTCTTATTTCTTCTCTTCAATTTCAATGAGTTCCTAAGCAAATCTAGTTTTAAAGAATCTACCTATTGGTCTCCATTCTCTTCTAGTATTGAGTTGCTTAGGTTTCTAGGTATAGTTGACTTTGAGAGTATCTTAAACCATCTCAAGAAGTTCATCCAACCTCACAATTGGAATTGTTTTAGCTAAATAGGTCATTGAGCTAACTAGAACATAGAGCCTAGAAAAATTTATTCTAGAAATTTTAGCAGTAGCATGGTCTATGCATATTGACTTATCAATGAAACTAACAAGATATCTTAATCCACTTGTGTCAAGTATTCTAATGGTACTCCATGTATGCATAACTATATTGGTATGTTTTCCATCTTAATCTATTCAATTTTCAGTCTGGTTCCCTAAATCTGAAGCAATATTGGCTTATTCTGCACATGTCATGGTCCTTCTTCAGGTACTTTCATAAACTTTCATAGCAGTTTCTTTAGAGGAGAATTTGAAGAAAAAGGTGCCATCATTGTTAATCAACAAGTCCACAAAATCATGTTGCTTCCAATGTGTTTATGCCCATTGCTTCATGATTGGATATGCTACTCTCTTGTCAACAAAATATCCAATTAGTATGGAATTAAATTTTTTGTGCACGAGCTTTTGAAACCTCGATGGATGGTGAGACAACAGGCTATTCATCTCATTTTCTAGTTAGAAAGAAATTGATCTTAACTTATGATTTAGTGATCTCCAACAACTTTCACCCATGTTCTCTTAATGCCATTAGAATGCTTATTTCCGCAAGCTTCTGGATAGACATATATAAAGATTCATCCAAAAATGAAGATACTTGAACTTAAGGTGCAATTGGAGAAGTCATCTGCACTGACTTCTGTTCTAAAATAGGTGGAAGCTCATAAATGAAAATATTATCCATCAGATAAAGCTTATGTTTGACAAATATAAGGATGGCTAAAATGGTTAATAGCAAACTGAAGGAGAAGTAGCTTCATATTTGCTTAAGAAGAAGCATGAAGTATGGAAGCAGTAAAATTGATGTAAGAGGAAGGTATGGTAACAAAAATGGAGCAGAATGCTCGTAGATACAGATAGCAAAAGTAAGAGAGGTATTGAGATTTCCAAGGAGCAAGAAAACAATGATAAGTGAAGAAGGAAGCAGAATCAAGTTTGGAAGAGCAATAAATTAAGCAGGAGACACTTTAAAATCTTCATCTTGTTTACCAACTTTATTTCGTTGCTAATTGAGGGCATCTAGACATGAAGGAGCAGAACTCTAGCTTGTCCTTATAACAATGGAACACAAAAATCATGTTTCTAATGTGTACTTAATATTTTAAGGAGGGATTTAATTTTAAATACATTCATCAAAGACAAAATTGCATGTAAAATATCATATATATAAAATATACAATTCAACATATATCCAATATATTTATCAAACATATAAATAGAGTATGCAACTTATACATTCATAATAAAATTAGACGCATAAAATATCAAGCTTTGTTTGATTTTAGTTATTGATCCTCATAGTCTAAAATAATAATTTCAACTCCTTGAAAATTTATATTAAACTCACTAATTCCTAAATGAATTGAATTCCTATTTCAAATAAAAATTCAATTTGACTTGAAAAAAATTTTAAATTCAATTGTAAACTATTTCCAATTATCTTAACTTCTTTAATAAAATTTAATTATAAATTATTTTTCTTACTTATTATAGTTTAGAATTGTATAAGTAAGACATTTAATTCAATTAGAAAACTATTTCTATTCTTATTAGAAATAACTTTTCCTCAGTTAGAAAACTATTTTCTAATATTAAAAGGGAAACTATTTTAAAAATTAAATAAAACACATTCTATTTAATTAAGAAAGTCATTTATATTATTTATTTAGAAATTTCTTATTAGTTTATTAGAAAACATTTCCTTAATAAATTATAAAACTATTTTTCAAAATTATAAAAGAAATCTTAATTTTCTCGATTAATAAAGAAAAACACCTTTTCAAAAATTTATTCAAGAAAATTACCTTTTCTAATAAATCGAGAAACTTATTATTCACAAATAAATAGAATAATGATTCTCTAAAAAAAGTAAAATCATAAATTTATCTTAATCAAATTGAAATGAATATATTTAATTGATGGTAGTGGATTGGTCCCGGCCTTTAAAATTAAAAAAGTAAAAATTAAGTCGTTTTAAACAAAACAACGTCATTTTGCTTATAAAAGTCGGGCCTGGATAGCCCGAGCCAAAGTCTGAGCATAAGCCCAACCTGAGGCCTGATCAACCCAGGCCTGGCCCATTGACTTAAGGTCCAGCCCAGGCCCAGTTGTCATTTTTTATTTTAAGGAGCTAATTAATTAATTTTAATCTAATTAAAATAATTAATTTTATTCTAAAAACAAGGTTTAAAAAATTAATTAGAAATTATTATAATTATTAACCTTAATCAAAGAAATAAAAATAATTAATATCAATTTGGAATTTATTTTGAATTTAAAACTCTGATTCTAGAATTGGGTTACTCTCAATCTAAGAACTAAACAAGCTCAAAACTAGGTTTAGAATATCTTATCTCAATACTCAAACAACCCTTATTCTAACTTTATATTACACTAATCCAATAACTAAATAGTCTTATTTTAGACTCAAACAACCCTTATTCTAACAAGTTTTTATGATTCTGATCTAATCTAATATTAAAACTTAGGCTTTGTAATGCTTTAATACGAACTTTTCATATTGTTAGAAAGATTAGATTTAATTTGTAAATCATTTGTAATTCAATTCAAAATTTATAATCAATAACAATCAAATATTTTCAATCAAAATTAAAGTTAGTTCTAATACTACTTTTAGAAAATCATAGCGAGATCTGATCTAGTACATGGTAGAATAATTATAAAATATTTTTTATTATAATTTCTCAAATCCAAGATCACTAAATTCTATAAATTGATAAACATATAAATCATAATAAAGCATGGTTTATAATTCGTACCTTATTCGGAAGTTTGATTCTTTTCTTATCGTATCCCTCAAATTGTTCCTAAAGTTGACTCATCTCTACCACTGTCGTTTCAGTATCTAACATCTAACAGTACCAACAGAACAAGTTGAGCGAACTTTGTTATTATTACAAAGGTTGTTAGGTAAGGAGTGATAGCTCCCTTAGAGCGTAAACCTATTTATAGTAGGTTTTGGACATTTTAATAATTTACTTAAAATTAAATTCCTGATTTTAGTTAAACTTTAATTAGAATTATAGTTGATTCTAATTAAATTCCTATGATGATCAAATAAGATCCTATATCTTCTATTGATTCTTATTTAATAAATATCTCATATTTAATTATAAAAAATTTTCAAACTTTACAATCAAGTCTAACTTGATTATAATATTTTTCCCTTCAACCCATTTTTTATGTGTAACCCATTTGTTTCCAAATATATTGGCAATGGATATAAATTATAATCCTGAATTATATTTATGATTAAATAAATTAAATTATTTTAATTTATCTTTATTTCTCTAATTAAACAATTTATAACCATAGATCAAGATTGACATCTACATCATGATGACCTAAATATTTATGAATTTCAATGTGGTTTTAACTAACCTTTCTGTGCATGATTTTTTGTATAATTTAATATTTTCATCGTGTATTCTAATTAGACATAAAACATAGAATTAATGTCTACTATATTTTGAGTTCAATCATGTTAGTTCTCTACCATTAGTAATTGATTCAATTAATGAAATTTGTAAACTATTTTACAAAGTATCATTTTATCTTGGCTAAGAATTTCCTGAATGAATACTAATTGAGAATAATGAATCATTCTCCCCAATTACTTTAAGGTGATGAACTATATATTGATCACTCAACTACCTCCATATATTTCATGCTACATCTAATAACTACTGTTTTAACTACCCTTGACTAGAATAGGTCTAACTAATATCAAAACATACCAATTCTTGTATAAGATAACTTTGGTGATCTCAAGTCAAATGATCACTTACATAATTATCACAATGAAAATTTCCATAGACATACAAGTAATGTTGCAAATGAATTTCTTATGTGGGGTTAGTTCAATGAACTTGCTCTATAATAAATACCCACAAATTTGTTTAAGTATCTTCATAGTTTAGTCTATAAAATTGACTACGTTCTTCATGAGAAGAAATATGAGTGCTAGTCTTTTAAAGTTCTATTAACGTCCAATCTAAATGGAATATCAATTAGGAATAATTTAGGGATGATACACCAATGTAATATGAATCTCATAATTATAATTTCATCATAATTTCATTTACAATGTATATTTATTATATTGACTTTATCATGTACATCTAAAAATGTATAAGATAAAGAATGCCTTTAAATTATTATGTCACTATACTACAACCGATCGATTGTAGGATATAAACTAATACTAAATACATAATATGGGCTAGCAACTTCAAATTCATTCATCATGGTGATCTAAAGGTAGGAAAGGAACTAACATATTTTTTAGACAAACATACAAACCTTAATGCAGTGACAAAACTGACCACTAAGGATATACTAATTCTCTGTATTTTCTCTTAGATTTCTTAGAAAATTGTGATGTCCTTAACTTTGTAGTTAGCTTACTGTAAGACTCCTAAGTCCTAATTGTTAAATTGTGCAGACATTAGCGAGCCTTAATCAATATTTCACGCTTGGGATAATAGAATAAGGCAAAGATTTACGAGTAGACAAGGAAAAGAGGCATTATAAATGAAAGCTTGAGAGTAGGTTAGTAATGGTGTGCGTTGGTGCATATTGGCAAAAATCTTTGACTACATGTAAGATTTAGATGTTAGACCAAAAGATGAGCTGGAGATGGACCTTGTGTTGAAGGTTAGTTGGATTACATGTGTGAGGGAGACATGTGAGAACTCTAAGGACATAATGTGTGCTCAAATAGGTAGACCACGACAAATAGACTTAATATGAGTAAACATTGGTTTGGATGAGTGCATTATGAAAGGTTTTGAGTTTGGATAACTCATTATCAATGAATAGAGATCAAGGAGAGATCTTAGATGATGTAGCGAGTAAGATCATATTAGATATGCATCAACTCTTAAAGATAAAGACCATATGGGAGGACCATTTGAAGATAGTAAAGATCTTTATGGATATGCATATATCTTCCTTAATTAAATATGATATCTTATCTTATTAGTTGTAATGTGGCTAAATCCAATTAGATATAATCCTATTTGAATGAAAATGTCATTTAATTATTTATTGTGATATAATTTAATAAGGATAAAAGTGATCTAAGTAGTTCCAATTAACATTATGAATTGTAAAGCCCGATGTACCAATAAATAACTTATTTGAGTATTGCCCAAAAAAAAGAGATAGAGGAGAAGGGAATCGATTAAAAGAGAAAGAGAGCATCCTTTTATATGCTTTTAGAGAGAGAGCATCCTTTTGTATACTTTTAGAAAAGTAACAAAGGTCGGTTTTTTTTGTAGCTCTTATGTGTTTATTGTTGCCTTTGATTATCTATTGTTTATGTAGTATTCTTGTAAGAGTGTGAGAGTAAACATCACAATGGTTGTGAGATGTTCAAGACCAAGTTAGTTGGTCGACAATCACATGGGAAGACCAAGTCTTGCTTAATCTAACTTAAATGAGATTGTCGTGTAAAGGAATAGATACTATAAGGTTTAGTGTCTAAAAAAACCTTTGCAAGACTTACCATGTTATTCCCCATCCTTGATATGTTGGCTTAGCTCTCTATAGAGCATTTTGCCACTATTGTACGTGGCTTGTTTTGTACCCCTCGTTTCTTTTAATACAACTTTTCAAAAAAGAGATGGGATTGAAACGATGGTCACATTTACCAAGCAACCACTGAGCCTGGGTGATGTCGATACCAGACTGTTGAGCATGATCAGCGCCATGGTTACTTAATGCACTGTGGATTGATTCAACCACTCTCTTCAATGTATCATGACGACTGCTGGGTACGTCTTCTGTTCTGTTGAGATAGTTTAAGCATGGCACCACATGGTTTTCACAAGATAATAATGTGGCTAAATTCTCGGTTTATTATAAAAAAATATTTCAATCCGTGATTTGTGGTAAAAAAAGTCGGGGTGGATGGAAATGCGGCAACCCTCCGGTGTGAATGGCGGGGTTAGTATCACCCCGCCACTTTAATTAGCAGGGTGGCTTCACCCTGCCAGTTTGGACACGGTGGCTTCACCCTGCTATGGTGTGTGGCGGGGTGAAGCCAAGGTGTCTGTCCACCTCTACCCAAATTTCAATTTTTTTATATTTAGTTTAATTTAGGGTTTTACTTTTTTAGGATTTAGTTTTGTTTAGGGTTGTCATTTTTTTAGCATTAAAATTTTTTATTTTAGGGTTAAGTTTTATTTAGGGTTT
>JANIIA010000008.1:32741035-32753500 GCA_027478495.1 Erythroxylum alaternifolium
CAAAAATATCACAAATATCTAATATAAAAAATAACATATTTACTAAAAATAAACATTACATATATTAAAAAACATAGATTATGAAATAATAAACCTTGAAGAAGAGCAAAGAATGTTGGTAGACTTGCTGTTGAAGAAAAGCAAAAAATGCTAATTGATTCGCTAATAAACTAGCAAAGTCAGAGCAACACCAAGCAAAAGAGGAAGTAACACCAACTAGAAAATGAAGAAGCACGAAGCAGAGGATGAAGAAGCACGAAGAGCCTATATAAAATGTTGGCTCTTCGATGCTTCTACTTTATAAGGCAGTAGAGGAGAGCCAGCAATAATGCTGGCTCTGAAAAGGATCTGACCGGCGGGGTGGCTTACGTCCCTCCAAGAGAGCCAACATTATTGCTAGCTCTCGTTGTAGGGGTGTAGAAAAGGTTGCACCACTTCCCACCCTGCCATTCTTAATGGCAGGGTGGTTATTACTAGCTCTCGGTGCAGGGGTGTAGAAAAGGCTGCACCTTTGGTGTAGCCTTCACATCCCGCCATTAAGAATAGCGGCCCCCATCCCGCCAACCAGGATGGCGAGATGGTCACATGGTAAAGTCATCCTGTCATCCTGCATGGCGGGGTGGATACGTCGCTCTACGCGTTCCACCCCGCTAAAAGCGGTGGCTGGTTGGTTTACACCCTACCAAATCTCACGGCAGGGTATCCCACATCCAGCCACACCTCTTTATTTTCTCCTACTTCATGAACAGAAATATTTTTTTATCACAGACCGAAAATTTAGCCTAATAATGTCAATCGGGATCTGCGTTGTTCACTTCTAAGCATGGCACCACATGGTTTTCATATGATAATATTGCCGATCATGATCTGCCTTGTTCACCTCCCTCAGCCCTCAGTAGAAAGAACTACAAGTGTTACCATTATCAGCATCTCACACGTACTTCTTCTTTTGTTCAAGTACGCTTGCCTCCCTAAGTCGTTTTATCTCAAATGGCTGCTACTAGCAAGCATATAAAGGAGATTCAGAGCTAGGGATGATCAGCATTAACCAGTTGGGAGTTGGGTCATCCAACTTGTGGCTTGTTCCTTTTTTTCTTTTTTCAACTTCGCCTTTGCTTTTGTTAATTTGTTTTAGGAGTCTACCGCGGACAGTTTGGAGGGGGGAATGGTCGATAGACACGTAACCAACTTTCTGAGTGTTAAAAGAAAAATACACCCCCACATACTTGATACTCCATTTTGCTTTTCTTTTCTCCCCATTCAAAGTTTATTTCTTGTTATATATGTGTACATGTCTAGAAACCTTCAATGAAAATACCTTGTGTCAGCTATGATTGTTAAGATATCTACCTAGATCTTATCACCATTAGCTTACGGAAGCCAGGGCAAGTCGATTAGAGGCCACTACTACGATGTGTTGCAGACAATTCTCAGCATTGCTTTCCATTTCCTGTTGGGGGGTGGGGAGTTGGAGAAAGCGCGCAGAGTTTGGGAAGTAAAGCTGGAAAGGAATTTTTATTCACTAACTTGTCATATGATAAACCTAAATAAGTTCATCCAGTAATAATAAATGCTGAAAATATTTTCATATGTACGAGAAGGAATGCAAAAAAGGGAAGCCAAGATTTTAACCATCTGCATGAACATTACCTATTCCAAAATATACTCTTCACGTGTCCCCTGTATCAGCCACCTCTTGATCCACCATTTGAATATATGAGCCGCTGCTGGCCAATGTGATGGAATCCTCACAATTCCTAGACATAGTATATCATGCCAACTTCAATGAGACTAATGTGAGGAATGTTTAGTGCCACAGCAGGTCCCCTGCAGTTCTTCCGAAGAAATGAATACCCGATATCAATTGCAAGCTTTTTCAAATATGAGGAGTTCCTCCTAGCTTTTACATAAGAGTGCCCCATTATATACGCAACTCCTGCTTCCTTTGCCTGGATCAAATCGAGCAGCTCTTCCCTAACCGAAGGATCCATTCCAGTATTTTGTGGCAACTGAAACCTCACTTGACGTCTTCTGTTCTGAGGGCTCTCATCTTCATACACTGATCTTAAACTCTGAAGGGTTAACGATTTGCTGCTTTGAATTGAACCATCAAGAGGAAAGGAATCTTGCTCAGATACTACCAAACTCATGCTCGATTGGCCAGTTCTGGTGCTCATAACAGCCATTCTACCATCAAGTGATGGACTCTCAGAACTAGAGAATTGCGGTTCAACTGCTTCCATCTGTATGAACTCAGCTATGCTTTGAATAAGATTATTCTCGAAGTTCCCATTATCCCGCTGAATGTCCTTATAGCCATACCGTACAATGCACCTATACATACGATACGGTCTTGGGCATACACGGCCAATGAGAAAGCGTTCATCAGGAGAAACATATGGTACTGGCACTGATTTTACACAAACAAAAACTAAAACCTTGTGAAATGCAGGGAGATTTGTCACAAAGTGAGAGAAGATTGGAGGTACTCCAGTTGCCAGCTCCGAGTAAATGAGGCCTATGCCAGGCACACGAACAATGCCAAGGCTAGGGCCCAAACCTAGTAACCATTTCAAGGAAACTTTGTTGTGCAGGTCGTAATTGTACTTCTTGCGAGTACCATAATGCCAGATATACATAACAAGCATGAAGATTACTGACAGCACAAGAGGAGCCCACCCACCCTGGGGTACTTTAATTAGCGCTGCTGACAAGTAGACTCCCTCAACAAACCAGAATATTAGAAGAAATGATGCTGCCAGGAATATACTCTTCTGCCAAACAAAGATTATGACAAGTGCCATAAGAAATGTCGTGATGAACATAACACTCATGCACGCAAGTCCTGGAAGTAAACCACGAGTGTTAAAATTGATTACCACTTTCAAGTAAAATCACATTGGAATAGAGGAAGCAATGAAAAAGGTTCAAACAACTTTCAAACAACTTTCAATGCCTCTGTCATCAAATAAGCAATTGCTTTGAAACTTAACATCAACTTGACAGGCCCCTTTTTGTTACAATTCTTTAGATGTCACATCAGCAATGCAAAATGTTCGGAGTATGAACAGAAAACAGTAAAAAATAGAGGCAGAAGCTACAGCAAATAGAAAGTACTTTGCATTTTAGTAGCCAGGCAGCGTGTGTGTTTGTTTAACAAGTCATGAGAGAGAGAGGGAGAGGGAGAGGGAGAGGGAGAGGGAGAGGGAAGGAGGGAGACCAACCATAAGCATTGCCTATCAAAGTTGTGTCTTCAAATCCGAGAGTTATAGCAAGAGTAAGGACCATAAGAATCCAGTTTATTTCTGGGATGTAGATCTGCCCATATATATGTTTTGATGTGTGGACTACTTTAACACGTGGAAAACAACCAAGGGCATGACATTGCTTCACAATAGAAAAGGTAGCAGTTATAACAGCCTGACTCCCAACAATAGCTGCAAGAGTGGCGATCACAAAAACAGGCCAAAATACTGGATCTGCAATACACAGGTAGACATTAAAAATAGAAAGATAAAAGATTCCATATAGTTTTAGAAAGGAGATCTATTAGTTTAAATCAAAGTCAATACCAGGAACAGAAAGGAAGAAGCTATTTGCAACAGAATCAACATTTTTGGAGAGAAAAGCAGCCTGACCCATATATTGCACCACCAAACAGGGATATATAACAAATGCAAAAGCAAGCTGCATAGACAAGACATAAGTAGAATTTCTCACTTGTGATACTGAGAGAAGTAATTCAGTAAACAACAATACTTGATTGCCAAACATATGTTAATGTCTTATACCCGGATAGACATGGCAGTGAAATGACCAAGATCAGCAAACATGGCTTCAGCACCTGATAATTGGTCTCACAAATTATCAGCAATTTGTACAGATTTTTGGCTTATTTATCAAGTGAACCAAGTTCCAACTCATGGTTAGTGAACAAGCAGTTTCTGCATTCTAATTTACAACTTGGGAAAATTTCAAGCAATAAACCAGCTGATAATCGTGCATTGGTTGCAAAAATCAACCAACATATTAAAAAGAAACATACCAGTTATGCTAAGAAGAACTCCTCCAAGAGAGATCCAGCCATCTTTACCCGTCTGATTAAAGAACTTGATAATATAATGAGGTGATAATGCATATATAACCCTTGGATTCCAATATATGATGTTGTAAAGCCCGACAGAAAAGATTGATAGCAGCCAGATGATTACAATTGGTGCAAACACAAAGGCTACTCTGTGAGTGCCACAATGCTGTAGAGCAAACAGGCCGACCAAAATGACACAGGCAAGCAAGAGCAGTTCACCTGACAAAAGTGAATGCTAATATGTAAAACAAATCAATATCAGGGATACCTTAAAGACATAGGCATGAATCAAATGCTAAACAAATCAAAGAAAAAACACAGAAGAAGAAACAGATTTGAGAAATTAAAAAGAAATAGAATTTACCTTTTGTTAGTTTACTTTCAGTATCTTTTAACCCTGACACTGAGGATAAAACTGCAAGCAAGAACAAAAAAACCGCATTAGTTAATGATCAGAAATTTTAAATCATAACTGAAGATGCACCCCTGCCATTTCAAGATGAAGTTTATAATGCAACAGAAAAATGCAAGAAAAATATACCGCATCGAATTGTGTATGATTGTATGTGTCATCAACGATACCAGGAATATGAAAGAACTCCATCATTGAAATTGCTCAAGATACCCTTTCTTAGCTTCTAGAATCTATGACTTACTACAAGATCCTCTTACAAACTGGAATCAAACAATTAGTAGATTTGTTCTACCAAAATGAGGATAAGCTAGGGTTATGAACTTATAATCTATAATTGAATAATCGAATCAATTCCATGAACATGCCTCAATGATCAAAAGCCCCAAAATAGGGAATTATCCTATGCACGCATGCACACAAGCACACAAAACATATTCCTCTTATGTATCACTGGACTTAAATTTAAATCTCCAACAATGGGATGCAGAGATTGAAAAGCCAAGGTGCTTCTATCACCAATAGTATCAGTTCATGCGACAACTAAAGTCATGTCATCAACATGTCAAATGTAAACTTTTGAGTCTCAGTTGTCCCACATAGTAACCCTGAAATCGAGGGAATTGTGTCTGCCAACATCTATAAATTGTTCCTCCACAAGTTAAATCATGTCTCACAAATAATTGGATTTTATAAGGGTTAGTAACCAAAGGCTAAGGTCATATCCCGCCATAAATATACAGAAATTTATTACCTGATATAGCTGGAGTGAGCACACCATCACCAATGACCATGCAAGCACCAAACAACACCACAACTAGAAGAGCAGTACGTAACCTCTTGTGCTTCTCCAAAAATCTCTTCAATGGAGAAGAGGTTGCAACATTCGCTGAGGGGCCATATTTATAGGTTGACAGCTCCTCATCAGCTGCTTGTTGATTCGGAAGTAAGTTAAACTTAGCATGTCGACATAGCAGTGAATAAAGAGCAAAGGTGCCACCTGGAATGAATTAAGATCCATTGATAGAGAGTAAGAATTGAAATTTGGATCCAAACCTCAGTTGATGAAGAATTAGTCTTACCTTCACCATTATCATCAGCACTCAGTAGGATAAAGACATATTTAATCAAGGGTAATAGTGTAAAGGTCCAAAAGATTAGAGAAAATACTCCAAATACTGCTTCCTCATTCCGATAATTCTGCAACTTCCCGGTGAATGTGTTTGAGTAAACGTAGAGAGGTGATGTACTTAAATCTCCATATACCACACCAAAGCTCTGATATGCTAGTAGCAGATTCTTCGAGAGATTTACCCATGAAAACTGCAAAAAGCCACCAATTTTTTAGCTTAAATTGAGCTACCAACAAGGCTAGTCCTTAAAAAGATACAACCTAGCTATGTTGATCCAGCTGAAATATGATCACAGCAGTCATAAAACATTGATCATATATCTGGTTTAAAATACAATTGAGAGATACATTTAAATTTCCTAGGAGTACAAAAACCTTACTTAGAAACCTACAGCAGCCAAAAATAAGCAATAGCATAAGAAATAGTACAAGAAAACGAAAAACATAAAGTCATTCCTGATAACGCGTAGCATATAGCACTAACAAAATGCAATTGCCAAAACAACAAAATTAACTAAAAGGTGCTTTCAAAGAGATATATTTCAGTTCGATGAAATTAAGACAAGACATATTGGCTTTTAGCAATCTTAGCCAGAGTCAACCAAGCTAATAATCATTTTACTTTTCTGCAGGCCAATAAAGTTCTAAAAGTAAATATATAACTCGAAAAGCTGTAAATTTTAGTCCATAGCATCAAGAAATGTTGAAAGAATCAGAACTTGAAAGGGGTTTTCGTTTATTGGATTAAAAAATTATAATATGCTTTGGTAGAGAACAACATCATTCACTTTTGCTCCAGAAAAACAGACCCTTTAAGCGTATAATTAAACAAACTTTATGATATAGAAGAGAAAGCGTTGAAAAAGGAAAAGAAATTGTTAGCAGGGTAAAGAAATCCTCGTCATAATTTCTAAGAAATAATAAAACAATCATATGAGAATTTCAAATGAGAAGCAACCAAAAAACGAGAAAATAAGCAAAATCGAGTTTGACTGAAAGCGGTAAGGTTGCGGACCAACTAAAGAATTGAAGCTGATCTCACAGATATAGCTGATAACAGATAACAAGGCATCTAAGACCCAAAAAACATCCAACTTCAAAACCACCAAGTGACTCCAAACACAGAAGTGATCAGAGACTGATACTCTTCTATTGATTTACAACACCGATCAGGCAGGACACTTTTACAATCAAGCCAAGACAACTAAACGTTGTTCCCTTGGTTTTTTTTTTTTTTCCCAAATAGCAGCAAAAAGAAACTAAAGCTTCAATTTAACGAAACGTATCAAAGTAGGAGGAAAAATAGAGAGTAGAAAGTGACCTGAGAAAGGCGAGAAGAAGGTTGAAATCCAGATTCTGGCTCCATTGGAGCGATTAGATCACCTCTCTCTCTCTCTGGTTATAATTAATTAACACTTTGTTCGATAGCTCGATAGATATAAAACGGGAAGCACCGAGTAAGTAGTAACATGGATGGTGCTGCGCTCTCTCTCAAGTTCTGGCTTTCAAGTTCCAACCTTACCTTGTGCGTCGTTAGTCACACCTGGGTGTATACGTAATTTCATGTTTTCTCTTGGCATAATCCACATCGAATCGCTTGTTTTTCCTACTGATTTATGTCCCCTTTTCATTTCACTCACTTTATTTTTAGGGTAAAAACAAGTATCAACTTTTGTGGTTCGATTTAAACTAGAAAAAAAAAACAAATTTTAAATTAATTTTTGGGTATAGATCATTAAATTGCATCAACTTTTACAGCAATTCAACAAGGCAGTGTACGGGTAACAAACTTCCTCCTTGATAGGGATCGACTGTGTCACATGTATCAAGTGAATTACCCCCCACTTCTTAATATGTTTGAAAATGTAGTTTACTTTTTTGACCTATTCAATTATTTGATTTCTATATCAAATTAATTACCAACTTATGTATATATATAAAGAATCCGAAACTAAAGTTGAAAGTGCTTATAATTATTATACCTATGGATGATGAGTTGATGACTTAAGCAGTTATAACTGCTTCACAGGAAAACAAAAGTCGAAGATAAGATTAAAGATGATGAGTTGATGACTTAAGCAGTTATAACCATACGGACAGTTAATCAACGTCACGTCCCCCTACTACATTGTTTTTAGGTGAAAATATAAATTGAAAAAAAAGAGAGACAAGATTAAATAAAATTATATTTATTTATTACGTTCTGTGAATTTATGGCATAAAAATATGATAGACTGAAGTTCTTACTAATAACAATGAACTCAGAATTCTACTAAAAATTTTCGTTTTTATTTATAATTATTATTAATAAAGTCTAAACTCATGACTAAGACTTAGTTCGGGAAAGTGGTGACGGTTAATAACCTATTGAAATTAACTTGTTGAAATGATAATTATTTATTTTCAAAAAGTACTTATGTATTTGAGATTGTTGTTTTAATAACTGCTGAAAAGTGAAAATAGGTGTTTGACAAGTGTGGTTGCAGTTGCTGAAAAAAGATAAAATGACTAAAAAGTCATTGATTTAATAAATTATTAATTGTTGTATAAATAATTAAAAATATATATTATTAGCCATATAAATTTAAAATTATAAATAATAAAAATAAAAATAAAAATAAAATAAATTTAGTAAATAAAATATTTCATAAAAATATATGATTAGTCATATATTAGTTAGACTTGCTTTCTATTAGTTGAGGGTACAATGAAAAATAATAATTATCAGAAGGTTATTAATAGAATGTATAATTTCTAACATATAAGCACTTTTTTACCGCAACCTTCTTTCTACTTATCGATTTTTGTGATAATATTATATTTTTCTTTAACCTCCAATTATTTGCCCGTATATTTAAATATATAATTGTGTTTAAAAATTACAGTAAATAAATACTTATTCCCAATAAATCAATATCCAAACGCATACTAAGCTAACTGATAGCTCCAACTTGCGAGACATAGTGCGTGGATCCTACTCAATTGTCATTAGAAATTGTTCTTTGTCGTTACCGTTAGCCTCTTCCCGCGTAATAATAATAATAGTACCAAGAATACTTTTCCGCAACTATATTTATACCTCGTTTTTATCCCTAAAAAACTTATTGTATTACTTAAATTGAATTATCTATTTCATTTGTAATTAGATCCTGTTAGGTGATTCATTAGTCTTAAAAACTATAAACATGTTTTCTAATTCTAATATTCTTTTATTAACAAGGTATATAAAATTTTATTAAATCATCATATAACTACTTTTATGCTGTAATATTATTAGGCGAGATAAGGTCCGAAATAGTGTGGTGAGAAACAGACTACAATTGACCAGTATTCCCAACAAGATGAGAGAGACTAGGCATAGGTGATTTGGGCATGTGAGCATATGGCACTTAGATGCTCCGTTAAGATGATGTGAGCAAATTATTCTCAATGACTATAAGAGAAGAAAAGGCAGGTCATACAAGACTTGAAAGGAAGTAGTTAAGAAAGATATGTCAGAGTTAACCCTTAGTATGGAAGTGGTCAGAAATAGAAAATATTGACGGGATAGGATAAGGGTAAGAGAAATCCTTTAAAATACACTAGGACAATCGAATAAGTGTATTACGAGTTGTTTACTGTAACGCTCGCACACTGTTTTCACCGCATAGTCTCAACTCTATCTAATCTAGTTTGCGAGTCGTAGCCCAATTGTTCTGTCATACTATCTGTCTTTTCAGCACAGGTATACGGGAAAGATCCAACAAAGATGTTGAACACTGTAAGATTGTTATACAAACAAGGTTGCAGCACTAGAACTCCTCACCTACATAGAGACGAGCAAAGTTGCTCTGTTGCAGCTTATCAGGTATTTAGCAGAGTTGGGCTCCATATCAGGTATATCATTTGTTTATATTTCCTTTCATATTTTTCTTTATTTATTCGTTTATATCCAAATTTAATTACATGTCATAACGTATTTGTTTGCACCTCTTTTCCCTCATCTTTTTAAGATATCTAGTTTTTCCTTTTTACCCTTGTTAGCCTGCATCACTTTTTCATTATTACATTTACATGTGAGTCTATCAGAAATAACCTCTCTACTATGTAGAGGTAAGGTTGCGTATTATCAAACTTTCCCAGACCTCGGTTTGTTGCAAATTTTCAAACTGAACGATGATATCATTGTATAACTACTTTCTTTTTATCTTTAATTTTTATGTGTATTATCAAAGAATGTTTCCATAGGTTCTATAATCATACAATCGTTACCACTTGATCTTTAATTTCTATTTGTAGTATCAAAACATATTTCAATGAACCTTTACTTGATTGAATATTTTGAATTTTCATATTATAAATCCTATATTGAAATTTTAATATCAAAAAAGTTAAAGCAATAATATCTAAAAAATTAAAGCAATCTGTTAAATAATTATAGGATACTTTACTGCATTCTATATATTTTTATCATACTAATATAAAATCCTATAATTTTTTGTTGTTTCGTGCAATATTTTAAAGATTAGGATAAAGAATTTGTTTCATAATAAAAATATATAGACTGCGGTGAAGTATCCAATAATTATTTGACACATTGCGTCCAAACTAAGAATTATAATGCACGATAAGTATTATACGCGTGTGGTGCCAGAGAAAAGATCTGAAATTTTACTTTCATTTACTGTTAGGATTTGGCAAATGGTCTATTTTGGCTTTAACTTTTTTACCTATCCACAACTTTAATCCTAACATTCGAGAGTAAATAATTATAATTCTAATATTTAAAAATCGTTAGAGTTTAATTTCACCTTAAAAAAATTCAAACAATTATATTAAATATTAGGCAATAAAAAATATTTTTTATTGAAAAGAGCGGGCTTATGCCACGTCAATGATAACGTGATATATGGGACTCAAATCTTAATTAAATTAAACAAATTTTTATTTTATATTTAAAGCGTCCAACCTACCATTAATATTAAATATTAAACATACATTAAACGGAGGGATTAGATAACTAATTATTTTCTTATCCCTAACAAAATTTAACCATGTCATTAGTGAATAAAACAATTATTAACTTCAAAAAGATTTAGTTAAGACAAATTTAATAATTAATGAAACATATTAGATGTGAATACGATAGTGTTTTTGTTATCGTCTCTTCGTTTCTTCATCATTTTCAATCGCCCTTTGTTCTTCATCATTATTGGTCACCGAGGTGAAGTTGGTCAACGAAAGCATCATTTGTGCAACATAATGGTCAGCAATCCTTGAGAGAAGTCATGAACATCGAAGCCTGTTGAGTTAAGTCAGAGATGTTATATTTTCTTTTTCAAATATTAGGAGTTAAAAAGTGGTACCACCATTTGATTTAAATAGAGAAGAAACTGAAAATATAAGAAATATAAAAATTAACAATTAAGTATTAATATTTATCAATTACGATGGTTTTTTCTAAATTTTGTTAAATTAGATCTAATTATTTAATAAGATTGTATCACACATAATTTATTCTAAATTCTTTTGAATTGAATTTAATTTAATTTAATAAATTTTCCACGTGATTGTATTATAAATAATCATTTTATAATATTTTAATATTAAATATTAAATATAATTCTTAAAAATTAGACAAGAGTTAAAATATAAGTTGAGAACTTTTGTTTTATATTAATATCTTTTTGGTTGATTTTATATAAATGGTAAGAGTAATGTATTATAACGTCTTTCTTGTAATAATAAAAGTATCGATTTCCTTGTTTATGGCTGAATCATGTGTGGGATTATAACGAAGAACGTAAAATTTTACAAAATCACGATAAAGACTTCCAATTGATAGATAATAGCTATTCAAATTATAACAAGTTACAGGTGATTAACTTTATAAGTCAAAGTCATCTGTAGAAATTATGACAATCAAACACGTACAACAGTAAATCCAATAGTTTTATAGGAAAGCTTTTCCTGTTTATTACGACGAAACATTAAAATAAAATTAAAAATTTAAGATATCTTATATTTCAAATATTGAAATTGAAATGGACAAATGTTAAATTTAAATTTAACATGACAGAAAGGGCATTTGTTTGGAGTTCACTCTTGTAAAGTAAAGAACAAAATAATGTTTACTCTTGACTCTCGTAAAAAATAAAATGAGGTAAAATATAGCCCACTTTCAACCTTTATAAAGAGCAAAACGAGGCAAAATAAGGTAAACTCACTTTTGACACTCATAATGAGGAAAATTAGGCAAATCTTTTTAGCTTACTTTTTTTTCTTTACATATTTTTTTCTTTTTTTTAGTTGTTCTATAAATATTAGTGTTAGGAATTAATGTAACCTATTAGATTCTTCCATTGTGTCACAATAATAAAAATATATTTTTAAATTTTACATATTTATATATGGTTGATTTATTGGGACCCTTTTTTTTATTTTGCTCGGTGTCTATAAAACGTCAAAAATGACTGTGTGTTGAACTCAACCCAATTTTAGGTAACTGAGTTTCGTCTACTCTTAAGTGAAAGAACCATTGGTTGAGGCTTAGATTAATTAGTTGTTTTGAACTTCGTAAGTTTATGATCAATGGTTGATACTATCGATAACTTAGAGCCTGTTTGGTTGGATGTTAATTAATGGAACGGAAGGGAACGGAATGGAACGAAAGAGAATGGTTTATAATGGAATGGAATGTAATACAGTGATACGTTGTTTGGGAAGGATGGAATGATTCATAATGTAATGTAATAAAATATTGTTTGGATGATAGATAGAATGGAATGTAATGTATAATAAATGACTATTATACCCCTTATATTAAAATGATTATTCCAGAAAGTTTATTATTTT
>JANIIA010000008.1:32792486-32807698 GCA_027478495.1 Erythroxylum alaternifolium
AATGTATAGCAAGAATATTAGTTGCATAAAAGGAAAAACAAGAATATAAGAAGTTTTTAAGTTTAGCCAATTAAGTAAAATAACTAGCTTTTCACCATTCACTGCTCAATCTAACTTAAACATGATCGCAATAAGTCTTAGAAATCTACCAAAAACATACTTTAGATAAGATTACTAGTTACGAACATAGTTTAGGACACGTTTGTTATCTCATTAATTCTTTGTAAACAACGAAACAAACTCAAACACGCACATATTTCAAGCCGTGAATTTCACAATTTCCCTCCATGCATGAACACAATTTTAGACATGTTTATTTTTCATATTGTATCTTTCTTTGGAAAAGTTTCCACCGCGCTAATATGCTCATCATTTGGTCAATATTTTCATCTTTATATTTTAAAGAAAAATGCGTCTTAATATGCGACTCATGTGTTAGGCCGTATATTATAAAATATTCACCTAAAAATCTCTAATGAACACAAACATTAATATTATATGCACTTATGTTTTAACTCGTATATAAATGACATTTTTTATGTATCAATTTGTTTATTAAAGAATCACATCGCCACTCTCTGAACGTGTTGTGTTATAAGTAATAAGGATAGTTACATTGATTTTAATTTCAAAACTATGTCTAAAATTATTTGTGGCTATTATTTATTTGTTTGACATCAATTGCTGGCCAGTGGTCGGCTAACAAATTATTTGGTCTACTCTTGCTAGATGAAATTTGCAAGCTGCATGACCTTCATTACTCAGTCAGCCAATGAAATGATTTTGCAGTGGAAAGCCTTAATCAAAGTTGACCTATTCGTAGCAAGGACACTTCTAATACTCTCTTGAACAATCATTTCTACTAACATTACAAGAAATGAGCCGTCAATGTCAATCGATCACCCAACCTCTACTTCTTTTTGCATCGACATTTTGAAGACGTTACTAGAGTTCAGCTTCAAACAATCAATCAAATGAAATATCTGAACAAATAGTAATATTTATTACTTAAATCAAACATAAATATAAATATTTAAAATATTCTCCATTAAAAATTATTATGAATGTTTCAACGGGATCGACATATGACATACCTTACTAAATGAACATCTTCATTTTTTTTTTCAATTTCTATTTTCAAGTTGAAAAAAAAGTATTTTAAACTCATATACACACTTAAGTAAAACTAAACCTGTCATATATAAGGTTTAAATTTATTAAATAGTATACATTCATGTTTTTTAAAGTCTATTTCCACTGAGTATGGTTTAAAATTTAAATAAAGCCCTACCCAATTATACACTTGCATTTTAGAGAGAGAGAGAGAGAGAGAGAGAGAGGTAATTCCACCACGAATGCCAGAATCTGGATTTCCGTTATCACGTCGCCTTTCTCAGGTCACCCTCTGTTCTCTATTTCTCTTCGCACTTGGATATTCTCTCGTTTGATTAAAGCTTTATCTTTTATTTTATTTGTAAAAAAAAGCAAAGGAAGAACATTTAGTTGTCTATGTTAGATTGAAAATCGCCCAGTTTCATCGGTGTTGTAAATCAGTGGAAGAATGTCGGTTTCTGATCGCTTCTGTGTTTGCAGTCACGAGGTGGGTTTGAAGTTAGTTTTTTGTATCTTAAATGCGTTGTTATCTGTTACCACTTGTATCCATTAGATTAGTTTCAAGTCTTTAGTTGGTCAGTCAACTTTACTGCTTTTAGTCAATCTCTTGATTTTCCGTCATTTGTTCTTGTTTGGTTGTTTGTCGTTTCAAATTCTCATGTGATTGTTTTTCTTCTTTCTTTGATATGCTGACGAGAATTTGCTTACCCCTATAACAATTACATTTTCTTTTTCAACGCTCTTTCTCCTGGATCATAAAGTTTGTTTAATTCTACACTGTAAGTATCTGTTTTTTAGGAGCAGAACTGAATGATTTTGTTCTCTACCTGAGCATCTCTAATTGTTTTACCGGATAAATGAAAACCCATTTTAGGTTCTGATTCATTGGAAATTTTTTTAAAGCTTTATAATTCTTAAGAAGGAGAAATCAAAATGGACAAAAGTTTACAAGATTTCAAGTTATGTATCTAGCCTGAAGAAAAGTAAAAAGATTACCAGTGTGGTTGATTGTGGCAAAATTTTCAAAAAATCACTATAACTTGTGTTAATTTCATTGAACTGAAATATATTCTTTGGAACACCTTTTAGTCGATTTTGTTGTTTTAGCATTGCATGCTGTGAGTGCGCTAGTGCTAAGAGTTATCAAGAGTCACTTTATATTTTCCATTTCTTGTACTCTTCCTTTTGCTATGGCTTGTTTTTTGCTGCTGTAGATTTCTAAGTTTCTTCTGTTTGTGGGAAATTTAGATAGATCTCTCATTTGTATTTTAAACTATACATATGATTAATATGATTAATGTATTAATTGATTTAATAATAGTGCTGTCTTGTCTTAATTTATTAGTGTATCAACCTTTTTATTATAATTTTCTTGTTTGATTATCATCAAAAAATACACAAAATAAAAATTGACTCTTATTTTTTATCTTGGTTCGAAAAAAATAGCAAACTGTCCAACGTGGTTTAGCTTGAAATAGGCTTTCGTTTATTGGGCACAAGGAGAACAAGGTTGTGTACTTCTAGACGTCTTCAAACCCCGCATTTTAGCAAGATTCTTGCTGGAACGTTATTTTTGTTGTTGTTATTGGGACAAAGAGATCGAGGAAGGAATAAGAAAAGAAACACACAGCAATGAGGGCTGTTCAAAGAATAATTCCCTATAAAAAGCCCTAGGGCTCATGTACCAATGACACGAAATAGAAGAGAAAAATAATTTGTCTTTCTTACCATTAATTGTGAATTACATGGTAATATACATCTTAGTATAGGAGAAAAAAATAGGAAACTGAAACTACTAGGAAACTAGCTGGTCAAAATAGAATACAATCTACTAAGATCTCATACTTTTTTGGAATTTCAAAATTAATCTCCTAAAATTGTGTACGGCAGTATACAACTCGATAGCTACTTTTAAGTTATTATTTGGTTTTTGAACAATTGTATATGTTATCTAGAACAATTTGCCAATTTGGATTTGTGAGTTACTATTGATTATTTGGGGATAGAAATATAGAATGGAAGGAATTAGGAGACGGGGGGCTTCCAATTTGGTAAAAATCTTGATCTTCCTAGTGATATGCGAGACAAACATCATTATTATTTCTTTGCTCTGAGCTCTACAATAACTTTGGCTATTTTTTCTTTCTCTAGTCATATTTCAATGACATTTTATTTTGACTACTTTTGGGCTGTTATGAAATTCCAAAGAAGAGAAAAATCACTGAAATAAGACACATGAGGGGCTAAAGCAACTTAGAGTGAGTTGCTTTATCTTGAGCATGTTCATCCTGTAAAAGCTGTAGAAGGAAACAAGGAACAAATTAAGTAATGATAAAACTGAAAAACAGCTTTGATGCTTGTAATGTAAACATGTAAATTACATAATATTTTGTAAAATCAGAACTTATGAGTGCATATTTTAAAAATGTTATGGCGTGAAGAGGATTTTGTGCTACCAGCTCAAGACAAAGTGTTCAATTGTAGGATAATTTCTTGCACTAGGTTTTCCAAAGAGATTGAACTCTTGAAAAATTGTATGATAGAATGTATTAACCTTTGTAATTTACCATTTTTCACCTTTGTAAATATCTAGCTCTATAGGTTAGTTAGCCATTTTAGTTATGACAGCTCATCGTAACAAACACTCCCAACAGCCTGTAATTTTGTTATACTTCTGTGTATAAATACTGCAATAAATCAATGAAACAAGACAAGATACAATTTTTCGATTCCATTCATTCTACATGGTATCAGAGCATCTTCTCATTTCTCTCTTCTTCCCTTCTGTCATTTTCTGAGCCTTTTTCCTTTGCTGTTGTATAATTTCTCATCTCTGCTATTTCCCTTTTTCGTTCTTCTATCATGAACAGTAATTCTTCCACCGCTTCTTCCATCCCCACCACTGTTGATCCCACTCTTAATCCCTCAAATCCTTACTTTCTTCATCCTAATGAAAGTCCTGCTTTGGTTTTGGTCTCTCCACCATTAATAGGACCAAATTATAACTCTTGGTCTCGCGCTATGAAAATGGCTCTCCTATCAAAGAATAAATTAAAGTTCATCGACGGTAGCCTCCCTCCTCCGATTGCCGCAGATCCTTTGTTTCTCAGTTGGCAAAGGTGTAACACCATGGTACTCTCGTGGATCACTCGATCTGTTTCCCATTCCATTGCACAAAGTGTGCTTTGGATGGACAAAGCCATGGATGTATGGAATGACCTCCATGAGAGGTTCTCTCAAGGGGACATATTTCGACTATCTGATCTTCAGGAAGAATTATATGCTCTCAGACAAAATGAATCCTCTGTTAGTGAATTCTACACCAAACTCAAAATCTTATGGGACGAATTGCTTAATTACCGCCCTCTCCCTGTTTGTACATGTGACACGCCATGTTCTTGCGGAGCTACCTCGCTTGCCCAGAAATATTTTCAAAATGACTGTGTGATTCGTTTCCTCTAAGGCCTTAATGAGAACTTTGCCTCTGTTCGCTCTCAGATCATGCTCATTGATCCTTTACCACCCCTCACCAAGGTCTTCTCTATGGTGGTTCAACAGGAACGCCAACTCACCCTGCTACTGACTCTCAGATGTTTCTTGCTCGCACAAACAACACGCCAACTTCTGGTATTTTACCTACTCCTCCAACTACTGCTCGGTATTTCTCTCACTCTAAGCAATCTTCTTCCAAGTTTTGTACTCATTGCGGCAAGCATGGTCACACTGCTACAACTTGTTATCGTAAACATGGCTTCCCTCCTGGCTTCAGAACCAAATCTGCATCATCTCATTCTGTCGCAGTGAATCATTTGTCCTCTGAACTTTCATCACCAACACTGGAATCTTCTCAGTGAAATCCTGGTAATCCTAGTATTCAATTTACTACAGAGCAATATCAAAAACTACTAGCTTTAATCCAAACCCCTGCCACTGTCACCATTGATTCTCCCACCGTCCACAACATCACATCTACTGCCCCTTCACACGTTACATCCAACTCCACTCCTTCCCCACCTACCAACCCAGGTAATCTCTCTACTTGGCATTTGGATTCTGGCGCAACAGATCATGTTTGTATATCTCTTTCTTTATTTACCACCTTTTCATTAATTCCTCCTACCAATATTACACTTCCTAATGGCACACGGGTTAAAACCCAATATTCTGGCACTATTGTTTTTAACAGTTCCTTTTATCTTAGCGACGTTTTCTTCCTTCCTTATTTTTCCCATAATTTGATTTCAATTACCAAACTATCTTCTGACTTGAATTGTTGCGTCGTTTTTCGCTCTTTACATTGTCTTATTCAGGACGAGAATACCTTGCAGACGATTGGTACAGCTAAAGTTGATGGTGGATTGTATGTTGTCACCTCCCCCACATTACCTGCCAAGCCTTTCATTATGTCATCACCAATGCCTCACACTGCTGCCACCATTTTTCACTCACCAGACTCACCTTTCCTATGGCACAACCGACTTGGTCACCTATCTCACTCAATTTTGAATGTACTTCATGCGAAGCATTCATTTATTTTTTCCCCGCCTGTAAACACTCCATGTGATGCTTGTCAATTTGCGAAACAACACAGACTTCTATATGTTTCTAGTTCTTCTCGTTCAAATAAAATTTTTGATCTCATACATGTTGATCTTTGGGGACCATATGCTATTCCATCTCTTACTGGTCACAAGTATTTTATGACCATTGTTGATGATTTTTCAAGGCACCCCTGGATATATCTCTTAAAATCTAAAGCTGATACACGCACTCACCTTCAATCTTTTATCTTAATGATTGAAAATCATTTTGCCACTACACTCAAAACAATTCGCACTGACAATGGTCCAGAATTCCTTATGTCCAGTTTTTACTCTAAAGGTATCATACACCAAACAACTTGCCCTGAAACCCCTCAACAAAATGGTATTGTTGAGCGCAAACATCAACACATTTTAAATGTTGCTCGAGCCCTCCTCTTTCAATCCCACCTACCCAAGCCCTTTTGGTCTTTTGCTGCCAGCATGCCATTTTTCTCATCAACCGCACACCCTCTCCTTGCAATATAAATCTCCCTTTGAACTCCTTTACCACACTAGTCCTAATTATTCTTCCCTAAGGGTTTTTGGATCACTTTGTTATGCCTCCACCCTTCAAGCATCATATTCTAAACTTGACGCTCGAGCCACCAAATGTAATTTTCTAGGATATAAAGCTGGCACCAAGGGTTACATTGTTATGTCTCTATCCAGTAATGAAATTTTTGTGTCTCGTAATGTCATTTTCTATGAGTCCATCTTTCCTTACTCTCCTTCCCAATACCCTGCTACCCCCTCACATCAAACTTTATCTCAACCGAATGATTTTCCACCACTCTCATTTCAAGACAATTACATCACACCTTCCCCTACCTCCTTTGAACCCACTGCTCCTGACCATACCCTCGACCCACCTACTCCTTCCCTCAGACATTCTACTAGAACAAGAAAACCCCCTTCTTACCTTCAAGACTATCACTGCAATCTCACTACAGCTGAGCAAACCAATCGCTCCACCCAAGGTATTTCTTATCCTCTTTCCTCTGTTCTCTCTTATTCTCACATTTCACTGCAACATCATTCATACATTTGCTCCATTTCATCTGTTATTGAACCACACACGTATACTCAAGCCAAACAACATGAACACTGGCGCAAAGCTATGCATGATGAATTAACAGCTCTACAGCAAAATAATACTTGGGTTATCACTGATTTGCCTCTTGGTAAGGTTCCCATTGGCTGCAAATGGGTTTTTCGTGTCAAGCATAAAGCAGATGGCAGTCTTGAAAGATACAAGGCCAGATTAGTAGCCAAAGGTTACACTCAAACCGAAGGCTTGGATTATTTTGACACTTTTTCCCCAATGGCAAAGATGACCACTATTCGGGTTCTACTTGCTCTTGCTTCCATCAATCACTAGCACCTTAAACAACTAGATGTCAACAACGCCTTTCTTCATGGGGATCTCATTGAAGAAGTTTATATGAAGCCTCCTCCCGGTTTTCCTCTTGGCCGTAACAAAGTATGCAAACTTCAAAAGTCACTATATGGGCTCAAACAGGCAAGCCGACAATGGTTTTCCAAATTATCTTCTGCCTTAATCTCTTCTGGATATGTTCAATCCAACTTAGATTACTCTCTCTTCATCAAACATGTTCATCACTCTTTCACTGCAATCTTGGTTTATGTGGATGACATCATATTAGCTAGTAATGATGCTGCAAAAATTACATCTATCACCTCTTTCCTTGATTCCTCCTTCAGGATCAAGGACCTCGGTGATCTAAAATTTTTTCTTGGCTTAGAGGTTGCACGTTCCTCTCGAGGGATCATTTTATCCCAACGTAAATATGCCTTGGAGATCCTTCAAGATATAGGTTACCTTGCCAGCAAACCTGCTGTCACCCCAATGGACTCAAATCTTAAGCTTTCTGCTTCTGATGATCCTCTTCCAGATATCACCATGTATCGACGTCTCATTGGTCGCCTTCTCTACTTATGCAGCACTCGTCCTGACATGGCTTTCACAGTACACCAGCTTAGTCAATTTCTTGCTGCTCCAACCCTTAATCACTTGCAGGCTGCTCAACGCTTACTTCGTTACATTAAGGCTGCTCCTGGTAAGGTTCTTTTCTTTCCTACTACTTCTACCACCCAACTCAAAGCCTTCAGTGATAGCGATTGGGCCAGTTGTATCAACACTCGACGCTCTGTCACCGGTTACTGCATTTTTCTTGGTGATTCCTTAATTAGCTGGAAAAGCAAGAAACAAACAACTATCTCTCGTTCTTCCTCAGAGGCAGAATACAGAGCCCTTGCTGCCACCACTTGCGAGATTCAATGGCTCAAGTTTTTGCTTAACGATCTTCACATCCCTCACCCCGGTCCAGCGTTAATTTATTGTGACAATCAGTCTGCCTTGCATATTGCCGCAAATCCAATCTTCCATGAGCGGACGAAACACATTGAGATCGATTGTCATCTCGTCCGTGAAAAGCTTCATTCAGGCCTTATACACTTACTTCCTATTAAGTCTGTTGATCAGTTGGCTGACTATTTCACTAAACCTCTTTCAACGGCACAGTTCAATACACTCGTATCCAAGCTGGGCTTACATGATATTCACGCTCCAGCTTGAGGGGGGGTATTAACCTTTGTAATTTACCATTTTTCACCTTTGTAAATATCTAGCTCTATAGGTTAGTTAGCCATTTTAATTATGACAGCTCATCGTAACAAACACTCCCAACAGCCTGTAATTCTGTTATACTTCTGTGTATAAATACTGCAATAAATCAATGAAACAAGACAAGATACAATTTTTCGATTCCATTCATTCTACAGAATGCCTGAGATATTTTGTTTATCGTTCCACTAATTCCTTTTTTAACCTTTGCGCTACTGTCTTTTAAAAGTGAAATTGACTAGCCACTTCGTTAATGGGGTTAAATCTGGTTGCTATACTGTATCTCCAGGTAATCAATTTTGGATGGACATGATACATGCCTGAACTTTTCAGACTTTTTAAGTCCTTGTAAGTGACTTGCATATAAGAATTTTCACTTTGTACAATTACTTTCTATGTTCTCTTGGTAAGATTGCAAGTGTAACTGTGACATCATGACCATGTGGCAATCTTTGTTCTGTCAACTAACTCATATATGTTTAAATAATAGAAATTTCGGGACTGTAGCTGCAAATCGGCCATTGTATTTTTGTTTCAATCTTCAGCAAAAGAAGTCCTATTGTTCAATTAGAATGGAGAATGAAAATTGCTGCAACCTTAGAGTTGAAAACAGTGACTCTAGGGGTGCATTGATAGTTCTCGAGGGCTTGGACCGTAGTGGGAAGTCATCTCAATCTAACAGATTGCTTTCTTACTTGGACTCATTGGGTCATGCGGCTGAATTATGGCGGTTCCCTGATAGAACCACAAGTGTTGGACAGATGATATCTGCCTATCTTTCAAATAAGTCACAGTTGGATGATCACACGATCCATCTCCTATTTAGTGCAAATCGATGGGAGAAAAGGTATGTTTAGTTGCTTTTGGTTTTATTCCGCTTTTTATTTTTATTTTTTTGGGATGTTATGTACATACATAGGTCATCTCTATAAACCAATGTCTTCAAAACCAGACTGGCTTGAAAAACCACTGACTCTACCTGGGTAGCCTTCGATTCTTAAATATAATCCTTTGAAAGAAGATATTACTATAATTGTATATATGAGCTGATGTGATAGGCAGAATAGCAGAGCAGTACCTTGGAACGTATTTTCTTTTCCCCAAGAAATCTGTCTTTCAAGTCCAATCATAACCATTTTGCATTGTTGAAAAACAATTGCATTATAAACCCCAGAAGTCAAAATGTCATGGATAGCTTGTAGGATAATAATGCATATCTAAATTATGCTTTGGTATGATTATCCAGTGTTTCATTGGCATGGAAGTTTCAACTTGCACAATTTTTCTCTTGAATACCTGAAATCATTTTGCAGATCATTAATGGAAAAACAATTGAAAAATGGGACTACTCTCATTGTTGACCGTTATTCTTATTCTAGAGTGGCTTTCTCATTTACTAAAGGACTTGATGTCGAATGGTTTAAGGTTGGAAATGCTTAAAAGTACTTCTAGAATGATGTTATCTCCTTTCTGGAGTTGTAATGAATTCTTCGCAGGCACCAGAAGTGGGGTTATTGACCCCAGATGTAGTTGTGTAGCTTGACATATCACCAGAGGTGTTTTGTTATTCCTTTAATATATTGTCCAACACGGTAAAGTGAATATTGAAGCCATGTCATTCTTTAAAATGTTGATTACTTTGGGATGATAACTTCGGCAGTGTATACTGTTGTTCATCTCCTTGATTTCTGGTGTCCTATAATAACGTTATGCTGCATAAGCCATTGTTAGGCCTCTGTAATAAGTGATTAAGACTGCATTGCTTGTATATGGGATCTTGACTGGGTCAAATTATAGATGAAGTGATTGAGTAATTCTTGTTATCTAAGGATCTAGTCATTATTAGTTATCATATTGCTTTTTACATCTGGAGCATGGACCATGGTAAAATTCTAAGAACCATCACTTTGAATTGACTGTACTATTTCTTTATCAGCAGGGTTACTTAGTCTAAGTGTATGTGCTCTTACAATACACTGACCCTTGATTCTGTCTGCCAATGTTCAGAAAGCTGCAGAAAAAGGAGGCTACGGAGGTGAAAGGTATGAACAACTTGAGTTTCAAAGAAAATTTATTCAATACTATCCAGCCCTTCGTGATTCCTCTTGGAAGGTAAATTTTCCATTCCGCCATTTTAGTTTCTGCCATCAACAAAACTTACATTGCTATTCGTTGTTGTGACGTTGTATATAGGGCACATTACTTCATAGCTTGGATGTATTCATATGCAAACCAGTAAGCCAAAAGACGATGGCCCCACAACTTAAATCCAGCGCCTTTCTAAGTTCTTATTGGTTTTTAGGTTTATATGGTAATTCGCTTCTGTATTTGTTGTCTAGTTAAAGTATAGCCTTTTCAGTAAAAGGTCAATTGTCTCTTTTTATATTTTGATTTCTCAGTTTTTCTTAGGGCCGTAGTTATCATAAAGCCCAAATTCACCACAGTCCCAATTTCCAATTCAAACCCTAAAAGCCCAGAAAAATTAGAGAAGGCACTATAACGTAGATCAGAGCTTTTACGAGGACCAAGAAGACGAAAAACATACAAAGCATTCTAACAACACATCACGATCACAAAATCTCAATTTGAATATATAAACCCTCGAAACCTAATTTTCTATCCATCGACTTTCTCCACTCTACTTGACCCGACGTCTTTTACCACCTCTAATTCAAATATTTGTTTAGCGCTTGTCTTTCCATTCTCACGTAAGTGTTACCCTTTGATGAATTTCCTTTCTTCGATTTACGGGCTGGAAGTTTTTGTCTGTTTTTTTCTCCAGTGTTGGTGTGTGGGTGTTTCTGTTAGTTTGTTGTCTACTTTTTCTTTACGGTTTAATGTTTTAAATGTTTCGTGTGCGTTGAATTATCTCCTTTTCAAGATGGATTTTATAATGGGTTTTTGGTTAAATGGTTTGTTATCTTTATTGATTTTGAAGTTGGGTGTGTTTTTTAATCACAGGGAGAAAACGCGCGTAACTTGAAAGAAAACTAAAAAGCGCGCTTCCTCAAAACAAACCCCAATAAGCATTTATTTGAGTAGAAGATGCTTGACTGTAGATAGAGACATAGACAGTATAGAACAGGGTCTACTCTATGCGTTGAGTTGAATCCATTGCTAATCCAGTAGGTATTGGGATTGGCGAATCTATTACTAATTGTAGGGGGGACATGGCGAGAGAGGAAGTTGAGAATGCAAGGGATGATACGATAATTAATGGGCAGATGGAAGGAAATGGTGCCTTCTCCAGTAATGGACATGGTGAGAGAGGAAGTTGAGAATGTAAGGGATGATATGATAATTGATGGGCAGAAGAAAGGAAATGGTGCCTTCTCCAATAATTTCTACCCTAATTTGTGCAAGAAATTAATAAACAACTTAGGAAAAATAAAATTTTAAACATAAAAAATTCAAGGTCATACATACCAGAAAAAGAGATATGTTTAAATCATCATTTTCATAAGACATTTACTTGAAAAGTTCAACATAAGGGAAAAGTTTCGTAGCCATCACTGATCAGAAAACCTCCAGTTAGGTTAAAAAGAGCACAGGAATCACATCAGATGATTAGAGCAGAAAAAATAAGGAGAAGGATTTGGTATACTATAGTAAAGTTGAAACATTCATAATAATTTTTAATGGAGAATATTTTAAATATTTATATTTATGTTTGATTTAAGTAATAAATATTACTATTTGTTCGGATATTTGATTGATTAAATTTTACTATGGTATGCCAAATCTTTCTCCTTCTCTTTTCTGCTCTAATCATCTAATGTGATTCTTGTGTTCTTTTTTTACCTAACTAGTAGTTTTCTGTTAAGTGATGGCAGGGAAGCTTTTTCCTCGTGCTGATCTTTTCAAGTGGATGTCTTATGTAAATGATGATTTAGACATATCTCTTTCTTTAGTATGTATAGCCTTGAATTTTTTGTTTAAAATTTTATTTTTCCTACATTGTTTATTAGTTTCTTGCGTGCAAATGGGAAGCATCCTGCTTGTGATAAATCCTACGTTGGGTGTAGAGAATTTTCTTTCACATTGGATAATGACATTTATCTTCGATTGCAGTCTTTCAATACTCTTTCTGATATGGAAAAATCTATCAAAGACAAATGTCCTTTCAAAATTGACATCGGTCTTGTTTACAATGTTGACGTAAGATCCTAATTTACCACTCTTTCATGTTTTATCTTGTGGGGTTTTTTCAATTTATGGACTTACTTTTGTGTTTGAGATTTGACAGCCGATTCCCTTTTTGAATTTTTGAGTTTGAATGCAATTAATACTTCAATTACATTAATATGGTCTGGATCTATTGACAAAGCTGAGTATGCCACCTTTTCTTTCAAATGTATGCTGGTTTATTTACTTTCCATCTCAAAATCACTTGAGAGGCTTCAACTTTTTAGCTTCCAAGGGTAACGTTTTAGTTTGTTTGATGGCACTTTCTTTATACTTCCTGGTATATTGTTTGCTGCATCCAGCCAAGAGACATAACTATGCTCAAAGTAATGACAAGGTTTTCACCCCGTTGGAGAGGGAGCTAGTTTTTGATATTGTAAGTCATTAAGCTTGTCAAACATTATATTGTGAACCTAATTAAGCATCTCATTGGCCAATTAGTTTTTGACTTCTTTGTGCTTGAACCAGGATATTACAGACTATGATGATATATGATACTGCTGCTTAGGAGCTGATGTTTGCTTGGACTGTTGGCCTCTGATGACAGTTGCTATAAAATTAGTTGATACTGCACTCAGAGGTAGATGATACCTTGGGATCCTATTATTCTCTTCGTGGTCTAATTCTTATAGGATATGTTTTTCATACCATTTTGAAGCTGTTTAGAGTATAGGTCTAAAGTTTCTATGAGTTTTTTTTTCCTTCTGAAAATTGGGGTGGGGGCTAAGTGGGAGAGAGATAACACAAGCACAACAAATTAATCTGCCCTTACATTCTTGAACAGAAGTCGACATGTGCATATCTTTTTTTCCCTCTTATACAAAGCCTTAAGGTAGTTACTATTGATATTTGTATCATATGTTCTGATTTTCTTTTCCTGTTTCAAGTTTTCAACCTGAATCCTATAGTTAATTTTACATGTAAATGCATTGACTTGGGGTTGCATACAGGTTGTGGGATGGGGAGGGAATTGGGGAAAGATATCTTCATGCCTTATAAATGGTGACATGCTATACCTAAACTATTTCTGATTGCTTTAATTTGCTTTCCATGGTTGAAATGAACTGAAGTGTCTCAGGATAAAAGTTGACATTCTTGAAACATGACTCAGTCTCATCTTCTTCTTCTATTAATGGGGGTCAAGATCATCACTCGTGTAGAAAAAGGAAAATTACTATAGACATTGTACTTATGATGCAAGAGAATTCTACCAACTATTTTGATGATTGTTGATGCAATTGATGGCTTTTTAATCACTCTAGGATACCAATTTTCTAATACTAATGTAATAGCCATTGAAATGCAATTGTTCTTTACTTCTTAATTTATGTTACTTTTTCACTCACATTAGGCACAAGGGCTGCGGGATGCGTTGAAGAAATTGTTTTCTCCTGTACCAATCCTAAACTTGATATGGAGTTCTGTGCAACATAACCTACCACTTCTTAATTTTGTTTTTGGATTTTGAATCTTTCTGCTTGCACTTTTAGGTTTCTAAGCACATGAACCATTTGCTAAAGGCACCATTTTGTATACATCCAAAAACAGGTGGGTAATTCCTAATCCAAATGTCGTGAATTTTGCTTGCTTTAATTTTAGGTTGTCCAGTTTTCATACATATTCCTTTAATGGGAATCATTTCATGTGACCACTACTATGGTTATCACTATGACTATTCTTTAAGTTGAAGATCTTTGTCAGATATACTTGGCAGATTCCTTTTTTTTTTGAAGTTTTGATTATGAAACGGATGCTGATTATTCTTGCTGCTAAATTTCTCTTTGATCTAGGCTGTGTTACGTACCAATTGACCCTATTCATTGTGATGAATTTGATCCTACCACTGTGCCAACACTTTCTGAGGTCAGGCAGCAACATACCTCTTCTGTCCCCTTCATGAAATTTATTCCATAGATGGAAAATTCTTCCACCTGTTCTGGGTAAACATGGGCTAGTTGGCTCTAAAGTTTGCTTTGAATTCTTACATAACTTCTGGATTTGCAGCTTTTTCAAGAACTTAACAGGGGAGGACATAAAATAGATGGTATAGATGGTAAGTTAGCATAATCCTTCAACTACGTTTGGGTGGTTTTTGTTGGAATAACCAGAATATGAAACAATAATATATTGATGAACATACTCAGGATATAATGTAGGAATACCTACAAAAGACTGTTAGTTATTACTCTTGTGAAAAATTTTTAGTTTAAGAAATAGTTCTGGAACGCGTTTTAATTCATATGATCTTGTACTGAGATTCACCTTTTTGATGACTATGTTCTGGTTCAAACAACATCTTAGAGATATATTTGCATTACAGAATGGGATAGAACATCTTTTGAAGAATCAATAAGGTTTTTCAGATCATCATTCCTGTAAGCTCTCCTAAAATCTTGCAAGGTACTCTCCATCCTACAGCTGCTTGAATACCAGCCAAATGTTAAAATTCTCAAATCTTTAAACCATCTTCTTTGAATACCCAATGTCGCACTTCTTCCCATGGGAGCTCTAGCTCCCTTTTGAATACAGAGGAATGTGTGTGGAGCTTTGGGATCATGCCGTGTACAGGCATGCTTCACTAGTTCAATTATTGCATGATATCCTATGCTGTACTCTCTGGAATCAAAACTATTTAGTTTAGCTTTGTTGTTTTACTTTCAAAGGAAAAACATGAAATACATATCAAG